>CM025786.1:17666789-17720937 GCA_014636745.2 Centella asiatica
CAGCATAAAAATCCAATGGTGCTCCATCTTTGGATGGCATAAATGTCATCTCACAATTACCACACTTAAAAGAATGAGTGGTATCATGCCCATAATGTTGCACTTTACCATAAAAAAGCCATGGTCTACCAAACAAGATACTATGGCAAACATTAACATGCAACACATCACTCCACTGTGTTAACCAACTAGCCAATTCTATTCAACAAGCATGTTTCATGGAGTTTCGGGTTGGAGTTGTTTATGCATGCAACTTTGAACGGATTGAGATGGGACTCTATCTTTAATTGTAACCTTCAAACTGCATCTTCAGAGACAACATTAAAACAACGTCATGAATCAATAATTAGGCTGCATATCCGATCATTAAAATGTACCCTTATTTGGAAAATGGCGTTTCTACGTCAATCTTCCTCTAAAGAATCGCTTTGAGTTGTGTGTAGTACAATAAGGCATGCTTTGTCATCGTCATTACTACCGAAACTTCTATTATCATTCTCATACTCAGCTTCCAAGTACACTCCACATCGGTGGTAGCAGCAACTAAAGTTATTTATCCACTACAGTCTACGGTCATCAGTTTGTCTGGACACTGAGCTGATAAGTTGCCAAAACCATGGCAAGTATAACATTTTAACATTTTTTAAATTTTGGACTTAATTGTTGTTGAAGTTGCATTGTTGAGGAAGTGAAGTATGTTCTCTTTTATTCTCCTTTATTATAGGAAGGCGCTTCATTAGAAGGCTTATCAGCCACTTTTGCTTCTTCATCTTCTCATCTCTAAAATTATTGTTTTGCATAAGATTCCAGGTAATTAGACAAACCCTCCTCAACGTGACCATTGGCTTGAGCAATGTCAGTCAACATATAATATAAATTATAAATTTTCAGAAATTCTGGAAGCAATTTGATGGTTTAAGCTATTTCTATACATGACAACAAAACTATCTTCATTACACTTGATTTTAGAATGTGTGGAGAAATGATAGAACTTATTAGCATATTCAGCCACGGACATGTACCCTTGCTTTAACTTTCAGATATTGGAGATGACTCTGTTGCTTGTAATTTGTTGGAAGAAAAGAGTTTATCAAGGCAATTATCATCTCCTCGGCCAGTTCGTTGGAAGCTGACGTGCTCCTTAAACCACCAAATCCAGTCTGTTTATTTGAGTTTGGCTTCAGCACAGTAAATTTTCCTCACGTCATTCATGTTGTACCACGCACCCAGGATTTCTGGAAAGTTTTAAAATAGCCACTGTGATCTGCAGATTCTCACTGAAGTTTTAAAACGACATTGAAGTTTCATATTTTTGCACTTAAGTCTCTGTAGCGGAAAATATAAAATAAAATCTGTTACTTATCATGGTGAATGTGGGAGAAGTTAACTTGAAACTACTCAAGTAGTTCAAGAATTTGAGCAAACAAGAAACTGTGAATGGAGATTTAGAAATAACTTGGAAGACAAGATTGATTCTTTGACTTCATCAATTAACTGTCTTCGTTAGCATGGACCAAGTGAATCTTCCAGTACCAAACCCCAAAACAAGCAGCCAAAACAATGAACTTTTGGGAATCCTCATTTTGGAAGAAATAATGACGATGATCACAATTGGGATATAACTAAAGGTGTAAAGATGGAAGTCACAGATTTTAATGGAGATAACATGCAGATGTCTTCTTTGATTGGACTCAAGCATTGGAGAATTTTCAGCCCTTTTAATTCTACCCACGATATATTCTCTCTCCACAAAAAGCAGCAGTTGTGAGAGAACAGATTAAGCAGCGCCTCAAAGAGAAAGCAGTGCCTCAACCACAATATATTCAGCCCCACGCTTACCCTCTACTCCTGACTTTTTTTTTGTTTTTTGATCAGACCTGATTGCGGGGGTCTGGTGGTGATCATTCCTGTTTGGATAGGAGAATATGGGTCAGGGTTGGAAGTCTGGTAAAAATATTGGCTGATTGAGTTGTCGAATTGAGGCGGATAGGGTTGGCATCTATGGAATATTCCGAGGGTCTAGGCTTGATTGGAACTCTCTTTGGAGGTTGTTTATTGGAGAAATCACATATTTATGCCGGGATCGGGTCTATTTGGGCTATTTAGGTTTTCTGGAAGGGAGGCTGTAATGAAGAGAACGTCTAGGATTTTTGTTTTGCGGGAGTGTTTAGGCAGAATGTACAGAAGGGAAAAAAGGTTCATGGTGCTAGAGTTTTGGGACAAGAATTGACTGAAGAAGGTGGTAGGAGTCGGGCTCTGATACTGAGAGGGGAAAAGGCAACAAGCTGTTCAAGCTCAATTAACAATGTCAATTCATCATTCTGGTTTACCTAAGAAATGAAATTACAAATTAAAACAAAACAAAAAATAAAAACTTAACTTCCAAGGAAAAACCCTAACCAGCATGTTAAGTAAATCTCCTATGATTACCAAATTAGTTAAGAAAATATGAAAACTTAATAATCAGTAAATCCAGAATATTCTACTAAATGGGCTCTTTGGAGGTTGGACTGGTCTTGGGCTCTCGTCCTGCATCAGTTTTGATCCAGGGCCTTTCAACTTTTCTCCTTAGAAATTTTTTTGAGAGTTTTTCTAATGAAAATATTTGCTATCCAGGCCTTTCAACATTTTCTATCTGATTTTTTTTCGTTGTCTTTGTTCAAATGTTTGTAATCCCTTTGGGAAAGGAAGGATTTGGATTAATTGATGTTATGTCTGAGAAAGCATATTGCTTTGTTTTTGCTTGTTATTCGTTTTTCCCTTCTCTTGCTAGTTCAATTCCAACTCCGCTCTCTTTCACTTCTATGTACTCCACCAAGTACCCTTCAGAAGTAATGGTCTGACCAAATCAATTACTTAATATGTTCTAACTAGCATACATGTGACTACCAAAATAATTACCTATCCAATGTACCAAAATAATTACTTAGTATGTTCACATGTCAATACGCCAACTAAAAGTTGATACTTCCGCAGCAAACATTTTTAAAGTGTTCATGTGTGTCAGAGTTATGTCGGTATAAAATAGCTAACATTATCCACTTTGGAAATGGTTGCCAGACATATTTCTATTTCATATATTCATTAGAATGATTAGAAAATACTGCAACATTGACAAATAGGAGCAAATTTTGTCTGTAAGTATTGCCATTCATTTGTAGGGTTAAATAATTTTTATGTCATCTGAGAATGGTGTGAAAAAATTTGTTACTGACATTATCATAGCTTTTTTCTTCTTGGTTCGGTATTCGGCAGGGTTCAGTTCCTTGCTTATTTGCTTGCCCTCAATTCCATGATCGCTTGATAGTGCTAAATAAGTAATTAGGGATCTTGTATGGTGCACTATTATGTTGCTGTAAGCTTTTTTGAGTGTGATTACTTTTAAGATTCATCTTTTGTCTCCACATTGTGGTTGTGAGTTCTTCTATGAAGATGGGATTTGATTAGACATAGTTTTGTCTCCTGGAATTTGTCTTCTATATTGTTGCATTTAACAATCTGTGATTTCTTTTCAATTCTACTATGCAGGTGGAAAAAACAGTGCTGATAGGTCTTTACTTGTGGACCTGATGTCCTGGGTTTCGCAAAATCCTCCACCAGCTCATCTTTTCTTAATTTCAAGTGACAGAGATTTTGCTAACATTTTACACAGGTTAAGATTAAACAATTACAATATATTGCTTTCTAGTTTGGATCATGCTCCCAAAGTTCTTTGCAGTGCTGCTAGTATCATGTGGCAGTGGAATGCTTTGGTTAGAGGAGAAGACCTTTGTGGAAAGCATTTTAACCAGCCACCAGATGGTCCTCATGGTTCTTGGTATGGCCAATACAGATTTCCTCTTGAGGACCCCTTTGCAGTTGAGCAACCACCACTTTCACAGGCTGATGATTCATCTCAATCCGGTTCCCAACCCAACCTTCGTCCAGTTCCCATGACTGTTGTAAGGCAGATTCGTCATTTATTGAACTCATACCCTGAAGGAATTTCAATCAAAGATCTTCAGTCAGAGTTAGGGAAGACTAATTTAAGTCTGGATAAAGATTTGTATGGATATAAAAAGTTTTCTTGTTTTATATTATCAAATTCTAATATTCTGAAGATCCAATCCTGGGGGGAAGACCAACTCTCTATACGTAGCATCGCCCCTAAAGGTAATAAATCTAATATGGGTACTCCAGATGCAACTCCAGGTTCTCTTAGTAATACTGGGAACCAACATGAAGTCGTTTCTGAGACGAGAAATGGGAAAAACAGCTCTTGTTTAGGTTTGGCAGAGAAGGCAGTGTCATTAAAACATGGTGAGGAAGTGCCTCAGGGAAAGTTGAAAAAATCATCAAACCAGGTCGAAGAACCATTGAAGACGGTCCCAAATACCTCATCATTTACTCGGAAGGCACATAATATAGAAGTTGCAGTAGAGCCCTCAAGACAGTTGAAAGAGTCACCGAAGAAGGTAGAAGAACCATTACATAAAGTGCCAGATACCCCTCTACTTGTTGAAGACACAAATATTGAAGTTAGGAGGAATCATTTGCAATCCTTAGAGGGACATGATCCTGGCCTTTTTAAAAGAATCTGGAGAAAAAGGTTTGGTGCTAAAGAAGATAGTGGTTTTCAGGAGAACACTGAGAGACCTGTTAAAGCTGCTACCTACAGTAGTAGCACTGAAAAGAGAGAAGATACCAAGGAAAATTGTGTGGATCCGGTCAGTCAATGCGCTGATCCAATAGGATTCGCTTCAAAGTCTTCATCTGAAGATGAACCCTTTGTAGATGAAAATAGTGCCGAGAGGTGTAAATCAGATGAAAAATCTACCAGCGGTACTGGGTTGTTTAACCACATCGTCATCAGATGGTGTAGATTTTGGTATGGCCTGAAGTTAAAAAATTCAATTGAACTAAGCAGTGAAAACTCAGATGTTGCTGAATGTGATAAGGAAGAACGTGGTATCTTCTCAACAGAATCTTTTTGGAATGAAGTGGTCGCATTCATATATACAACTAGAGGTTCGGATATTGTCATGTGGTCAAAGTCCAGGTAATATGCTTGCTGATTTATCCCTGCTGCTTCAATATCTGTGTTTTGTGTTATTGGCAAACTCCTCATCTAGTCTGTAAGAAACATATAAGTATGAAGTCATATTGTAAATGTGATCCGGGATATATAATCAGCAGACAGTGCCACTGAAAATAGAAATGAAGGCTGTGGCCTGTTTGAGTCTAGTCAAACTCAAGTCTAGTCTACTTGAACTCAAGTTGAGGCTAGTTGATTGATGTATAGAGAGGGGAAGAGGAACAGGTATGGAGTATGAGAGAAAGGAAACTAGGATTATTAAATAAGTATGCTGCTTTTCCAAAGAGTAACACCAATAATGAAATCGTGTTCCCCAAATGAATTACAAGCATTTAAAAAAAGAGAGTACTGATTACCTAATCTTACTAGAATTGTAAAAGATAACTCCTAGTAATCTGATAACTTCAAATTTAAAAAAAAAAAGGTTTCCACTTATAGAAATAAAAAGATAACAATGAATAAGTTCCAGAATCATCTCAATGTAAACAATTTCTTCCGTTGTCCCGCATCTGCTCTCTCTCTGAAAAGAACGATGGGGGCCAATTACCCAGCTGCATACGACTTAGGAGGGGCCAAGAATGCCATCTTCATCACAAACGTGCTTGAAGACCATCAATAAATTTGAGCTTCAATGACGCCACATCCTTAGACGGCATAAATCTCATCTCAATATCACCATGCTTGAAAAAGATAACAATGAATAAGTTCCAGAATCATCTAAATGCAAACAATTTCTTCTGTTGTCCTGCATCTGCTCTCTCTCTCTGAATAGAACTTGTTCTCGAGTGAGGATGGGGGCCAATTACCCCAGCTGAATATGACGTAGGAGGGGCCAAGAATGCCATCTTCATCACAAACGTGCTTGAAGACCAGCAATAAATTTGAGCTTCAGTGACGCCACATCTTTAGACGGCATAAATCTCATTTCAATATTACCATGCTTGAAAGGATGTGTTTTCTTGTCCACAATGGTGTACATTATGATCATAAAGCCATGGCCTTCCTGACAAAATATGACAAAACTTTATTGGAAGTGCATCCCACTCCACCATATCGACCAGCTTGCCAATGGAGTAAGTCTGTTAATATCTGTCATGATCTTTCTGGTTTGTATTGTTTATCCACTTAACTTTGAATGGATTAGGATGGGGCTCCATCTTAATCCTAGCTTTTTTTTTGGTCAGTTTATCCTAATTTTAAAACTGCATCTTCAGAAGTGTCAATGCAACTCCTGGACTCAATAACTAGGCTGCATAGGTGATCACTAGAATGAACTCTTGTTTGAAAATAGTACTCCTATGCCATTAATAGAGGGCATACAAGGAGGCAAGGGTTGTCATTATCTCTACCAACACTTTTGCCATTATTGTTCTAATGTTCTCCCACAGTTTAGTGGTGCAGCAACTGAGGGTTGTTTATCCGCCACAGCCATCATTTTGTTTGCACAATGGGCGGAAAAGTGGCCATTGTTACAATTATGACATGGCAGCATATCATGGGGCTTGGGCTTATTGAAGTTGCCTTGTCGAGGTGGTGAAGTTTGTCCACCTTTATTGAGGACAGATGCTCCATTAGAAGGCTTATCAACTACTTTCACTTCAGTTGCTAGTTCTCTAAAAATATTGTTTGGCACAGTTTTTGGCCAACAATTTAGTTGACAAACCCTCCTTTATTACTACTAGCTTGAACAGGTCAATTTATAATACCCCCTTCGTCCCAAAAAGGAAGGTTTACTCTCGTTTTGCACGTACTTTAAGTGTAATCTAGTACTCCTTTAGTCCGGATTTACTTGTAACAGTTGACTTTTTACAGTTAAGTTGACCAAATTTGAATTTCAAAATTTATTAAACATATTTTGAATTTTAAAAATACAAAACTTGAATTTAATAGTATATTCATTGTACTTTTTAATGATAATAGTTTTGTGCCTAATTTTAATAGAGACAAAAGGTTATTTTCATTTGAAAAACGGTCAATTTGAACATCAAAGTTAAACAAGGTGAAGTAAAAGCGAATGGAGGGCGTACATTTAGATGGGTTGTTTAATTTCATAAAAATTATGTAATCAAAAAAAATAATAGATGAAGAATAACACTAACAAAATTTTTTTTTATCTAAAATACCTAACACATTAAATTTCACATAAAATTACATGCAGGCTACGGTGCCTAAGTCATCCTTTTTAAGACGGAGTAGTATAAATTATCTGAATTTTTCAAAGCAATTTGAGGGTTTAAGCCATTTTGGTACATGGCAACAAGACTATCTCCACTGCCCCCAATATTAAAACACATGGAGAAATGATAAAACTTACTGGCATATTTAACTATAGACATGTTCTGTTGCTTCAGTTTCATGAATTGAAGACGATTCTGCTGTTTTCTAGTTTGTTGAAAGAAATTGGTTAGTCAAGGTAATTTGCATCTCCTTCCAAGTTTGGACATATCATCGCTTGTTTGTCTGAATTTTTTTTCTCTCCTTCATCCACCAAATTTGGAATGTTCCTTTAAGTTTGGCTTTGGTATAATTAATTCTCCTTGTGTTAGTCATGTTGTACCACTTGAAGAAACTCCCCAAAGCCTGAACCTAATCAAGGAAAGCATCTGCATTATTGTCTTCATTAAAACCTGGTACTTTCTTCTTCACATCTTTGGTTACATCCCTATGGCAAGCATGTTAAACATTTTTTCCCAAAAAGTGGATTACCAAAAGTTAGTTGTTTTGGCTGCTTGTCTTGAGTTTTGGAGATTGAAGATTCAACAAGTTCCTGATGTTGGCGAAGTCATTGCACCATCGAAGCCAGAGCGACGATCTTTGTCTCTAAAGTACAATTTTGAAGCCAAAATCTTTGTTTGAGTTCCGCTGTTCTTGTATGAAGTTTTCAAGTTTTGCATAAATTTTGGTTGCATTAACCATCTTGTTTTAATGCGGGGACTGAACTGTAAGAATTCCAAAATCCAGATATGAGAGCAGAATAAACAAAAGTTTCTGGAACCAAATTAGAAGATTTCCGGAACCTTTGAGGTGCAAGCTATAGCTTTGCAAAATATCTCTTCCTATTTAATAGACTATATAACATGTATTTGCAGAACACAAAGCCACGTGTGAAGCAGAGTCTGAGCAGTATCACAGGAATCAGCAACGATTGTCTATCTTCTTCTTCTACTGTTTTTCCCCCCTCAAAAGAATTCTGTTGTGGTTGATGGCAATGGATATGGAAAAATAAGTGGTGTGTTGTTGATACGTGGACAGTGGTTGAATATTGGGGCGGTAGCTGCTCGTAAGATCTGCAGAGAACAAAGAGTGAGATGTTGTAGGGTTCTTGGTTGAAGGAGAAGGTGAATACTGAACGGTATCACAAGTATGTTAGCACGGTTACTGCAACTCTTTAAACAAATTGTGTAGAAGAAAAGAAAGAGTTTTGTGGTGGCTATGTGGGGTGATGGGCGTGAAAAGGATAGAGGAATTGGAGGTTGTTGCAGGCTTGCAGCAGAAGGATTAGGGTTTTTTGAAAGATAGGTAACAGTTTTCCAGATACTGTAGCACTAGGTTTGAGGGTGAAATATGAGGACTGAGAGGGCAGAATCAGTGGCTCTGATACCAAAATGGAGTATAGAGAAGGAGAGAGGAAGCAGGATGGAATGCAGAGATCGGAGAGGGGAACAAGGATTAAGAAAACAGTACACGCTGCTTTTCCTAACAGTAATACCAGTAATCAAATTCTGTCTTTCCCAAAGGGATTATTCCAAGCATTCAAATAAAGAGATAACAGATTACCCAAACCTACTAGAACTTTAAAAAAGAGAACTCCTATTAATCGGATATTGGACAACTACAAATAAAAAAAAAATAGGTAACTACTAATAAAAATAAAAGATAACATTGAAAAAGTTCCAGAATCATCTACAATGTAAACAAAAAACTTCCAGAATCATCTAAATGTAAAGAAAACCTTCTTTGACTAATTACCAAAGCAAAACAGCTGCAACTCTGCAGTGCCAGAAGAATAACACCTGCGGTGCTAATCTCTTTTTCTTCTACCTTTCTTAATTCTTTTCCTAATGATCGGAAATTGAAATGGTACAGGGCATTGGTTATTTGGATCGATTACCTGTGGAAAGGGTAGATCTGTGGGGGTCGTCGATGGTGGTGATGTCAATCAATGGTGATTGTATCAGGTGTAGTGCATTTCTGGGATTGCTTTTATGTTGTACTAGGGCTGACAAACTATAACAAGGGGATTTGTTAACTGGTTTTGCATAAAGAAAAGGGTTTTGTTACGGTTTGATGGCAATGGCGGGTGGTAGGAGATGAGGATAAAGAAAAAGGTATGAGACGAGATCTAACTTAAACTGAAGCTAAACAGCCTCTGGATGCGAAGAAGCTGGCTTAAACTCAAGCTAAATTAGGAGGCATTCTTCTTATGTGGTGTGAGGAGTATAAGTAGTTCACCTATGCTCCTCTAACCAAATAGTAAAATATAGATGTTACAATCCATCAGTTTAAGCCTCCGGACTAGAAGCAGCACGCCTTTCTCCAATATACAATGTTGGTTCAAGGAAGTATACTGTTTGCAGAGTATCCACATGCATTTCAGAAATTGGTTTCAAACTCTGACTTCCCTTTGGGATGATGAACATGTGATGATCACGAATTCATTATGTATAGAGATGACTTATATAGTGAATTTTCAAGAGTAACAGCATTCCACCAGTGTTTTCAATTGAAAGATGCAGTCTAGTTGGCTACTTAAATAGAGAATAGGATTAAGAAGAGTTCTATAAAGCTGCATTCCAGCCAAATTTCGGAGGTTAGCCTACTTTTGTGGAGCCAATGTTGAACAAACCAACAGAAGATCCCTTTCACTTCTAGGCTGTCTGTTCCCCAGTGTCCTATCAAGCTACTAATATTCCCTCTTCTTGGTGTTTCATGTGTCAAAAATTTGGACTCGCCTACTACAATTGCCCACCCCTATAATGAGTATTTGTCCCTCCAAGAAACAAGTAACTATTGCTGAAAAGGAGCTAGGAGATGCAAAAATGAACAAGAGGATATGTCGACCTGCGGAAGATCTCAAATATATATAGACTAAAGCGGATTTGGAAGCTGATGAGCATTTAGGAAACTTTATAATGTCACTTGACCTTTACTCAGGCTCTATTCTCTGCTTTCATTTATTCAGAAAAATGTTACAGACTTTGATAATTTGAGTTGAGTTCTGTCATTGAGTAGAAACTTGTGAGAATATAGCTATCGCCCCATACTCTGTTCCCCCTATTATCTCTCAACAATATTCACAAGGTTTTAAGGAATTCAAATCTCAATTTCTTAGGCCAGGCTATGTCCTGAGCGGAAATTATTTATAGGACGAAACTTTTAGTCTGAAACTAGATTGCCACTGACATGTCTAATGAGGGAAGGCTGCAGCGTATTAGTTAAAATTTTATTGGGTCCCCCATGTAGTATATACCAACCAGGGTACTGCATGTGGGATTGGAACAAAAATCTGTCTAAATTTTCGGACCATGTAGAAGTACCCTTTCCTGAGAGACCTTAGCTCTTGTTCTTTTCATATTAGGTTCTTTATCCGTGTTCTGTGGTTTGAAATATTTGTTAGTCTCGAGTCTCGACTCTCATTTCATTCAGTTTGCTGCTGGCTACTTTCCTGTCCTGGTAATCTATTAAAACGGAGAGGCTGGTTTCTGTATCTTTGTACTATCTTTTGTCACTCAAATTCTGAATATCTGTTACTCCCCCGTCCCGTCAAATAATTTATTTAGAGTTTGGGTGTTCTCATAATATGTCATTCACAATTGTTTGAAAGGATACAATACTTCCTTTCCAATATTACCCTCAACAGTTTTGACGGAAGTTGGTTATTTAATAGAGAGAAGAGTGAGTTGGCTTTATGCATCGGAAAAATGTAAGGTTATTTTTGGTATTTGACATAAATTTAGCATAACGATCAGTGATTTCTTATTATGTGTGCATTGTTGCTTATTTTATGGGACGGGGATAATTTGTTTTTATTGTTTATGAACAAAGATCAATCGGGTCATTTATGTGAACTCATCTTCTGCGTCAACTGTTTGATATGTCTGGAATGATTTACTATGATTTTGGATTGTAGTGATTTTCTTTTGAAATTTAAATGTGGTTAATATGAACTGTGATTTCTTCCAAAGCTATTCTCTTTTACTACATTCACATTGTCTATCAAGTACATTGCTCATTGCTATTTGAGGTTATAATTTATGACCCAATAAGTTGCCTCAAAACAGAGACCAACAACAAGATTGTGACTGTTTTGGCATTTGTTTATTTAGAGAGGAGATGGCACAGTATTTGCAAATGGAAGGACCCTCCGTTATCAGATGTCTAAAAGAACGTGATCTTCTTCACTTGGTGGACTTGCTAATTTCAGATAAGGAATTGGTGGTAGAGTACCCCTCCCGAAAGTTTCCTTTTAAACTGAATCGCCCTGTTGAAAACAGTGATGTTTCTTGTTCAAGTGGGCCAAGATCTGTCTGTCTAAAGACACAATCACTGCCTGAAGCAAAGAAGCTGCCAGAACATGAGGAAAGATCAAGCAGAAATCTTTCTCACACGGGGGTTTCTCCACAAGTAACTCAGAAAGATTCCTCCATATCCAGGGATCAGATTCTACAAGACTGCCAAATGCTTGTGGATGACATTGTTAAAGAATATCCTAATGGTTTCAACATGGGTGGCTTTAGAAAATTGTTTCTTGACAGGTATGGCTATTCACTAGATTTACGAATGTTGGGTTATCAAAAACTGGTAAGCCTGTTACAGATAATGTCAGGGGCAAAAGTAGAGTGTAATTTCATCATGCCAGAGCATTCTTCTGGCAGTATTGTCAGTAACACAACAGCTATTTCAGATAGTCATTCTTTGCCGGAGTCTTTAAAGAAGTATGAACTTGAGGCGCAATGGGAAGAACTTGGGCCAATTTCACACACGAGTAGAAAGAGAAATGAAATGGAAAGTTCAAGTAGGATAGTGAATGAAGAAACCACTGGGCAGGAAAATCATAGTTATGAATCTTTACCAGATGACTATTCCTCTGGTTCTGATGTAGAGAACTCCTTGCTAGCATCAGAAATGCAAGAGAAGCCTAGAGTAAAAGGAGAAGATAGTGCATTGTTGCAGATTCTTGATTCATGGCACCGCAGTAAGGAGGATAACACTAGAAGATTTTCCTCGGAGAATGTTGATGGAGGGGATGATTGTTCAAGAAAAGGTACGGAGACAACTTCATGCAAAGTTGGCATATCAAATGTAGTTCCTGTAGAAAGTTCTGGACGGAAAGAGAAGCCTTCAAAGAGCTATTCATTTGTTGTGGAACATGTAGCTGATGATAAGGACAAGTTAGTTGATGGTATACTGGGTAGCTTGAAAAAATCCGGTGAAAGGTCAGAAAGGTTAGGTAAATCAAGGATTGAAGCCTGAAGAGACATTTTCTATGTGACATAATGTTGTGTTGCAGACATTTAAATATCTGCTATCGGAGGGAGAGTAATCTTGGTTCTTATTGAAGAAGTGAAGTAACCATATTTGTTCATTCATTAGTTTGACAATATTGCCAAATTGCCAAATTGCCATGCAGGCAGTTAGTATTATTTTGCTAATGATAGGTGGAATTTTAAAGTTCCTTCAACACATTAGAATCTACAAATGTCGAAATAGTTTTTATTTTCTAGTATTGTAATAAATTAAGATTGTTCCAGCTTGAATCAATTTATTAGCAATGGTGGTGAATAATCAAGTTTTTTTCTGACAAACAGAGGGGTGTCCCCATTATTCTCTTATTGAACAATCATCAAGTTGCGTTGGATGTACCGATCAATGTGCCTGCACATATGTTATTGTATTTGGACAATTTAATATCTACACGGCAGAAAAGTGAAAAGTATCGACTTAAACGAGGGAAAATGATATGTGAACTCACAAATATTATGTTTTTTTAGCTTCAACGGTTGTGTAAGTTATTAGCCCATTCGAAAATTTGAAATATGGTTTTGGAGGAAACGAAAAATCGGGAGCAATAAGGTGATGAATGTGTGCGACACATAGGGTCGAAAACAAAGTTCGAAACATTCGATATCCGTCTGAAAAATTTACATTTGTACTCGAAAAAAAAAGATATTATCTGTATTCGAAACTATTAGGATATTATTTGTATTCGAAATTTTGGATACGAATATAGTCATATCCGCATCCGTGAATATTGTCGAATATTTTGGATACAGATATGAATATCTATATCCGAACTTCTCTAATTGTATCCATATCTATTATGTGTATCCGCATATGTTTATATTATATATTATATATATACTACTTACATATTAATATTAAAATATTTCTAAAATAATATTGCTTTATAACATTAATACATTGAGATTTTTTCCTTTTAATATCACCTATGACGTACAATAAATTTACATCATCGCACAATTTTACATTAGAAAATCAAACCATATTGTTTTTGTTTATAAAATTGTCATTTTTTCACTAATAATAATTATACATTTTATAATATGGGCTATTACTAATTACTATATGCTATAAAAATTAAAAATCTTTTGTACTAATATATTATATAAATATTTTGTACCAGACTCATATATATTGCTAGTATATTATAAAAATATTTTGTCTAAATAATTTTTTTAATAATAACAATTATAAATTTTATAATATGGTATATTACTAGTATTATAATAATTTTGTATTATATTTATAATATAATTAAGGCTTATTACAAATAAGTCATTAGTTTGAATAAGATAATATAAGTATGTAACATTTAAATATGTTTCACAATATACAAAATTAGATTAAATTTGTTTTGTTTATATATTTATTTCACTCAAAATTATAAGATATAAGATAAAACTGAATTTCTTGATAAATTTAATGATGCAATTTACTTCTCATTATGTTAAATGAACTTAAGGACTATTTCAAACATTAATATAATAATATTTAATCAATTTCTTTGAAAAATTATGCTAAATAAGTGCATTCTTTGTGTTATATTGACTTTAATTTATATATATATATATATATATATATATTCAAAAAATGTGTTTGTATATTTATAATTGACTCACTGAGTAAACATCATCGCAAATAAAATAAAACGTGACTATTTTTCATGAAAGGAAGAGAGTATTATCATTATCTTCAAAATTGATGCAATTTTATCTTCTTCTAAAACTCAAAAAAGTATAATAGATTTAATTTTTCTTTAAACCTTAGTAAATAGAATAATACATATACTTTCACAAATTCAAAAGGCAAAATAAGATAAATTTGTTTTGTTTATATATTTTCATATTTCATGAACTAAATGACATAATTTACCTCTTAGTATTTCAAATTAAATTAATTATTTTATAAATCACCTTGTATTATATATAAAATATATATGTATTTTATGGAACGAAGAAATATCTTATTCTAAAATTAAAAAGTATCATAGTTTTAATTTTTAATGATAACTAAATCTTAGTAAATAGAATATTGGAAATGCTTTTACATTTTCAGAAAAGCAAAATAGGAAAGCTAATTAAAAAAAGAAGTAATTAAATTACAGTTTGGATAATCAGATATGTTCATTTGGATTCAAAAAAATAATATCTGATATTTATTGCGGATACAAATAATATTCGAATTCAAAAAATATCCATTAAATACGAATACGGATATGAAATGTTCAATATCCGAAAATTCGAATATATATATATATATATATATATATATATATATACACGTACGTATGTATGTATCCGAAAATATCTGTTTAATCGCATTCTGCTTTGGACTGCTTTAACGTATGTATGTATCCGAAAATATCTGTTTACACGCATTCTGCTTTGGACTGCTTTAAACTGATGTCTAAAGCAGATTAGGCTCATCTAGCAGCTCTCCTTAATTGAGTGGCCGTGATAAGTGCAAGAGGCAATAGCAATGATGGCAAGGGCACCAGATTAAGTAATTAAAGTCCCAAATATCATGTTTTTATGGCACATCACGAGATGATACACATTTGGAAATAAACCAACTACTCTCCTGCTCTCGGTTCCAATATGTAATAAATTACCTGAAAAAATCCTACACATGTTAATTTTAATTTAGTTCCCCTAACTTGGCACTTTGTCAACTATCACATAACTTTTTTATATAAAGTTCCATAACAAGTTTGCTGAAATATTCATATCAAAGTTCAATTTTTTTTAATAAGCAGACATGATCTAAGCTTTCTACATATAATACTTTCTGATAATCCATTCATGATAGTGAAAGCTTTTCATAGAGTAAAAGAGGAAAATTGAAAAGGTTAAGCAAAGGACAAATTTCGAATTCACCGTACAAACAAAGTTTAAACTTCAAATAAAAAATTATGGAGGGATTAATTGATAATATAGAATACTGCATATAAGAAGTAAGACATTAGAAGTGACTTAGTTGATGTACATGGAAGAATGAACCGTTAGGGTGAAGAAGAGAGTTCAATTTGCAAAATAGAGTAAGGCAGTGCTTGTTTGCAGCAATATTATTAATGAGTACATGATAGCAATATTGTAATTGCAATTTCAGACGAGGTTGGTTGGATATCTCCAACTCATTCTATCTACAGTTGACGAGTGGCTCATAATTAATTTTTTAATGGATCTTTTAATGAAGGAAAATAAACACTAAACAAGCATACAACAACGTATGAATTGGAGTAGCCCATCTGAATCCATTTCGGTGAATCCATTTCAGAAGGCTTTCTGTCATTGGTATGTGGAACATATGTCGGAGGCGCTAGTTAAATTGAACCGGAAGGGCTAATTATGTTTCAAAAGATGAAATGTATCCTTTTTATCAGGAAAGTCTGTACTAAATCAAAAAAATTTGCACACAAACTAACTCACAACGACCCAAAAAACACTTGGCATGTCACAGATTTGTTCAATTTTCCAAAAAGGCAAAAACATGCCATGCCAAGCGTTTATTGAGTTTTGAGTTGTTAAGAATTAGTTCATGTGTCAAGATTTACTCCGTACTAAATTTCGCTCATCCAAGTTGTTTCATATCCAACAAAATCCAAAGCCCTTTTTCTAGATGTATTCCAGATTAGACAAACTTCAAAAAATATTTATAAGAGAAATCCAAGAAAAGGGTATTAAAAGTTTAAAACTATCATTTAAGATCAAAAAAGCAAAACCAACCGAATTAGAGCATAAAGAGTACTACTATAGGGGAGTTCTTTTTGGAGGGTAAAAACTGATGTAGGGGATAGACAGGTTTCTGCCTTTCTGTTAACCCCATTATGACACAAAAGGAGTTCACGCCAACAATGTCGCGAAGCACATGTGACCGATAAGGTCACCTATGGTTCCTTCCCTGAAAGCCGCCTTTATTTTTGGCTATGTACCCATTCTTCGGCTTTGGAATCTCATGAATATCCATAACCTGTATTGTCCTTTGCTTTTTAGCTTCGCATAAACCAAAAGAAGAAGAAGATGAAAGACATGTCAATAATCAATAATGGTAATAATCCAGGAAAGATGTATGCAAAAGATATTTTAAGTAAATCCAAACTAATGATGAGAAAACTATTCAAACCATTTTGAGCTTCTTGGTAGTTCTCATGAAGCCGCCTCCTGGCTGATGCCAACTTATCAAGGTCAATAGCTGTTTCTTTTTGTGGTCTCTGCCAAATTACAACACAATGTTCAACATACTTGCAGTTCAAATAAACCACTCCATTTCGCAACCACAAGTATTTGTGGTGGAAAAAAAAATTAAAGGATCAAACTTTGAAATTGACATGCAGTACTCGTAATTTTATTTTGAGGGGGTACTGCATCAGTGTACATACCCTTCCCAGTTCACCTATCAAAATAAGATTACCCCAAGTCCTAACCCCAACCACACTATTCCCACCACCCCCGAAAAAAGGGAAAAGTAATAATAATAATAATAATGATGTCACCAACCATAGCACAGGGGTAACACTATTTGGACACCCATAGCCAATAAGACACTGCAAATACATTAAACAAAAATTTGAAGTGTATAGCAACAATGTGTCAATCGTAAAAAATGAGGAAAGTACTCTCAATTTTGTGTCCCTTTTTAACATTATGTTGTTTTGTTTGGTTTAATAATACCGCCAAAGACAAAAATATAAACAAAAAAATTGAAGAAAATTTATTGAGTGCATGGGATAGAAATAAGTACATTTGGAGGGGGAACAGACGAAGATCCTGTAGCTGGTTGATGTGAAAGTTTTACCGGTGCTCTTCTAGGAACAGATTTTGGCTTTTGCTCTGGTTCTGAATTATTCCTTTCTGACCCAGAGCTTCCATCTACAACCGAAAGGATATCAAAAAATAGATTAATTATAAAAAGAAGCAAATAACAAGATACAAATCTTTGAATCAGATTCTATACTTACTGTTTGGATTTGGAGAATACGCGAAATCAGGCACCTAAAAAAGAACTTTAAAGTTCAAAAAAGCTGGGATTCACAAGAAAACCTTTTTGTCAAATGACCCAATTGGGTTATAGAATTTTCACCTGGTGGTAACCATTTTGAAGATTCCTCCGTGTGTTCATCGGAGGAGATTCTCCATCAGCTGCCTCCACCATTTAGAAACGTTCTTTTCAGTTAAAGAACAAAAAGTGGCAATACTAAATAGCCCAAGGAAAGGGTATATGTAGTTAAATTACCAATAATGGTGGAAGATGGATTTTCTGGCGGGTTCAACTTCACCCATTCATCAACCAAATCTTTCCATTTCCTGTAAAAGATATAATCAAAAAAGCTTCTTTCTACTTCATATCCAACAAAAGTTCTCCGAGTTGAAAATAATTCAAACCTCACTAGTGTCTTCACCAGTCTCCTTACATCATTTGAGGGATGCTTCCTCAGTCGATTGACATACCTCCCTATATCAGTTTCCTGATTAGAGAAACAGTGTTATTTCAATAGCTAACATACCACACAAAAGTGTTATCAGTTAATGCCTGATCAATGGACAACTCATACCACACTACATACACACAAAGGGTGAAATTCGTTCAGTAAAGGAAAGATAACACATAGTATGCGCAGTAATTACCTTAAGCCCTTTGAATGTAATATCCATATCAGCAAGGCTTTGGAGCAATGTAACGAGAGACTCCTCAGACTAAACAGGGAAACAAAAAATATTTAATTGGAACAAATCAAAAGCGAAAAGAAGAAAAAAAAGGCAAAGACAAATCACAAAATTGAGACTAGACCTGTTCAGGGTCTTCAATCTGTTCCTTAATTCTAAGAATCCTTGTTTCTTCATCATCAAATAAACCTCCATAAGGATCTGGTTCTTCGTCATCATCGTTTTCAATGTCAACATCAACATCAACATCGTCGTCTCTGTGTACCGACTGCGGAGTATACGGCGAGTGCTTAATCTTGGCTTGGTTATCAACCTGTACCGGCTGCGAATTCTGCCGGCGATTAACTTCGTCGCAGTTCTGACAGGCGTAGAGTCGCTGAACAATTGCGTCCCTACGATTTTTGAACTCGTGACCATAATCAGATGATGCTACGGCGATTGCTGCATCTATAAAACTCCAAACATCTACCGCTGAATTCGATAAAATCATACGAAAATCATCCAAATCCATGTTCTTAATCAGAATTGAAATCACCTCAATTCTTCTCTCTAACAAACTACACAATGAAGGTCTGGATACAATCCAAATTCATTCATACAAATACCAAAATCAAATCGAATCCAATTAATAATGTCTTCAAACTGCTCTTAATTAGCTATAAATTCAGCTCGTGAAACAGCTTCCGATGAAATTTATAGATTATAAAGATGAAGATCTACGAATACCGGCGGCGATTCCGAAACCAAAAGCGGATTCTGCAGATCTAACAAGTCAAACGACGCCGAAAGATCGTCCGTCCGATTTCCAGTACGATACGTGGTTGGCGCAAAAGCGTGTCGCAAGCCAATCAGAAAACTCCACAAACTCCACGAGTAGGAACAAAAGGTAAAACAACACCACAGATCTGTTAAAAAACTGTACAAACAGAAACTGAAATTCCGAAATTGAAGATAGTCACCGTTAGAGAATGATCATGAACTCAAAGAACGCTCGAGGTTCCATTAATGGCGATTTGAGATATGATGATTCTGGAATTTTCCAGGAAACTGTTCAAGAGACGAAACTGCGAAGAGTTTTCAATCCTCTTTCTTCTCTTTTTTGTTTCTCAGATTTATTATTATTATTATACTCCAATACTACTATAGTAGTAGTTTATTGGACCTCTTTCTTCTCTTTTTGTTTCTCAGAATTATTATTATTATATTCCAACACTACTACCAGTAGTTTATTGGAATTTGTGATACAACAGTACTTCCTCTTTTTTCTTTTTATTTTTTTTATTTAGTTATTTTTCTAGAATTTGTCGTTTCTTAGTTGTTTTTTATATATTTTAATATAAATATAATTTTTTTAATATTTTAAAAATATATAAATATTTCATTTTACCATACATATTAAATAAAGATAATTATGATATAATATCAAGAAGTTAAATTTTACTAATCATTAATCTCGGTCGTGTGATTCGAATTAAAAAACAAAGAGAGCAGTATTTATATATATGGTTAGGTGTGAAGCAACAAAAGTTTTGATTCTATCCATGTCTCCCAACGCATTCATTCTCTCTCTCTCTCTCTCTCTCTCTCTCTCTCTCTCTCAGAGTACATATGCGAAATAGCTGTGGAGTGGTGAAAAGTGAAAATGGAGAGACGGACAAAATAACGAATATTCACAGCCAGATGGAGATATTGTGTTTTTATTTAGAGACTAATTGGCAGTGCTTATTTATAGTAAACCTATAACAAAAAGAAAATTTGCTTAGAAGTAATCTTAAAATGTGTAAATTATAAGTAAAAATGTTTCTTAAGATTCTGATGTCAACGGTCAAGTATTAGGACTTTTAAATTAAAATTTGATGTTAGAATAAGTTTATAACAATTGTTTTTACTAATGTTGATTTATTAATATATTAGATCGTAAGATTATAAATAGGACATTATCAACGATATGGATTAGTGGCCAAAGACAATTACCCTAACAATTATGGCGAATGTGGTGGTCTTTGTTTCTGTTTCATATTATTTCTCACATTTTTTCTTACATTTGAAGCATATCTCTTTTTAAATATTTTATTGAAAAATTTAAAACTCGACAACTTTATAGAAAAATTAAAAGAGACATGAAATGGTAAATCAATGGCTGAAATGGAACCAGAGGTCATGACGATGGTTAGTAGGGGAGTGATAGTGGCGACCAATGTGATGATGACAACTACGGAAGTAGAGCGATAAACATATATATATATATATATATATATATATATATATATATATATATATATGTTATGTGTGTGCGTAAATGGGGTGAAGATCAGTTTTGATTCATTATTACGATCACAACATTTAATTTTAAAAAGATTACTGCAATAAATTCGTATTGTAGTTCGTTAACGTTACAAAGCGATTACGATCATTGAAAAAAAATTAACGAACTCATCTTTAATAATTAATTAGTTTATCAAACACATAATGCATGGGCAACTTATCACAAAATTAAAAATATTAATTAAATGAAGTAAGAAAATATAATAAAATAGTTAAATTTTGTGAAGAAGTTAAGAATACAATTAGCAAAAACAAATAATTTATAAATATTTGTCTGTCAACCCAACGCTATTTGGGCCCCTTCGTCTACTTTATACGAACACTGAATTTGATTACATTAAAATAATAAGTAGAAGATAAAAATCAATGACAACTTCACTTTTAAGAAGAAAAGGGATCGGGCTCCTCTACAAACTCCCGTAGAACTCCGGCTCTTACATTTGTTTTAATATCAACCGTCAATTTATATTTAATGATTAAGATTTAATAATTAATTTAAAATTTTCTTATAAAACATAACATAAATAATAAATACCAAAATTTAACATAAAGTCATTATAAAATATTTAAGATTTATTATCTAATATAAATATTTATCATCCAAAATATTAATAAATATAAATTTATATATATATATATATAAATATACATATTTACTAAAAAAAATAAGAATTTTGATCGTCTAATATCATTTTTTAAATAATACAATATAATAGTTAAAAATAATATTCATAATTCTATAAATATATACTCATTCTGCTTTACAATAATTGACATTTGACTTTTTTACATATAACTTTAGGTGAATTGTTTCATATGTTAAATACTTTATTATATTCTAAAAAAATTAGTAAGAAAAAATATATTAAATAAAGATTAATACAAATAAAAATTTTTAACATATAAAAAATGTCACTTAAAGTTACGTGCAATAAAGTCAAGTGTCAGTTATTGTGAAACGGAGGAAGTATTATTTATATTACAAATTATTTAGTACATAGAATGTATTATTGAATATACAAAAATATTTCTTTTTATTTTTTAAAAATATATGAAAATTTCAAATTGTAACATATTATCTCTACCAACAATTTATGTGACGACCCCAAAAATACCATACTAGACTTCGGGCACTGTCAAAAATTGACAAAAGAAAAGTATTAACATCCAAGCATACATAACATTAAATTAGAGAATTAATTAGTAATCTCTATTACAATAACTCAAAATAATTGTCTAACAGCGAAAATCTATGGGGGGCCCACACAGGCCTTACAATCTAAACATTTCTATAACATCCTCACGCTTCTCCCTTCCCTGGAAGCCGTCCGCAAGAGGACAATTGGGAGCATTCGTCAAGCCATTCTTTCCTTGCCTTTAGAAGACGACTCGGTCTTCTCGCCAAAACCTGTAAATCATTTGGTAATAACAACATGAGCGATTTACGCTCGCAAGTATATAATCAAGAATTGGGTAAGTTCTGAAAGATGGATAATTGATTGGGTTTAAGTGTTTATGAGGTTTGACGGAAACAATGTCGACACCTCTTAACATCTTGAAAGAAAACGGATTTTAGGGTCCCTGAGTGATAACGAGGGATCTGACCCTTTACTTAAAAGAATAAAGAATAATTTCACATGCGCCTTATAACCATGTCCGTTTTGCACACATGCCCTTAGGAATGTTCGTATCAAACAGTATATCAGCTGGCCAGCCTGACCACCGTCTGACTTCATCATAATGACATACGTAGTCGATTGCAGAAACCTTTTGTCTACGAGGGTCCGGTTACCGATGCCTCGGTTCCCGTTTCCTATAAATCTTAGGCCCGGGGTGCCAGGCAGATGCATCTCACTAGCCTTTAGTTACCCATACGGATATACTTTACAAGTATGGGGTGAAGAAATAAGCTTTCTACATTCGTATAGGATTTTCTTTGGTGTGTTAGCGGAATTTAAATAGCTAACAACCGCCCAAAGATCATTAGATTCAAATACAACTTTTTTCACGTACATCGGATCAAAGGATCGTACGTTACTTAACTTTGAAGAAATTAAATCATGAATATTGACAGAATAATATCTTGAATACATTACGTATATCGAAAGAATGATCATACGCATTAATTGAAAGAAAGCAGAGTGAGTATATACTTGCTTTAAGTCCTTAGTAAAATTTAACACTCGCGTAGTGAGAGTTCTGTAAAACATGCACATGCAATAACATGAGAAATCTCAACTTAAAACACATGAGGATGCATATGCGGAGTGTTCGTGAAGTGCTCAAGTCTATGATTGACTGAAAGAGTCGTCAAAAGTTGAATTGGGATTTGGTTAGAACAGAATCGGAGTCCGAGAGATTTGTGGACTTGATAAAACGTCGCTCATAGGCTCTCGATAATATAAATTTAATCATTTAATCACTTTTAGCTAAAATGACTTAATTAAATCATTTGACATTTATAAAAAAAATTGTTCCTTAAATTATTGTTTAATTGTTTTAATTAAATAATAATCATTTCATAATCACAAAAGGTTTATAGACCTTTTAGCAATTATTAAACATTTATTCATAAATTATTATTTAATTACTTTGATTAAATAATAATTATCGATCATTGAAGTAATTTATTTCTTAATTACTTTTAAATTAAATGATTTATTAATCATTTAATAATCATGTAAAATTTATTCATTAATTATTATTTAATTGTTTTAATTAAATAATAATTGGTCTTGATTTCTTAATTTAATTAATCAAGAATTATTCCTCAATTAATCTTAGCTTAAATGATTTATTTAATCACTTAATAAAATTTTAGAGTTTATTCCTTAATTATTATTTAATTGTTTTAATTAAATAATAATTATTTATGAATTTATGACTCGTCACTTAATTATGATAATTAAGAGACTCTAACATCATAAATAAATTTTAAATTTTTAATCATGTAAGAGATTTATTTACATGACAAAATAATTATCCAAAAAGTCACTTATTGAATAATTAAATGTAAAAGTATTTTATTTTATTATTTATTTTTTAAAAATTTGGATTGGGCCCAAGAAATGAAATTAAAGTGGACCGGGTCGGAAAAGGGTCAAACCGGGTCACTGGTCATCGATTCGACCCGACCCGTCTTCTTCTTCAGCAGTAGATTAGGGTTTCGGCAGGGGGGCGCCGGCGGCGCCGCATTCGCCGGAGCCGCGGCGGCCACCCCCGATAGCTGCCCGTACGGTGAGTTTTCGGCGGTGGGGACATCGCCATGGCCTTTGCAATAGGCGAATGTACCCCCAGCCGTCATGCCGCAACCCAAAACTGGTCGGAGCATGATTTGCAGGTGGCCGCCGACGAGCCCGCCATTAACGGCGGCGAGCTCGCGGCCGAGCTCCATTTCTCCATTTCTCAATCATTTTTGATGATTCAAGTATGGAAATGAAACTAGAGACTTCCAAAAACTTATACATATAATAAATTTCAAGCTTTAACAACTCAATCGCAAGAAAAATCAAGAACAACATTCAGGTATTTTGAAATTTTCGGTCAAGCTTGAAAACATCCGAAACTTAACTATTTTCAGAAATTGATTGAGGCAAAAGAAGGATTTCAACAATAGAAACAAGTTCATGAAGTTAATTTGAACAAATATCAAATCATCGAGCCGGAAAATCCGTCGGAAAAGCTAGGGTTCATACGGGTTTTTTGAAAGTTCTTGAATTTTTATTTATTTTTTTTGTTCAAACTTTAAAAATAACTCACAATATATAAATGCTATAAACATGTGTGATATATGAAAATGATGCTGAAAAATATAATCTACACAATGGTAAAATCATAAATGACAATAAATGCAAAAATAAGAGAGCAGTGGGGTACCTCTTTAAAGCTTTAATGAAGAAAATCCAAAAGTTCAATGATTTGGCTTAAATGAAAAATCCGAAATTTTGAGAAGTATTTGCTGGAGAAAAATATCAGAAGTGGAGGTTAGGGTTTCTATAATGGTATATTTATATAACATTTAATTTAATTTTGACCATTGGATTAGTTTTAAGAAAATTTTACTTAGATAGGTAAAAAAAAAATTTCCTTGTTTTTGTCATTTAGGGACAAGCTGAAAATTTGAATTTAATTTGTGTTAAATTTGATTTGTTTAGCCACTAATTAAATTTAATAGTTATGCATTGGTTTAACGCATAAGCCGACAAGTTTTCCCGCACCGGTGAGGCGGAAAAAATGCACACATACAATTATTATAACGATTAACGCTTTAAAAATTTAAAAAGTTATGCTCGTTATAATTTTCGTTAGTAAACGTGCACGCGTCGATTTGCGTGAAATGCACGTAAATCTAAACATAAAATTTATCGATGGTTGAATGCAACAACAATTCCATTATAAAACGAATTTAATAGGATTACATTTAAATGAATTTTCGGTTTCTCACAATTTATGTATATGCATGTAAACAATCATTCACATAATATATTCCATTTGCTTATTAACATTTATATTTATATTGTATATAGGTATGCATAAATTTAATTTCAATATTATAATTATCTAATTCATGTTTCAATAAGTAAAATTTAAATATGTGAATTATTATAATTAAATTTAAATATAATTAATATTATTTATAATTATACAATTTTTATTAATTACTAAATATTTGTATATGGTTGCATGATTTTAATTAATTGTGATACAAATATTGTGTGATTTACCAAGCAAAAGAAACACATTTTATGATTTTATATTTATATATTGACAATTTTATATTTATTTATGTTTTGAATAGTAAATAATAAATTTGTACTAAATGTTTACATAATGATTTTAGGTTGAGTTTTTTTATTTACTGTTTATTGTTAAATTTTATAAGAAAATTTAAATTAATTATTAGATCTCAACTATTAAATATATTAAATATATCGATGATTGAAATTAAAAGAAATTTACAAAGTAGAGTTCTATAATATCACCAGAGGAGCCCGATCTGAAGAAAAATGACCCAACGAAAAGCAAGTGGACGTAAGATGGTTACCCGAATAGTGAAATTTAAAACTTATTGAATGTGATTTCTCATCAAATTACCAGTATGTTAATTATTTCCCTTTTGTTTTTCTTCATTTTCAAATAAATATAACAACAACATTTTTAAATCCCAATATTTACAATTAATATAACTCTTGATCTTAATGGACAATAAAGATCACTGGTTCCATTAAAAACTGGCATAGACACATCGTTGAAAGACATGACGTTGTCAACTCCCATAAAAAAACTAACTCCATGTAGATTATTACATTTATTTCAAAATTAGATACATTTCAGTTTATAAAAAATAAATTTGTGAAATTATATCATTTAAAATAAAAGTGAAATTTTTATTTTTTAAAAAATTTAAAATGAAATATTATAAAATATACGAAAAATACTCTTAAATACAAATTTTTATATTTTGATATCTTTACAAATTTATATCAAAAATAAAAATTTTATATTTATAAAAAATATTAAATAAAACGATAAATGTATCTGTAATTCAAAATCAAGGAGTTTTATTTTAGGTTAGTCCAATCTCTTGATAATAGGTATATATGGGGTAATTTGGGTTAGCTCGTGTGGATATACCATTCATAATTCTTCTGAGCCCGCATGTTTAATTTTTAGCAATCATACAACTTTATAGTTGTAATGCACAACCAATAATATAAAGAAACACGGAGTGTATTAAATTTTGTTCAATACATAGCCATAAATCGTAAGAGTCACCGGTTCAAATCCCCTCCCTCTACTTAAATGTAATGATTTCTTAAATGTACCCAAAAAAATCGTAAGAGTCAAATTTAGCACGTGTATGCAAAGTACGCTAATCAAGACGATAATAAATTTACACTAATATTTACAACAAAATATCTGCACTTCTCATTTTGATATAAATATTTTTTTGGTGTTTAGGCTACGCAGGTTACCTAAGTTCAGAGTTAAAATATGTCACCGATCTCTTTAAAAATTTATAATAATACTTATAAATTATCTACTTATAAAGTTTAGGCGAGAGAGGTTTTCCTATTCCTTACCTACTTATAAAATTTAGATGAG
The DNA here is from genome assembly GCA_014636745.2 of Centella asiatica. Classification (NCBI taxonomy): domain Eukaryota; kingdom Viridiplantae; phylum Streptophyta; class Magnoliopsida; order Apiales; family Apiaceae; genus Centella; species Centella asiatica. The sequence goes on from CM025786.1 coordinate 17,693,478, forward strand.
AGAGGTTTTTCTCAGTTCAAAATCAAGGCATGTCGCTGATTTTTTTAAGGGTGAAGGAGGTTCCATTGGTTCAGAGTCAAGACATGTCACCGACGTCTCTAAGAGTTTAGAATAATACTTACAGATTACCTAATTATAAAGTTTAAGTGAGAGCAGTTCCCCTAATCCAGAATGAAGGTATGTTACCGGCCTCTTTCAGAGTTCAGTAATACTTACAGATTACCTATCAAGAAGGACGACTAACAAAACTCAACCTAATGACAGCATATGTTGAGTTTTATTAGTTGAACCAAGTTTTGATGGTCAATTTGATTTAAACATTTAATTTACACTTTCGCGCAACTAGAATTGTCTCGCATAATAAAATGTTTTAATATATGCAATATTATTTTTTAAGAATTTATTACTCCCTCTGTCCCTTTATATAATATTTTTTGACAATTCACAAATATTAAAAAATCACTAATTACTATATTGATTTTGTATATAATGTAAAAAATAAAGTTGTATTTTTTTAATACACAAGAATAAGTACTCTTTCTATTAAATGACTAATTTTCATTATATTTAATTAAGAGTATGGTTTAGGAAATAAATAATTAAATTCTCCTTAAAAAGTAAAAATGACTTATATAGCGGAATAATGAAAAGTGGCCTAAAAGGCTTTTCTAATGGGACAGATGAAGTATTTCCATACAAAACATTTTGCTTTAAATTTGAAACTTCCAGCTAAGATGAATACATACTGACCAAATCGAATGAAACAGAATTGAAAAAATGGAAGACAATGATTCATAATTAAACAAAGTCGGAATATGATTGGTCGATTTTTATTTTAAGTTTTAATAAACCAAAATAGTTATTATCTATTTATATATATATATAAATCAAATTAAGATCTTTATCGGTAAAAATAATTTAATTTCATATAATTTAATTCAACATTACTAATCTTTTCTCCAATAAATTTGTAACCAATTACAATTCATATATAACAAAACTAATTAATTTGGATTAATTTTTAAAAAAACTTTTTATGTAATTAAATTAAATTAAAATATAAAAAAAATCATCAAAAAATATGCGAAAAGACACTCATTAAATACACATTAAAATAACTGTAAAAATAATTGTAAAAACTAAAAAAATATATATTGAAGCAAAAGCCAACTCAAACAACAAGCCAAATTTCATTACTATTTTTTATTTTTACAAAATAATAATAGTAATATTTTTATTATTACTATTATAACCATGACGATATTGGGTTAAATCCTTTCTTAATCATTAAACTATACTCATTTTTAGGTTTTAGTTACTAAATTGAAAAATCGACAAGTCAACTTATTGAACAGACTAAGTTTACGAAAAAAAAAAAAAAAGAAACTCTATTGATACACAACTAGCATTTAATGAAAGTCCAAAATCCTATCCGAACATAATATTGCCACCACTACTGGCCATCACTGCATCTCTCGTAACCACCAACTTCCAGTTGAGCACCGTCTCCAAATCTCCCTTACTTTTATTCCGCTCTTCACTTTACCGATTTCTTTAATTTAACTTTCTTCATGATTTTAACTTATTTCTCACGCTACAACACCGATGATTTTCATTTTTTGGACACCCTTTATATCCTTTTAACCACTTCTCTCCTTTGTTTAACGAGTAACCTCCAATTAATGCTCACCATTTATTACAAATTAAAATGTTCAGTTGTGATAAAAATTTGAAGAGGTTCTTGACAATTCATTTGAATTCATTGGGTCATTTAGTTTTTAAATGTTCACATCTTTCACTATTAAATCATTCAAGAACAATACACCAAAAACTTATGAAATTTGTAATTGAAATAAATCTTTGCACATAAACAAATTCACAATAGTACATAAAAATAAACAAAATTGATGTATCTCATTAAGTAAATGAAGAAAAAAAAATTCCACATTCATTATATTAAATCATAAAATATTCCACCCAAGCAATTCAGCATGCTAGTGTATACCACCATTAATTACTAACGGAGTATTTAACAGTATTTTACATTTTTGTAAATTTATGTAGTTCAGGGACTTAACTTGTACTACATCCGTCTCCAAAAAGATATCTTTGGTACACCATAAAAATTGTCCTCCAAAAAATATTCAAAAGTATACATTTTACACTCATTTCTCTTTTATACTTTTTTTATTTATTTTTTCGTGTCATTTTCTTTCCTTTTCTTAATATGTGTGTTTGGGTATACTAAAGACACCCTATTAAAGGACGGAATGAATAGCATTTTTAATTGAGTGACTTAAATGTAAAAACACATTAAATATAATGATCAAAAAAAATATTTGACTCTGACAATATATTAAGCTTGATAGTTACGATTCTATTAATAGTTTAATTTATCTATAAAATAATTATTGATTGACAAAAAAATAATCTAACTCAATATTCAAAATTATTAACAAATAATAATAATGAATACTTACACAAATTGATAAGGATTTATGACATTAAGGCACCAATTTCAAATTGTATGGACAAATAAGTCTATGTAATTTTTAAAGATAAATAAGTACCACTTTTTAAAAAAATACTACGTATTACATTAATACTAATATTACATCACACTTGTTTACTTACCGTCTAATATACTTACGGTCTATATCTATATATTGTCACAATATACTTACTATATTGACGGTCTATATCTATATACTGTATTGATATACAATCTCAATATATATACTGTTTAATGATTATTTTTTTTACATGCTATTTTATTACTTTACTCACAACACTCTACTTCACTCCACCTTGCTCACATGTGGAAATAGCTACTATTTGTTTATAAATTACAAATAGTATGTATATTTTTGTATACTAATTTTCTTTTGAAAAATAAGCATCCCACCTACCAAAAATACCTATGGTTTAAAAGGTCACCACCACATACCCATCACACCACAAATAGTTACTCTTTCATATAAAACAACCATTAAGTATTTTTACTATAATGTATTCTATTTCAAACAATAGTTATTTCAATAATTTTCAGATCTACAAATAATAATTATATCATTTCCAGATCTCTAAATAATTGGTATAATATTTTTAGACCTAGTGACGATATATATATATATATATATATATATATATATATATATTATTTTCGGACAATACACATTTATTTGCAAATCTACATAGGTATGTTATTACCAATTCGAAATCTATACCACTAAATGTGATCACAATCGGCATAAATAGGAACAAAAAATTATATCATACAGCATTATATCTCTTTTCGACGTATAATACAAAATTATATTTTTTAACAAAAATTTAACAACAAAAAAATGAGTAGTAATAATAATAATAATAATAATACAAGAAATAGTAAAACGACAAGTTGATAATTGAAAATCAAACTTTAAGCATAATTATAAAAATGATGTGAAAAATATAGATATTGCCAAGCGAATAATTAATTCAAACTCAATGCCTAATTAGTTATTTAAACTAAGTTTCTATATTCATTCTCTCTTTTATAATAAGTAATGAGAGAATGGAAAGGTAAAAATAATATAATTTAGTTTGATGTCAATAATATTAGGGATAAAATAGAAAAATATAAACTAACTTTACATCATTTTCTATTCTAGTGATTATTTATTGTTACAAAATTTGCAATCAAGTGTTGAATTTTCAAATTCTCTAAGACGTGGTCTTTTGACACACGGTTGTTGCTTACGTGACATGATTACATGTTTAAAAAATATTTTAAAATAATAATCCATCTTTTAAAATGTTTTTATTTTTGATTCTTTTAATTTTGGGGGATTTAATATTGTCACCTGACTCATCTCAATTCATTCTGCAACTGAGCAACTCCATCACCAACGAACCTGGTTAAGTCAATCCACGACTTAAAACCGCAGCAACAATTTCGACAAATGAGAATGTTAATACGTTTGGGATTTCTGAGTTTGCTATGGGGATTATGGTAAATACAGGGATCAGGCCTAATAAGTATAACGAAGGAAAGTTAAAGAAAGAGATTAGGCAAGTGGTTTGGGCCCTACATGAAATCAAACGTTCCGAATCGTTCAATTTAGATATAACGAATTAAGTATAACATTAAGTTTAAAATACCATAAATTAAAGGAGCAAGTTAAATTTAAACATAATAGTACTCGTTTGATTTAATTTGTAAATAATTCAATCACAATAGTTATAGAGTAAAATATTATAATATAAATAAAAATTTTAAAGTCAATTATGTCTTAATAATTTATTTAATTATTGCATATGTTATATTTTACTTTGAAAATTATAGCTCTGTGTAAAATTGATTATGACATAAATATAAGCTGGCAAAAGAAAAGGAATTTTTCTATAGATATAATTTAGTTTCAGTGAAAATAATCAAGTAAATACTCATGAGCAACTTATATTCCATTAGAGTAAAAAGTCATCCAATCAAATATTTGAGTTCTTATTGAAATATGGGAAAGACAAATAAAATAAAATTTGAGCACATACTAATGTTCTTATGATAATAAGATACTATTTTATGTAAAAGATCATAATAGTAAATCTCTATTTAGTGTTAATGGTTCAAGTGTTTTGGTATTTATATATTATTCACACAAAAAAAATGACTAATAAAATTCAAATTTTTCACAAAAAAAGATAACTAACTCTCGATCTAATAAAAATACTTACAAAATTTTATTAGTAGAACAAACTATTTTAATATTTGATGATTGATGGTAGAAACTATATTGTACGTAAACGTGCTTCAATAAAATTAAAACTTGTGTCAAAGTAAATGTTTGAAAGTCGTGTCAAAGTAAATGTTTGAAAGATCGAGCAAGTACTTTTGTTTCAATATATACGAGCCTGAGTGGAAAAGAAAAGTGAAAAGAAGATGCGTATGAGTAGCTGCCATGTTTATATATACAAGTACAAAGTCTTCTGTTCTTCTTACTTTTCTTAATTTTGTCATGCATGACGCAATTAAGTTTCACAAGCGGATACCTTTTGTTGCTTGGAGCACTATATATAAATAGTACTCCGTAATACATAATACACAACATAATTGAAATAGTAGTTTTATTCTCACAACCACATAAAATATATAGAAATTAAGGAGTTAATTTTAGAGAGAGAAAGAGAGGAGAGAGACAGAGAGAATGGAGGAAGTGGTGATAGTAGGGGCGGGGATATGCGGATTGGCGACGGCGGTGGCGTTGAAGAAATCAGTAGGAATAAAGGCGTTGGTGTTGGAGAAATCCCACAAGCTGAGAGATACGGGTGCTGCTTTGTCCCTCTTTCCAAATGCATGGCTTGCTCTTGACGCCCTTGGTGTTTCCCACAAGCTCAAGCCATTTTATGCTCCTTTCACTAAGTAAGCTATCTATCTATTTATCTATCTACTTTATCTATATATCAAGCCCTCTTAACTCTACCATATTATTTTCTCTCTTCCTCTATAATGGCCTAAATTAAATTGATAGCGACTCTGCTCATGGATTGAGTGGACTGCCCCCTCAGATTTTATTGTGAATACATAGTGTAATTCTATTTATTTTTTTCCCCATTTTCTGGAGGTTAATTTTCAAGTCGATCTCATTTGGAACATAGTCTCAAACAATTAGTCATGTTCCAAATTACAGATACATATTTTTTTAGTTGTTTCAAAATTAGAAATATATTTTATATTTTTGAACTATAAAAAGAAATAAAGTTTCTTAAATACCTCAATTTTACTATTTCAATTAATTTCACTACATTCATTGATAGTATCTACCATAACTTTCACTATTATTAAGATATATTTAGAATATAAAAATTATCTTTAAAAATCGTCATTTTAGAAACACACGTATCTTTAATTTTGAATATGAGAGATGATAAGATTGGTAAGAAAAAGATAACAAATGTTAAGCTCAATTAGTAAAATTTAATCTTTCATTATGTTGAGAGTTAAGTCTTGCCGGTTATTATTGTAAAAATCTTTAAAGTGAGTCATTATTCGTGGAGGATCGGTTGTAGATATTATCGTAAATTATCAAAGTGGTTTATGGCATGCTTTCATTCTATAATAGATTTTTTTTTTAATTTCTTTTGACATGCTCTTGGCTCGGACTGAAAAGGATAAAAAAAAAAAGACTTAAGATGCTTAAATGAAAGATTAGGAGAGAATACAATAAAATGTTTCGTTTTTATTTTATCTGAATTTTTTTATTGTGTGGAAATAATCCTATGTTTTGGAGAAATAGTTTAGAACAATTTACGTCCAGGAAATGTTATGCCGGCGGTCAATATTCCAAAATCTTTTGTCTTCATTAATACGGAATACAAGAAAACGTTAGAAAAACATAGACCATCCTATCAATAATTATTCCAAATCACTCCCAATTTATATAACATGTGTCTTGATGTTTTTAAGTAATAATAATTGCATTCATATATTTATAAAGTTTTCCATGGGAATCTCTTATTTTTGCAGGAGTGTGATTACCAATGTTGGCGACGGTTCCAGTCAGGAGGCCTTCTTCGGTGGAACTGACGGGTGAGTGTGTGTGTATATGTGCATATGTATAAATGGGGCATGCGATGTACTCCCTCCTCCTTTCAAAATTAGAACCGAAGACAATGTCCGAAACGAAATAATTATACCGAATATTGTATAATTTATTTTATCGCATTATTTGCAATTAGATTTAACTAACCAATTTAATTATATACTCCCTCTCTATTTCAAAATTAACGATACATATATTTTTAAAAAAAATTAAAAGTACATTTTTATTTTTAGAATATAAAAAGTAATGTGGTTCCTTAAATATTATTCTACAATTCCACTACTTCAATTAACTTTGTTATATCCACCACTTGATGATCTCTACTATAACTTCCATTACTATTAAATAATATGATAATAAGAATATATTTAAAAAATAAAAATTATATTCTGATTTGGATTGTCCAATGTTACTGGTGCATTTGCGGCGGCGGCTAATGCAGGAATTCTGTTGGACCTAGAACGGTGCATCGGAAAGCCTTATTGCAAGCTTTAGCGGAAGAACTCCCCAGCGAAGCAATCCGTTTCTCTTCTAAATTCACATCTATTGCAACCCAAGAAACGGAAGGTTCGTCCATTGTCACTCTCCAAATGGAAGACGGAACCATAATTAAAACCAAGGTATTCACTTATACTTTTATCACTTTCAAAAAAACAAGTTACATTTAAATTTATATCGAATATTAATGTTACTGGTTTGAGCGAGAATTCTATATATATTCGAGTGATAAGTTTTTTGATAAAATTTGTTAAGAGTGCTTAGTTAATGAACATAAGCAATTTGTAATGTCAAATTTTGAAAAATACAGTATTGTAACTAAAAAAAAGAAGGAGAAATGCATTGGACCATTTATGGTTTGACCCCAATTTACATTACACCATTTATGATTTGAAAATCACCAAAGAACTAATTGTAGCGGATTACTACCTACTTATTGGTGCTAATTCTTTTATAAATTTATTGTTTATTGCTATATATAGCAACAAACATGTGGTAATTTGCTTAATTTTCAAAATCACGTGTTTTATTGGAATATATGACCCCCATTGAGGCTTATTATCCACTCAAGAAATAGAAAATGAGCTAAAATAATCTTATTAATTTGTTTCTTTGCTACTAAATTTTATTAACTTCTTGTCCTTGGTATAAAATTGCAACGACCAATAGGTTTTGATAGGGTGTGATGGAGTGCACTCAGAGGTGGCACGTTGGCTAGGACTCAAGAATCCGGTGACTTCTGATCAATTTGCGGTGCGAGGGTTAGCATGTTTTCCACAAGGCCATGGGTTTGATCATGAAGTTAGGCAGTTCCTAAACATGGGCCTAAGGGCCGGATTTGCTCCTCTCAATGATAAACAACTTTATTGGTTTCTACTTACTGGTAAATCTGCTCATCAAGGTATATATACTTATTTCATGATTTCTCATTTCTCAATATTTTTAGGCAATACAAATGTCTTCCAAATATTAAAATGTTAGAAATAATTTTTCATTCTATTTTACTGTTCCTTTCATCCCGGTTCATTTGCAGCAAGTTCTTTGAATGGGTTACTTTACAATATTATCTAGAAAATTTGATTATCTAATTTATTCAAATCTTCTTTCCAACATCTAATTTATGTTACATCACTTTATTTCTAACTATTTTACCACTTTTACCAATTTCAAACTATTTCATTCCATATCGATCATTTTAAATTTTAAAGGACAATATGGATATATTTTGATTAAAATTGAATTTTTATCTTAATAATTGTGCAAACTTAAAGATTGCAATTGACTTAGGATCATTTTTCACAAGTTTGAAATTATGCTATTAGAAAACTAACACCACAAAATTAAATTATTTAGACAAATTTGTCATTAATTTCAGGGCAAGCAGAGTTGAGCACACCAGAACTAATACAAAGAGAGATTCTTGAGAATTACTGCAAAGACTTCCCTTCGACATATGTAGACGTGGTCCGTCACGCGGATCTCTCGGCGTTAACATGGGCCCCGCTCATGTTAAGGCTCCCATGGGATGTGATATTTGGCAAATTACATAAAGGGACAATCACAGTGGCTGGTGATGCCATGCACCCCATGACACCTCACTTGGCACAAGGTGGTTGCACAGCCTTAGAAGATGCTGTCGTCCTTGGTCGTCGTATTGCTGAGTCGTATATCGAAAATCGAGGTCTCGTGCCGCCGGAGGCTGCCAAGGCAATCGAGAGATACATTACGGATCGTCGGTGGCGCACGGCTGCGCTAATAACGGGCTCATATTTGTCCGGATGGGTACAACAAAATGGTACATCATGGTGGGGGAGGTTTATTAGGGACGTCATATTCTATCGATTTATTTTTCCAAAATTGTCCAATGCAATAATGTATGACTGTGGGAAGTTACCCAACATGTCTTCCGCTGTTGCATCAAAGAGTTGGAGCAAGATTGACTAGGTTTGAGGTTGTGGGCTACTCATATGAAAAGTTCGATATTTTGTAGGATGATAATTGTAGTAGTACTAATATTTAATTTATTTATTAATTTAAAGAAAGCAAATAAATTTGACTTGGTCCCATCTTGAGTGGATCGAGTATTTAATATTCTAAGTCAGTGCTACTATATGTATTTACATTAGTTCAATATTGGATTGAAGTTTACTTCAATTAATCTTCACAGTGTCAATATTGTTTAGTCTTCTCCTGTTTTTCATTATTGCTATACTAACTTCAACGTTCCATTACAGTTGTGGAGATAATTTCTCTTATTCAAAGAGTCAAGTATATAAGCATATTACATGTTAATTTATGTGGATAGTGTCCAATTAGTACTTATCAAAATTCAAGTTCTTGAACTTCAATAATGCATTTATAACCGATACCATAAATTATGGTAATGGTGATTCATAGTCTCATAGTTTTGGTGCAATTTAAATGTAATGGCTCAGGACATTTTTTTGGAAAGCCTAATCCATTTCTTAATCAAAAAACAAAAGAGAGGTATTGATAGGGTCACACATGGGTAACCAATTATCCTTATAATCACTACCTACTATTTTTTTCTCTCTTCTTATTTTAATTACTTATATTACATATTTATACCTTAAAAAAATAAACAATAATAAAATAAAATTTATATATAAAATATAAAGGATATAAAAAATAAATGACTGCTTAACTACTTCAGCAGTCCATCTATAATAATGTTAATAATAAAATGTAGTATAATTTGACAAAACTTTTATACAATTAAATTTACATAAATTAGAGTAACTATGAAATATACCTTCAAAGGGTCCACTATTAAAAAAATTATTATTTGATAATTATGGCAACCGTTGAAATATTTCTCTTTCCCCTAATATATATGTTGTTTAAAATTTTAGTTTTATTTTTAATTATTAAAAGAAATGGGCACCGTTTTATATAAATATTTTACTAAAATAAGGGAAAAATATATTTGTGTATAAAATAAACAATATTATGGATGTCCCAGTATATATATATTTTTTAAACATTCCGTTTTAATTATTTCTTACAAACCTTATAAACAGTTTAATATTTAGGTAAAATGAGACCACTTTACTTAATTTTTCTAACTAAACATACACACACACATATAAGTAGTTTTGCTTAATTTATTTTAACTCTTTACAAAAAAAGAAGAAGAAGAATTCATTGATAATAAAATTTATAAGTCCTTGTTATTTTTCACATAATTAAAAAGCTAATACTATAATTTTTTTAAATTTTATCTTGGTCACATAAAATTTTGTTTAGATGGGGAGGCATATAAACAAATTAAAAATTAATAATTTAAGAAAAGTTATAACATTTTGTTTATTTACAATGTCACTACTATTTATAAATTAAAAATTTAAGAAAATTACACTACACATTTTTCTTCAAAAAAAAAAATAAAATTAATAGTTACATATATTTTTTGTTTTTATTTACTTTTTGCAAGGGAACTAAGACATTAAATAAAAATTAACCGGTTCACTATGTTTTTGATACAAAATATTTAGGAGATGAACTTTGCAACAAATTTATTTAGTAAAAATTTACATTGTTATCTTAGTGTAGTTGAATATATATTTTTACCCTTTAAACACACGTGCATTGTTAAACATAAATTTATATTTTTATGTCACTAGTATTATTCACATAATAAAAAAAAAATTCTAGTTTTATTTTGGTTACATAAAGTATAAATAACCTAAATTACATTTAAAAAATCTTATTATATAATAAATATTTATTATATTTATTATATTATATATAATAAATATAAGTAATTTTTAAAATTATATAATAAATATAATATAATATAATATATTTTTAAAAATTTTAAAATATAAGTAATAAAAATCTTATTATTATGTTAAGAAAATAATAAGTTTGTTAAGTAATTTTTAAAATTTTAATCATTTTTTATTGCTCAATATTTATTAAATTATATCACCAACAATAAATATATAGTATTTATAGTGTATAATTTTATATAATAAATAAATATGTATTTATCTTTAATGAAAATAGTATCTCTCTATCACAAATTTATTTTCCATTTCGTACTACTAATAATGCAAAATTTAAGAAAAATATGTATTTTTTTTCTAAATTAAAAATTTATGGGTATTTTGTTTTTAACCTTTTAATGTGAACAATGTTTTATATTTTAAAATTTTAGAAACTTGATAAACTCTTCAATTCTTTCATATTTTATTTTTTGATATGGTTAAAATTATGTAAAATAAATTATATTAAAAGTTATACAGTTCATTGAAATAATTAGAAAAATGAATAATGAAAAAGAAATAAGAACATAAATTCTTATTACGACTCAAAAAATATGACATAAAATGTATTTAATAATAAATTATAAATACATACAAAACATATACATCAAAATTATTAAATCTTAAATTTTAGATTAATAAATAATGAAAACTCATTTTCTAATTTTATTCATCCATGATTTCATATAGTATGCATTAGAACGATTTAAATTTTCAACTCTTATTCTATAATTTTCATAACAATTATTAGTTTACTTCGCTTTATTTCATAACAATACTAAATTATATAAAAAATTAAATAATTACAATTTAAGTTCAACAACCTAATATTTTTAAGAAAAAATTAGAAATTTATGTGCATGTAAAAAAATGAAATGTCAATTATCTTGAAAGAGAGCGCATATGAAATTCCCCTAAACCACATATTCCACTCAGCCAATAACTTTTGTCCTTCTCTATAGTTCTCAGTGCTCTTGTTTGCTGGAAGGAAATCTCTTCGATTTACATAATATCATAAGAAAAGGTTCGAATGGCACATAAATCACCAGAAGAAGAACACCCCATTAAGGCTTTTGGTTGGGCAGCTAATGATACTTCTGGTGTTCTTTCGCCATTCAAATTGTCCCGCAGGTAAAAATGCTTTCATGCCCACCAATCAAGCTTGCCTTTTTAATCTGTGTTTCTATGTACAAATGTTTCGTTTATTAAGTTCTGCAGATTATTGATAAAAATTAGTGAAGCCCATTTACAAATATTTCATGATTTTCTTGAATTTTGAAATGTTCCTGCTCAGGTTGTTTGAACTGACTTGCTTTACAATATCTAGAAGTCTTATGTTTGTATTGTAAACTATAAAGTGAATAATTGTGGGGTTGATGTTGCTGGTATGGTCCAGGTGATTTCTGGAAATTATAATAATTAGTATAAATTTTAGATCACAAAAAATTAAATAGATCATAATCTTATTGTGGAAGGTTGTTTTTTCATTCCATTTGTTCTAAAGGGAATTAAATTAATGGTTGTATATCAGTATATATGGGGCATATGGGTCGTAGTCAAACCATAGGTACTTCATATATTATTGTTATTTAGAGATGATGCTCGCGAGTCAGCGATTTGTAGTTTCGTTGTTTGTTTGTTGTTTGTGTGTGTGCGCGCCTTTTTGCAGGGTCATTGCTGAAGAGTTTTTTGTTTGATTCTTGTTTGTTTGTTTGCTTCCTGTTTGTTTGTTTGCTTCCTTAATAAATTAAATTATATACGGAGTAAAATGTTCCGTATACTCTTTGTTCTAAATTAATATTTGATTTTGTTTTATTCAAAATATGACAGTGCGGAGTTTAGACTTTAATAGTTGTGTCATTCATGAAGTTCCCAGAAGCAATATTTGTCATCGTCAACGATTGTTGTTGTCAATTTTACAATAATGACTGTGATACCTAATATTTATTTAAGTAAATTCACAACAATTTAAAGTTTAATATGTCATCATTTGACTCGTAAAGTCCAAATATAGAGGAATCATGATAATTCCTTTGATTAAACAAAACTTAACCTTCTTAAACTTGTAAATGCAAGTTGATTTTAGTAGTCAGCTACAGATCTTAAGTCTACGAATCGCTGTAGTATAATGAAATGTTTTAATTTGGACATCAATTGAAGAGCTTGATAATATGCTAGGTTAGTCCACCCCCTGCCCCCTCTCCCACTTCGAGGTCAAATCTTTGGCCCTTGATTCATGTCACTTGGCTACTGTGTTGCTCTATTAATATTTTATCGAAGATTCTCATGTAACTAGTACTTTTGTGATGTCGTATGCATTTCTGGCAGAGAAAATGGTGACGATGATGTCACAATTAAAATACAATACTGCGGCGTCTGCCACTCTGATCTGCACTGTGCAAGAAACGAATGGGGGTTTACAAAGTATCCTGTTGTTCCGGGGTGAGTTTTATGTCATCTCAGTTTCTATTTACGAACTTGTTGTTTTGCAATGGAAGGTGAATTCGTTTTGATTGCTTCAATTTTGATTGTTTCAATATATTTATTTTTTTCTCTGTTATAATAATGATGTATAATTGAGCTATTTTACACAAATGTGAGACATATTTGCACCAATAGGAATTTAGTTAGCTTAGATATGCGGTGGATCTTCTTATATACTCAAAAGGGAAAACAATACAACTTTTTCTGAAATTGTTCACTCATAAAGAATGAGATCATCAAAACTAGGAGAAGATAAATAATGATATTTATCTATTTTTGGTTTTGTTGGTTGTCCAATTCAAAAATAGAATGCTTCTTAACATTCAAATTACGTTTATGAGATAGAAGGAATTGCCTGTTAATAAAATTATTGATTTTAGTTGTTAATACTCTTCTCCAAATATATAATTCAACATTCACATGTTAACCAATTTATTAAACTCCCTTTGAATTTCATATCTACTTGTTTTCGGATGTGGATCAAGTGACGGACAACTAAAACTTAGTAGATTACTAAATGAATCCAAAAGTCACCTCTTTTTTTTAGGTTGTGTTGGGGGTGGGATCGCGTTGGAAATGAATCTGGTTAGCTCCAACATTTACGTTTGATGTGAAAAATTGATTTTAGAATGGTCTTAGGTTGGTTTTATGTTAGTGGTACAAATGAGCTATGCAGCTTTCAGAAGTGAAAAAGCCAATATTTCCGGGATACTGATACAGGATGTACAGGATAATTGGAGATTGCACCACCGCATATAGAATTAGGAATTTTCTCTTACACCATATTCAATACTCCAAAGTTAGAATGACAGAAGAATAGGTTGCAAGGGTTCTGATTAGATTTGTAGCAATCATTTATTTCCCTGATTATCTACTTCTTTTGCACAGACAAGCCATATATGTTATTAAGTGTGGGTGATTCATTATTACGATAAATCTAACAATGTAATCAAGTTACTTGATAACAGTCTTGATTCGGGATGTTATAGGATGATGTAAACAAATGATTTTACAGGCTCTCATTGATAACATAATTTATTTTCTTAGCTATTTACTCATCTTCAGTATTCGTAGTTATATATATGTTTTTTAATTTGAATGCCTATGTTTTCTATGTATATATAGTAATGTTACTCCTAACATTAATGTAATCGATGGCTGTTATTTTGCAGGCATGAAATTGTGGGTGTTGTGACCAAAACTGGGAGTAATGTCGAGAAATTTAAAGTTGGTGATCGTGTTGGCATTGGTGTCATAGTCAACTCATGCAAGACATGCGAGATTTGCAAACAGGACTTGGAGAATTATTGTCCCAAGAAGGTGTTTACTTACAATTCAATGAATTATGATGGTACAAAAACCTATGGCGGTTATTCTGATATTGTTGTGGTTGACCACCGATACGTACTTCGCTTCCCTGATAACCTGCCGTCTGATTCTGGGGCACCACTCCTTTGTGCTGGAATCACCGTGTACAGCCCAATGAAATACTACGGGATGACTGAACCAGGAAAGCATTTGGGTGTTGCCGGGCTAGGGGGGCTTGGTCATATGGCTGTGAAATTAGGGAAGGCTTTCGGGCTGAAAGTTACTGTGATTAGTACATCCCCTAAGAAGGAATCTGAAGCCATAAACAAACTGGGGGCTGATGCTTTTCTTGTGAGCTCTGATCCTGCAAAAGTGCAGGTACCTGTAAACTGGTGAAAATTAATTCTAGCAAACTATGGTAGGGTTTATTTTTGTACTGTGTTGCAACAAATATTTTTTCTCATAGAGGATTAGTTACTCAACCCCAACTAGTTTTTGATATAGGCGTTGTTGACATTGATGTTGAGAGGATTTAGTTCGTCTTAGATGTAGCTGTCCAATAGTTATCAAACAAAATAATTGGAACACTAACTGTTATATGATCGGCTTATGCAGGCTGCCATGGGTACCATGGATTACATCATCGACACAATTTCTGCAGTTCATTCCTTGGCTGCCATACTTGGTATGCTGAAATTGAATGGAAAACTTGTGACGGTCGGCCTACCTGAAAAGCCTCTCGAGCTGCCTATCTTCCCATTGGTTCTTGGTAAGATGCATAATTATTGCCTTCCAAATGTAACTAACTATGTGGCTCTCATATGATTATCAGATTCTGTTGTCCATGCTTAACCTTATTTCAGGCAGAAAGCTTGTTGGAGGAAGTGACATCGGAGGGATAAAAGAGACGCAAGAAATGCTGGACTTTTGTGCAAAGCATAACATAGCTTCAGATATCGAGCTCGTACGTATGGACCAAATTAATGAAGCTATGGAAAGGCTTTCAAAATCTGATGTCAGGTATCGATTTGTCATCGATGTAGCAGATTCCTTGAACCAGTAGAGCTGAAGGCCAGAAGAAGCTGCTGCTTCACACTTCTGAGGACCCAATATCGTACAGGTTAATAAAATTTGTGAGATAAAACACGTTATTAGAAATTAATGAAGATGTTAAGGATTTAAAATAGAACCGACGCAGTGTTGATGTTTTTTATGCAAATGGTATTGTTGATTTGATAATTAAATATTGGTTGTCTGGGTTAATATCTATTTTTATTTTATCAAGGAAAACAATATATTTTTATAGTACAGGAACATATATTTAAAAGATGACATTTACAATTTCCCATGCATGTTTCACATGGGAACTAGCTAAACATAAATTTTACAGTACATAATAAACGACACAGATCTTTTTCTATAGTTGTGCTGTTCTGTTATTAGTTTTCGAGAAATGCCTTCATTTCTTAAGAAGTGTGATATTTCTCCAACGAGACTCCATGCAATCAGAAGCATCGTCCTGTGAATACACCCCGCACTTGAAAAAGTGAGACCTTCCACCTCGACCAGTCGTCTGAATCTTGAGATCTCCATCGATATATATCTGCACTTGATTCAAATCAACGTCGTAAATCACGTTTAGTCGGAACCACCTGTTGACAATATTTTGTACGAGAATCGGATTTCGATAATACGCTAGACTGCCGTCGTAGGTCGTAAGCATCACGGTTGTTGCATGAGGGCTTCCTCCAAACACTTGCATCACACATACACCAGATGTCCCACCAGGAATGAACCCTTATCCTTCAAATTGCCATGTTCCACAAGAAAAATCATATATATACATGTATATATATATATATGTATATATATATATATATGTATATATATATATATGTATATATATATATATATGTATATATATATATATGTATATATATATATATGTATATGACACATGAAAACAAAACAAGTGACTGTGTTTATTAGCGATCGCATAAATTAACTTAATATCGGAGAGTGAGAAGAAAAGATGAATCTTATATATATATACATAAGCATCTGTTAATGAAAACATTTACTTATTTTCTTTTTTTCTCATATACAAATCAAGAAAAATTAAAAAGTTCGCCAAGCTATTTCAAACATATTATATGTCGCTTTATATAAATCTTTGCATTTTTTTTTTTGAAAATTCCTACGTAGGTCATGACAAATATAAAGAATAATTAAAAAATAATAAAATTTTTGTTCTGACAATATTAAACGGTCTTACAGTTATACGGATTTCGGTACGTGGATGAGTACGACGGGTAGGAGAATGAGGTTTATCGGTCTTGAACACCCACATCTTGTGAACTCCATCAACAAATGAGTAGCGTTGATCTACCGGTATATCATAAGGCCTTTGAATGTTGAAATTCGCTTGATTTAACTGAACGGAGACGAATCCTTGGAGTGGATCAACGGCCACCTTTTTGTGCAAAAATAATAGCCAAAAAAAACACGAGCACCAGAAGAAACATAGATTTGATAAAGGCTTCATCATATTGGCAAATTTTAAATAATTAAGTGCTTTATTGATGAAATGAGAGGGAGATGTGAAGAATGAATGAATTATTGTAGAATGGGAGAGCTAATTATATAGTCCGACGGTAGCCAATTAATAACTTTATAAATTGTATTGTGTTTGTGTTTTTTTTTTTGAATAATATATCACTTTGCATATATCTAGGACCTTTTTTTTTTTTTAATGTAGTTTAGTAAATTACCCCTACAATAAATTACTCCTATAATATATAAAGAATATTTGATATTTCCAATGTCACTTAACTAAAGATAAATTTTGTCAAAAACATATCATCTTTATCATTAAATTTAGCCTTCTTAATATTTGTGCATAAGAGATAGATGACAAATATTGAGGAATAGATGGAGTAGTATATATTTCTTCTATTTCTGAATAATTGTCACATAAAAATTTGTTACGGTTAATTTGACTATATTTTGACTTTAAAATTACATATATATATATATATATATATATATATTTTTTAAATTTATAAAAATTAAATCTCATTCTCAATTATACAAATTTTCTTGTGATTATAATTTTGTTACGTATAAGTAAAAAATAATCAACTTAACTAAGAAAAAATTAACATGTGCCAGTTAAACAGGAAAGTAGGAAATATCTTTATCCAACCGTTAAAATGTTGTTTACTCAAAGGTTTGGTTTCGTTGGAGTTCTGAATAAACCAAGACAGATGTAAAAATTTCGGATATCAAGATTGTCCTCGTACACAACATGGTTAGTCCGTACAAATTATGAGTTCTCTTTTCCATTAAAATTTGTAATTCTTTTATTCTACGAAAAAAAATTATTTAGATTTTGATGATATTAATATTGCATGTTTATTGAGAATTGTATATTTTAAATAATAAGTTTTTTTTTCCTTCATGAAACTTGTTATACATATTTGAATTATAGCATTACATTTACAATAAATTATACAAATATAACTCTTTTTCTCAAACAAATCTCAGACTTTTTGTAGAGCAGATGGAATAATATGTAAGAGGTAAATTTCTAGTTTATTTTTTTTATCCATCTACTCGTATTTTATTTTAATCTCATAGATATATGAGAGACATTTAAGCATACGAATTAAACAACATGCAAAAGATATATAGAATTTGTGATTTTTTTCAATTTTTCGAGTTCAATTACACTATAATTATAATCATTTAAAAATCATTGTATTTTAACATTTTGAAAACTATTAATTTTATGGTTACAAATAACTATAATTTCAAACTTTAGTCAGGGTGAGAATGAGAAAAATGAAGCAAACTCCTGTTCAGATCTGGATTGTTTAAACATATTTGAATTCAAATTCCAGTTGTGTAAAGAGTTCGAGCACTAAAATAACCGAACTATCTCCATATTTCGGACTTGGCTCCTCTTCATTATCTTTCCTTCTAATTTTTTTCAATGCATTTTATAATCTTAAATAAAATTAATTTTATATAATTTTAATCATACTAATTGATAGAACATAAAAAAAAATATGAAGGTGTGTTAAGTTTCATATAATTTAACAAAGTAAAACACATAATTTTAATAGTTGAAAAATCATCTATCTCAACCATATAAATTACATCAAATTTCAACTATTAAAATAAATATATTTTACATTGTTGAATTGTATGAAAATTGGCACACTCGTATATTTTTTTCATATTATATTTATCCATACGATTAAAATTATATATAATTAATTATATTTAAAATTATAAAGTGTATTGAGAGAAATTGGACGGAAGAAGTAATGGAAATGAGCCAAATCCCTCAATTTCATATTCTTATATTCAAATACACTTGAATAGGAAAATAAGCGAACTATCTCAATTTCATATTCTTATATTCGCGAAACCAATATGTTTCAAGTTCGACTCATGTATATTCTGAATGCCAGTTTCAGTTTATTATACGAGAAAAAATTACATGAATGTATTTGAAACTTGAAATATCTAAAATCTTAATTTCCATGAATTTGATTTTTGATTTTAAGGAATTTAATATTGTGACCATATTCGTAAATAGCAACCAAAAATTTACTTTTTAGTCAGATTTTTTGCAGTTATTCACATCAAATCTAGTTTTTAATTTAGAGTTTCACATATATTCTGGCGTGAACGAACCCAATCGTGATTCTCGTAGAAAAAGCAAAGTACTTTCTTTTTGTAATTTGAACGTGCCTAAGTAACCTACGCAAATTATCAAATTCTCTAGAGGACCTAACTCTTGAGTTATTTGAGTCTTATTCACATAACAAAGAAATCTTTAAGAAAATTCAGAAATACTAAAGAATACAGTGATCAGTTAAAATGATAATTAAATATAACTTTATATAAATTACAGTATTATTTTTACAATAATTCGTTAAATTGTGACTTTTCTCAATTAGTGTGCATGTTCCCATAAACAATAAATAAGAGTAATATAGTAAATTTGTCTATTCATTCATTTTCAAAGATTATCACAATGTTTCGGTTAAAATAAAATTTTAACAAATGTCTAGAACGATTATTATTGTGAATTGGAGGGAGTAATAATTTCTAACAAATTTAGTGATTACTTTATCTGGTTCACAATGATAAAACTTTTTAGGAAACACTTAAAATTTCGTATTGTTAGTCATTTTCTTATTTTATGATGAATAGATTAAAAATTTTCAAAAGTTAACATTTATCTTTATGTTCATCCCAAGAAACTTATACCAATAAAATTAATTTTATTAATTTTCTCTCATTTATTTGTATTTTTTTATAGAAGGATAAAATAATATTTTACATTATTCTTGTTATTCAATGCAGTAATTATAAATCTGATTAATATGTGTATTCTAACTTAAAGTGAGTATTATTTTAAAAAGATATGCACATTGTTTTATGTAATTGACACAAAAGTAGTAGATGAGGACAATATAGTCATAATTGCTTTGCTTTAAAAAGATATGCTCATTGTTTTATGTAATAGACACAAAAGTAGTAGGTGAGGACAATTTAGTCATAATCGCTTTGGTTTTATCCATTTCATTAATTGCTTGTCCAAGCTATTGAACCAACAATAGATTACAAAAGGGTGTTGTTTAAAAATGCTGTTTCCACTTGGTTTGGAGTATGGACAACTACCAAACACCTCACTAAATTTGTTTTAAGCACTAGGGAACAGATCTAGTGTTAACTGGTTCCATTTTCCAATAGATAAAACGAATAGATAAAATAATTTGCTTCCTTGTTCCTTTTTTAATAAAAGATTCTTTCTTTCATTTACCTAAAAAAAGTTGTTCTTTTATTTGATAACAACTACATGGATGGAGACCTTTTTTTTTTTTTTTTTTTTTAGCACTATTAAAAAATTACTTTATAGATGGAGAGGGAATATAAGTTTTACCTAACATAATTGGTTTGATTGAATTTAACGCATCAATCACATGTGATAGAAAATCTTGAACAAATCTTTTAAAATAATAAAATATATTATATTAATAATAGTCAAGAAGGATAAGTACAAAACCCTAATAATAAAGTATTTATAATCTAGAACAACAATTTTAATTGCAAAAAGAAAATAAAAACATTAAAATACGTAAGAAACTAAAATTAACTCTGAATATAGGTATGGTCATGCCCATGTTCTTGCTCCATTTTAACATAGACGGTAATTTCAGCATGGGTAAGAACATAGTTATGCTATTGTCCAAACCTGACACAATTTAACGTATAATTGTTAATTCATATTTTTCAATTTTTTTTTTGTATCAGAGTTTCTAATCAATAGGACAAATGTCGAACCCCATGAATGGATACTTGGAAATAAAGAGTACTATGTAGTATCTATTTCCTAATATATAGCATATAAATAAGAATAACAAGGGACGAGTATGATATGGAAAAATTTTCTTTAAATTCTCTCAATTATTATAAAATGTTTAGAAAACGTCCCACCTCAATTATTTTGAATTAGGTTTATAAAAATTTTATTTAATTGATTTTTTTCGTTGCTTATATTTTCTTCATACAAAATCTTTTAATATTAAATATAAATTATTATTACTCTTTTTCTTAAGAATGAGGAAGAAAATAACATCACGGTAGAAAATAAAGGTCAAGCTCGTCATCCCAGATAGCATAAATTTCTTCTCGGCAACCATTAATCCTGCTTATATTAATTACTTGTAGGATCACCATCATCAAAGAGGATCGAATTAATATTCTTCCCCTTCATTCTTTCAGTGGCTTCTCTGTTCACTAAAAAGTATCAAACAGAAATAAAATAAAATAAAATAACGCCAAGCTTGGTGCAAGAATTGTGACCAAGCTGCCCTCCTTTGGTTTTGGTGTCCCCTCCGGTTAAAATTGGGACCTCTTCAAGGATTAGTCAATATACTTTTTTATTATGCATTTTCCGTTCATGATGTAATATTCTGATATCCCAAACGAAAAGGAATCACACTAAAAATGGATTGCAAAAAACAATAATTTTGTTTGAAAAATAAATTTTTACTAAGGTTGATAGATTTTTTTTTCTCAAATCAATTTTAACGCTTTAAAATAAAATTAGTCAATTTTTAAATGCAAAGTCTATATTTTTAAAATAATATCGGGAAAGACATTTTTTAACCTTGTTATTTAATTAAAATTGCATTAAAAAAACCAAGTTAATATTAATTTATTTTTTTACTTTATCATGCTGGATCAAATTGAAATTATAAAAATTAATACAATGACTATAATAATAATTTAAAAATATATGAATAAAACTAAAACTAAACATAAAATACAAAAACTATTTCATTTGTTTTGTCAGTCTTCTGGGTTGTAGCATAAAGGATTTATCAAGTGAAACCAAAAGGGCGATAAAAAGTTTAAAACACCTAAAAGAAGAATATCTTAGAGTTAAAATATTTGGCTACAATTAGATGTACATGCCATCGCCACCCAAGCTGCACCGATTGCTGATTGGGTCTTAATTTAGCCACTCCAAGTGCATCGGATATTTATTCGTCTTTTCTTATATTTGTCTTTTACAATAAAATTTAATAAAAAGTACTATAAAAATTAAGTAAACTATTGTAAAATATTAAATATTTATTAATTAAAAATAAAAAAATTATGTGCCTATAATATTACTCCACTTGATTCGTTCCAAAATTAGAAATACATTTTTTTAATTTATTATTGTTGGGTGGTAATTTATCCCATATTGACTAGATAGTCTAGGGGTTTGCCATTTATACATAGTAACATCACATTTCTTCCTTGAGGACCCTTTTGTTCTCAAGACAAAACCGTGAAAGCCAACAAGTACACGTTCAAAGTTGACTATACGCGAAACGGCTGCTGATCAGTACCAGTGATAATACTATTCATCAAGTATTATTTTGAAATATTAAGGTTTTATAAGTGATATAAATTTGTAAAAATATAAAAGTGCATAATTAATAGTAATATTTTTGTACTTCATGATATTTTACTTTAAATTTATTGTGAATAAAAAAATTGACTTTAATTTTAAATTATAAGATCTCTCGAACTAATTTTGTGTAAAGTAAAATATATTTTTAATTTTAAAGCGGAAGAAACATTAACTAAAACAGTCAATCCTGAAATTTGAAAAATAAAATCTTGCTGCTTGTACACCTACCATTGCTCGATTTCCATAATTAATCAAAATTCTAGCCGGTTTTCTTGTCGCATATTTCAACCATTATTGCAAGCTCAAATCTAGTAACCTAGCTAGAATTTGTTTTCTTGTAAATTTGATTTTCTTTTTTTTATCTTAATTTTATAATTTAAGTTATATGTTATTTCTTTTTGTAGGCTTAGCTTGGAGCCACCCACCGACATTATATCTTTTGGTATAGAGTAGTATTCCGTGCTTTATTGCTCTGGAATATTATCCCATCGTTTAGATAAAAGATTGAATTTTAATATTTTATGACAAAATAAATAAAATGTCGATGATAGAAACAAAACCGTAGAAGTTCAAAAGATAGAGTCGAAAAAGGTTTAAAGAGCCATAAAGTAGTATTTGTATAAATTTTGAAGGGGAGATGACAAATAGAGTAATAATTGAGTTTTTAATAAATCTTAATATTGTATATTTGATTAAAAAATATTGTATTTGTCCTTTTTATTTGTAGTTTAATTTTTATACACGTCGTTTTAGGTAATTTTTTTATATGTTAAAATTTTTATTCATATTAATCCTCATATAAAATATTTTCATTTATTAATTTTTTAAAAAGTATATAAAATATTTAACATGTATAACAATTCACCTAAAACAACGTGCAAAAAAGCCGGCCAGAAGGAGTGTATATTTATAATAATAAGTTTTTTCATAAATTTTATTATAGATGTTTAAATAATGATATGACGAAAGATTGTAATGACAAATTTTAAAAAATATATTCTTATAATTAAAAAATTATACGGATATTAATATATCTTTTGTTTTTTTAGAACAAGAGAATAATATTTTAACATCATTTTTAGGATGCAATTGTCTCAAATGATATTTTTTTAAAATAATTATCATTTTGGTAAGATTTTGCCGATATCTCATGTCTTATACAATAGGTACCAGTAATCAACAAAACAAATATTAGGGGATTGAGTAGGGATATTTTCTGAAGGAGCCCGGTGAAGTTGAAGAATCTAATAATAATACGTTGTCACATCAGTCTCGGAAGAGATATTTAATAAAGTTCAACATATCTGCTCCAAGGTTTGAGAGACGGACTATAGAGCGGACAAGATCGATAACAATGATACATATAAATAGATTCTGTCACTTTAGATTAAAATTTTAAAATTTTTAGATATTAAAATCATTTGTATTTTTAGTTGAAAGAGACTTAATTTTTAAGTGTTAAATTAGTTTTCTCTTTTGTTCACCTACTCATAATCACAACTTAATTAAATATTTGATTTTTATCTCTACAATAAACATTAGGTTTTACATGATTATGTGTCAGCTCATCATTCCAATAATTTTTTTTTTCTCTCTTCTCACTTTAGTTTTCATTTTTAACTATATTTTGTATTATTCAATATTTAAAGTATAATTTTTTGGATCGAATTAAATAGAATAAATTGAATATATTTTTTATATAATTTAATGTTTAATAAAAAATAATTAATATCTATACTTGACAATATTTTAAAAAAATAGAAATACTTTTAAATATTACATTAACAACTATTAAATAGGTATAACATGATTTTATTTCAATCTTTTTCGTAAAGATGATTATAGTTTTATCATATATTCTCAATCAAGTCTCTTAGTGAGTAATTGAGATGATAAGTATATTGTTATTTTCATCCATTTTAGGATTAAAATGAAAAAATAATAATATGAGAGAAATGTTGAAAGAAGAGATTTAAGAGAGAGATAATTTCAAGTGTAGAAATGAAATTGTTTAAATTAATGAGAAATAATATCAATATTGGTCTCTATTTATAGATGATGAAAAATGGTAAATTTTAATATAAATATTATTATTTTTTAATTATAAACCAAAAGATATAACACTTTAAAAAAATTATATTTTATACAATAATGCCAACTAAGTAAATAAAGAATTCTTTTTTAATATACGGTGCACCAGGTTCTTCACCCGGTACAAATTCCACCACTACCAAGACCAGGTGCTTCGCTTTATGCCTATGTGGCATCTTAACCGCACGAAACCATGCCGCTGCGGATGGTCTAACATTATACGTCATAAATATCTTTTTTTTAGCCAAGATGATGCTTACCATTATTAATATATAAAAATTACTCCCTTCGTTCCGCTTCAACTCACACCTATTGATTTTTTCTGATTAAATTGACTAATTTTATACTTTAAATATTTATTTTTTAATTAATATATATCTAATAAAATTATAATCACAAGAAAATTTATACAGTCTACAATAAAATTTAATTTTTATAACTTTTTAATTATAAATATATATGTGTAATCTTCAGATCAAAATATGGTTAACTTGACCGTAACAAATTTTTAAGTGAATTGAGGAAACACTAGTTTGTTAACATTAAATTTGTCAATTTCTAATCGGTCATCTCAATCATTAAGATTTAAGAACACGTTTGTTTCGTGTTATTTTAAATGACTAAAGAATATGATATGATTGATAATCGACACTATTCAGACGACCGATAATAAACTTTGATAATGTGATAACTAAAATTGTTTGTTTCATATAATATTGTACGTGATAATATTAGATAAATATATTTGTTTTACTTTGGTATTTGAGTGGTTAGAATGTATGTTTTACCTAATTGCCCTTGGTCATAACAAATGAAATATATTATTATTATAATTGTATTACATATAATATATTTAAGTAATGGTAATATTTTATTTTATATATAATATATAAATTACAGTACTAGTAGAAAATAAATATATAATTTATAATACATTTTATTGTTTATTACTATCTCTCTCTCTCACACACACACATATATATGTATGTATGTATGTATATATGTACGTATGTATATAAACTTTAATATCCTATATATATATATATATATATATATATATATGTAGTATATTATATTAAAATGTGAAGGATATAAAGGTAATTCAACAGATAATTTTGATCATACAAATCATTCATCTAAAATAACCACTCTTGGAGGTGGTCATAATATAACATCCCGAATGATCACCTAAGTGATAATTTTCTAAAATATTATCACTTATTCATTAAGTGGTCATGCAAGATAGTAGTGTGAAACAAACGTATTCATTTTATATATTTAAAAAAGACAAAATTGTCTTTTGGTTTGTATGATTAAATATGGTTAAACACTTTCTTAATTAAAAAAATATGTGTACAACCTAATTAGATTATACTTTGTATTTGTTATTAGTCATAATCATATTTATGGTTGAACAATTTCTTAATTAAAAAAAATATCTATTTTCTAATTAATTAGATTATACTTCATATTTCTAGTTTATTAGTTATATCCATTATTTGTTATTGTATATTATTAATCAATTATTCAACTATATATATAATATATTATATATGATTAATTTGAATAAAATATGTAATATATCATATATTACAAACTTTAATTTGGTATCATTGATTGTATTAATATTTTGTATTCTTACGATAATTATTGTCATATAACTATTTAAATTGCTAGATGTTTATGGTTTTTTTTTTGGGTGCTAAATAGATGTTTATGTTATTGTTATTATCTTAAATAGTAGTGATATGATATTGAGATTCGTAAAACAATATGATTAAATTTATCTCAGGAGGATTAGATGTGTTTTATCAACACAGTAATATAAAGATGAATAGTAATATTTATTTATAATTGTCTAAAATAATAATGATATTGATAAGTCAACTGTTATTATTATTCTTTTGTGCTTCCATATTTTCTTTTTATTTGAGATATGTTGGATTTAAACATTTTTTTACTTGAATTTGTTAGAAAATCAATTAAATGTTCCTATTTAATACAGTAACATGAATATAAATAGTAATATAAAAATAAAAATAGTAACATTCGATAAAATAGTAATATGAAATTTGAAAATAAAAATCATGGAGGTCAAGATGAAGAAGTTATAATCGCTATTAGATCCCGAGTGATGAAGACGAAATTATGACAGTAATAATAGTTATGAATCGTGAATAGACGATTATGACAGTAATAATAATTATAAAGCGTAAATTTTACAAAATCAAGAGGGTTAAGGTGGATGGATAATAATGATAATTTGCTATATATATGTATGTATATCACTTACAGGAAAAGGTAAATTTTATGCTTAAACTGTTATGGAATTTTAAACTTTATAGTTTATATTATCGGCCTGGTATTTGTCCTTTCATTTTTTCAACAGGTATATTTTCTTTATTTTGTAAATGTGTGGTATCTCTATGGTTATATAATTTTCTTAAACTTAATATTCAATCATGTGAAGTATATATAGATTATTATTATCATTGAATGCGGAATGTACAACAGTCGTACGTTTGCAAATTTTTATCAAAATTAGAGAATTTTGGTGTAAAAGAGATTTTTAATTTTTGTGAGTACGTAGAGAGCAATCTTTTTTTTTTTGGTATTTTACATTGCGAGTTAATTATATTGTTCTAAGATTGTTTTTTCTTTTTTTGGAAAAGTCCATATATAATAATAATAATAATAATAATAATAATAATAATAATAATAATAAT
>CM025786.1:17720947-17996999 GCA_014636745.2 Centella asiatica
ATAATAATAATAATAATAATAATAATAATAATAATAATAATAATAATGCCATACGTTTTTTCCCTGGGTATGTTACAATTTTTTTTTGACACTTCATCCGTAAGTCACTTTTTTTTTTTTTTTTGTTTTTCGGCTGAGTATCATCCGGACGTCACTTGTTATCTTGCAATTCATCTGAGATATGACAGAATTGAATCTTACAAATGTGTTGCTGAGAATTTCTGCCAGGAATGTTATTTAGACTATATGTTCCAATTTATAATGTATATGTAGGAATTAAAAGGTTGTTTTATGGGGAGATGTATTTTGTTGTGAATTTTGATTGTATTGTTTTCTGTGCTTTCAATGATTCTATTATCTCAGTTAAGTGATTGTATATTATTATCTTATATATATAATCCTTGCCGTCTTATTTAGATGTCGTTTAATTTTATTATAGGTAATTTTAAGAGTATTTTTTATATGTGTTAAATATTTTATTTTATTTTTAAAAAATTAAAAAATAAAAATATTTTAAATAAGTATTATTATGAATAAAATATTTAACATATATAAAAATATATATAAAATTATATGTTAAAAAAGTCAAACGACATGTACATATGAGAGAGGAAGTATATATATTGCTAACTCAATATTCCTGCTATGAATTTTGATTCAATTAAAATAAACTTTTAGTTTCATTACTCAATTAAAAAAAGGTTAAATCAACAACTAAATTAAAAACTAAAATATAATGCTGCGACTAAATATATTCTATCAGTTCCAGAAAAATAACATCATTTGAGAATAACATTTGTTTTAAAGATGTAACAATATTTGAGAATAAAGTTTGTTTTAAAAAATTTAACATTTACATAATGTTTTCATTATAATATATATTTTTAAAAATTTATTTTTATAATTTTATTTTTAATTAAATATTTATAATAATTAATTAAAAAATTATTATTTATATATTTAATTTTTAGTTAAATATATAAAATTATGTTTTTTAAATTAATATTTATGGAAGAGAGGGAGCACATTTTTTCGTAACTTCTAGCGACATGTGATGGGCTAGCTAGCCCCATCCATATTTGCCGTAACATGGTAGGGACAAATTTGTCAAATCATATGTTAAGTCAAGAACAAGTAGTAGAGCATCAGAAGTATTTATTGGAGCGGTTGAATTGGTGAATTCGGCCTCATTTCTTTTTACTTGGTATTACTCCATTTTCTGGAGGAGTTCTAAGGAATGTTCATAACAGACCCAAACATGAAAATTAGGAAAGAGAAATACCAATATATTTATCTTTTCTTTCTCTACCTTGGTGTGATTTTTGAGTTTATAATTTTTTTTGTAGTTATATGAAAGGGCCGCCTCGTGTATTCATTTACACACTTATCAACAATTATCGAATATTTTTATGTAAACTCTTTTTTCGTCGTCTTTGATGAAGAAATAATATTCTATCAAAAGAAGAATATGATGGAATGAATGACCAGCTTGGCTAATGTCCAGTTTTGAGTGTAAAATTTCATAATTATAGAGAAAATAAGGTTTGAAAATAAAAATAATAATAATAATAATAATTTAAAAAATGGTAATCTTGTCTATTGAAAGAGAAATTTATATTTACATTAGTTTCTTTACCCAAGCAAATACGTGCATATTTTTATAACGTTATATATAAATATTTTTTTAGTTTATTTAAAATATGTATTATAGTTATAATTCTTTGTTCATTTTTTAGAGGTAATATAAATACTATATTAATTAGAGTTGCCTTGGATTGGGCGCACATTTATATACGAGTTGTCTTGTATTTTTTAGTTCTCTCTAACAAACTCGTATCAGAATCCTGGTTCATAGTTGCAGTCCGCTGCGATTTACTTTAAATCACTCTCGAATATTCGTAGTCAATGTATTTAGCGGAATGAACTTGGTCTTCTTATGATAGCGGAAGTATAGTTTAGCCGGAGTTCGGTGCTCTTGTAAATCTTAAGTCGGTTATTGAGATCGAGTTCTAATTTAAATCAATTCTCCCCAAAGAATTAACCACTTAAACATATATATATATACACCCTACTTGTCATTCTTTCTCAAAGCAAAACATGACTTGTTCTCTGGTTATCTTGTGCTTTGTTATGGCACTGTTTAAAGGAAGCGCCATGGCAAATGAAGAAGTTAATCCTACAAAGGGATTCGTTTCTTTGCCTTTTAATCCATCATTCTATCACATTCAAAAGCCATACGACAAGCGAGTGGATCAGCGTTACAGTTTCATCAATGGAGTTCACAAGTGTTGGGTTTACGCCAATGATAAACCTCATACGAGAACTAGCCAAACCAAACCTAGGACCGAGATTGCTATTCAAGTAAGTTCATTGTCCTTACCAACCATATAACTGGGAAAATGTTTTAACGATGGTTGATTCGACTACTAAAATTTACTATGCCTTCTTATATATTAAGTTAAAAATTCACGTGTTATCGGTTTATCTAATAAATAATCAGTTCTATAAGTAATACGATAAATATTTTTAGCTCAGGTATGTAAGTATCGGTGTCATCCTTTGAATATGTTTGTGATAATCCTTGAATTAGGAGCTTTTCTTAATGTAAACTCATAAGGAGTACTAATTTTTGGAAAAAAAAAA
Source organism: Centella asiatica (assembly GCA_014636745.2). Lineage (NCBI taxonomy): Eukaryota > Viridiplantae > Streptophyta > Magnoliopsida > Apiales > Apiaceae > Centella > Centella asiatica. The sequence continues at coordinate 17,723,591 of CM025786.1, forward strand.
AGGAAGGAAAACTTTCTAATGAGTTTTCTTCTCATTTCATTCAATATTAAGGCTGGAGAACTTAGTTTATAATTTAAATAACTATTACCGTTATATTATAACAGTAAGACACTCCATGTACCGTTAAGTTAAATTAGTCCTTCTACCAAAATAGTCTTTGTACTATTTTTTCAATTTTAATTTAGTTATTTATCGGATATGATGGACTAACATCAAAATACAAATTAAAATAAACGGACCACTAATAAAATGTATACGAACTAATTAAATTGAAATTAAGAAAATAGTGCATGTATCATTTTAGTAGTTTTATCTTATTATATATATATTTTTTTCCAGTTCGATCATCTTACTTTTTGCTCATAATTAATTATAAAATAAACAGGGATACAACTTCTCTTCGGGTGTGTGGGAATTCGAAGGACATGCTTACGTTCCAAATGGTACGACAGGAGTGTGCATAATGCAGGTGTTTGGAGCAACACCTCCTCATGCCACAACTCTTATGCTTAGAGTCTACAATGGTGACCTCAGGTACTACCGCCGTAACATCTTGGCTTCGAACATCTACGACAGGTGGTTCCGGCTCAACGTGATCCACGACGTCGACGCCGGGAAACTGAAGGTTTTTGTAGATGGACATCTCAAGTTGGAGGTTGAGGGTAATGGTGGAACATCTCACACTTTCAAATGTGGTGTCTATGCCCAGAATGATGATTCTTTCTATATGGAGTCTCGATGGAAAAACATTATGATTTTTAAATCCGGATGCTAACATAACATGGGTTTAAACGAGTCGAATTAAAGCAGCAAACCACGAATATTTTTAATTAACTAAATCCATGATAAAGTTATGTTATCGTTCATTTAGCTACTCAGTCAAGTATTAAGAACAACAAAATGTCATCATATTGTCGTTCTGGTACTAATAAAATGCCTCGATAATATTCTGTCGTAGCTGTTTATTCTACGAATTGTTGGCATGAAGATTAATTAGGTCACCCCAATTCTCGATTGTTATACATGACAATCATTGAATAGGCTGCCATGTACGTACAAAGAAGCACATGCCTTATGTACTGTTTGTCAATTTGGAAAAATTATATCCTTTAAATAATAATGTTACTCCTCTTTTTCTTCTCATTTTTTTTTTTGTGATTTATGGGGTCCTTCTTCACCTATGTCCATTGATGGTCATCGTTCTTTTATAATTCCCATTCCAAAAAATAAGTACAAGTTTTGTTCTAAAAAAAAGAGATATAAATATTTTATTATGATGATATATAATATAAAATTTGTCATTACAATTTTTTTATCTTTAACAAATTTCATGGAAAAAAAAAACTCTCATTATTTGAATATGTAATTATCAATCAAACATCCAACATTAATATATGTCCAAAATTCATATGTTACTCTTTTTATAGATTAGAACAAGTAATATTTGTGGACGCCTTCATAGATTTCTGATACTTTTTGATGTTTTTGTTCGATGCCTATTTTAGACTAACATGAGATGATAATAACTACTGTAATTGATAAAGATGCTACTTTTATCTTTATTAAAAAACTAATTTATATTTATTTATTATTATCTTATTCTATATATTAAGAGTTTAGGGCTCTTAATAACTAACTTTGGTAATTTTGGATTAGTATTAAAAAAATAAAAAATAAAACGAAAAGGGTTGGGGGAGAGGAGAGGGATGTGGTTGTGAGGGAGGGTGGGGAGCTTTTTTTTTTTTTTTTTTGTTTGGTTGTTAGTTATTACACCTTTTTCGTCATTTTATATGCTACATGTTTCCACTCCTTTAAATTCTAAAATAATTTCTCCGGTATTTAAATACAAATACCATTTTTTAATAAATGTTTTTACCTTTAAAAAGAAAATTACGTTAAAAGAAATATACATTGCACACGTATTAGATTTGCCAAATATACTAGTATACATGATGAATCTCCACCCCAGTCCAACAGTTTTGTGGAAATTGTATGTGAACTACGGTGAACCTCCATTCACGAGCAGCAAATATGTATATATCACACAAAGTAGTACTCAAAAATTATTATAATTATTGTATTAAGATAAGTGAAAATAGAAATAATTTTCACATAAGTACCGGCCATACGACACCGAAAGCCACGGGATTATCTTTAAAAATACAAATAAGAAATCCAAATTAGCAGCTGAAGGTTTTTCCTTTTGTATCGCGGAAGGTGTATCATCTTCTTCAGCTTTTAGGCGGTTGCTTCGGATCATCTCGCGATGGCGTTAATATATGTGTTATGAATTTTGATACCTCCACCAAAATTAAATTAGAGATACATTTCAATTGTTGAAGTTAAACGGCATATTGAATCTTATTAATATAATCTATGAAATTTTTAAATACAAATTATGTTTTAATTAAATTTTTTTGTTATAAATTACAAAATTATAATAATTATATCAACTAATATCAATCAAATTGCTATTAATTTAAAATTTAATTTATCGTCGTTTGATTTTAAAAATTAAAATATATCTTTAATTTTGAAATGAATGACAGTATTAAGATCCATTTTCACGTAACAACCAGATTTAGAACCATACTCCCATATACGATCGAAACTACCAATACAAGAAAATCGATCAAGAATGACATAAAATGAGGGGCTAATATATTCTCTCTCTTTGCCTTTGCCAAAAAATAAATAAATAAAATCTGAGTTTTTACTCACATACAACACGCATTCCCAGATACCATTTTTGTTTTGGCACTCGTATATATTCACTTTAAATAATGTCATGCAAAAATCCTTATAAAGGTAATTTGAAAGCCTTAAAAGTACACAAGAAGTATTATAAGCCCATCCAAACAGCTTTTGGGTGCTGTATAAGTGTAATAGATAGTCTATTTGAATATTTGGTTACTCCACTCAACTGGCTCTTTCCATGGCAGCACCCTTAATGAGTTTGAGAGATAACTCTATATCAGAAGCAAGCTTGTGGGGGTCTGGGATAACATTTGGATCAACCGATAGAGACATTATCATTTTATCACAATAACTCTGCCAATGCAATACCATTGCCTGCCAAAGACAACTTATATCAACATCACGAATTTATCGAGTAAATAATATATATATAGAGAGAGAAATTGAATTAAGCTATAACTCATTTTTATAATTATACACATTCATGATATGCTTTGGTTTTCAGAATATACGAGAAAAATCTAATCATACGGATTTAAAAAGTATGCAAAAATAAACTATATGTAATTTTTTGGGATTTTTTTGAGCTCTTTTACATGGTTTTCATAATCATATAAAAATCAATATATTTTAACAATTGAAAATACACAAATTTTACATAATTATAAAAACCATGCTATACACTATGAAATGATTTGAAAATTTGAGTATTACTCTATCTTTTGATATTTTTTCAATCCGTATGGTTGGATTTTCAAAATATATTATGAATTCATAAATAAAAAATTAGTTGGTAGTATTTAAAATGTAAGCTATAGTTCAATTATCTTAACCTCATATATATATATATGAAATAAGATAATTGAGCTATAGTTCATATTTATTTGTGAGCTAGCAGTCTAACCAAAACGACATCATTTTGATTGTTTTTGTTTTATTTTAAAAAAAATTTAATCAAGATGACATAATTTTAATTAATATAGCTCACAAAATTTGTACGAGTTATAACTCATTTTCCTTAATCTCATATATATATATATATATATATATATATATATATATATATATTAAAGGAAAAGATCGAGGAAATATTTGTTGCATCTTTGGGGTCGAGAGGAAGAGAGTATTTACATGCGGTAGCCCATAGACACTAGGAGCAACATAAGCCAAGGGATGACCGAACAAAGTAATAGCTTCTTGCGGACCAACAACGTTTGAGAAAGTGAATGTTGTATTTGAGAAAATATTATATAGCGTCGAAGATGATCTCTGCACAATCAAACAAATTTAAAAATGTTACCATGTATGGATCCAAAAATATTATCATTGTTCATGTGGATGTTAATGATGATATGTGAATTTCAGCAAGACAGATTTATTAAGAAAAAAAAGTTTTGTGGGAGAAATATAAAAGACAATTTCTCATTTCGGCCTAAATTTTAGAGATTTTAAAATGTAGAAATGTAATTTATAACGATAGAATGTATAATCTATAAAATTTAAACCGCACGAAACTGACTAATGTACAATTGAGTACCTTAACTCCTAAAGACTTTTGTGAAAGTGCAGCAAGGTAATGCGAGCACATAGATTCGAAAGAAAGCTTCTTCCGATCAAGAATGGCTTTGGATTGGTGAATATAATCTAAAGGGTTTTGACGTAAACGAATGTTGAATGGAAGAACAATATTGCCAACTCGAGTCCCCAGCTTCACGTTACTGCACTCCTCTTCTTTCATCATTGCAGCAAAATCCTGTTTTTCACAATAATTTCATATCTAGTGATTTTTCCATCTAATTAACTTTGCTGTACTGTTGAGACAAAGTTTACAAAATCGATTTTTTTTACCTCAATTTTGGCCGAAGGTCTAACATTAACCATAAGGATTGCTCTGAGACGAATATCTTTAGGTAGATTATCCATTTCCATGCTTCCAATCTCTTGATCTTCTGCGCGGTCCTTATTTTTTGCTAGATCGAAAAAAACAATATGTGCACAATAATATATATTAATAATTGATATGTGTAGTAATTATAAATGATCGATAATGAAAACAGTACGACACATATCAAGCTTCACGAATTTACCAGAATTGATCATTGCAGCATCATACACTTACCATATCTTCCATTGAGATAACGGGAAAGACCAGCTTCTGTTATTCCCACAAGAACGTCGTTGACAGTCTAGGAAAAATAAATTAAAAAACGAAGTTAATTAAGCATAGATATATGTTTAATGCAAATCCGTAAGATGGTTCATATAGTCAAAGCAAAAATATTGTAAAATGTTTGAAGATTAATTATGTAAATAGTAGTAATATGCACCAAGTTCATTGTGTTCTTCACTAGCTTTATGTCATGTAGGGCGATGATATTGTGGATGATTCGCTTAGGTGTTAACTCGACCCCTGCTTCGCCTTTGATAGGAGTGGTAGTATCTTTATAAGTGGTGGCGGTGGCAATGGAAAGTATGACATCGACAACAGTGTGCAGCACCATTAAAAACAAGGTCCAAATGTTGAGCAAATTCCTCCAAATTAGAAAGCGAAGACGAGAGTCTGAATTAGTTCCTCCGAGTTGCTTACACATTGGAAGAGTAGGCAACGCTTCTGGATCAGAGGATTTTCGCGTAGAAGCTAAGAGGAGATTAATGAGAGAGACACCATCTCCAATGGAATGGTGGATTCGAAACACAATAACAGCATTAGCATCTGATGTTTTTATGTTCAAAAGATGCATTTCCCAAAGTGGCTTGGTGAAGTCCATGAGAGTTGTTGTCAGCTTCGCTACATATTCCTCAACAAATTCATCTCCAGATGATTCCATGTTGACATCAATCTCTGGACAAATCACATGGTCGTTGACGTTTACCTTAGTCCGCCGCCACACTTTGTCGGCACCATTTTCGACCTTAAAGGACATATAAAACACAAGTTAAAAAAAGGCATGCATATAATGAAGTGGTACCATTACATATAGTATAACCTAACAATAAATCATGTACTCTCAGTCCTATAATTCAAAATCAGAAGAGAATTATATGGATCACATACCGGGAAGCTCGAGAAGCGAGGGTGTTTGATCAGAGTATTCTCTAATCCTTTTTTAATCGCATTAACGTCTAAACAAGTCTTCGAACCCATAACTGCTACGATGCAGCAATTTAGTAGTTGTGGTCTTTGAAGAGCTTGTGCTGTTGGGCTCATTGCCTCATCAATTATCATCTCCTTTTCTGTATTTTTTTCACTAGTATCAATACGCAAAGTCTTGACAGATTGTTTAAGACTACTTTTATTGGCCATGGCACTCGATATTTTCTACAAGAAGAGAAGCTTTGGAAGCACAAATGGAATGTGCCTCAAATTTGGTTTAGTAGAGATGATGCTTTGTTTCGAGACTACTGCTTGATGGCTTATTTATAGAGCTTAATTTTGACAGCTTTCTTTGAATATTTAGTCTTAAGTCCGCATGCCCATGCAATATTGAATGCGCATGATCCAGAAAAGGAACAAATATTCAATTGACAGATTCAAATTGAGTCAAATAACAATAAGCATTAAATGAAGGTGGGTAAAAGATGTTGATAAAGAGAAACCAAACGCCAAATACTATTTGAATTTAAACTAATTAAAATTATTTTTAACGACACAGAGAATATACACAAAAATTCAAATTAACCAAGTCAATAAACTTACTCTGCGTTTATCCCAAAATCTGACTTTGTTAATTAATATAGTAAATATATTTCGTTTGGTGTATGCGCGGGTGCCAGTGCTACAAATATGGACCGAAAATGATTAAAAACAAACATTTAACTTCATACATAATTTTGTGCTAGAAGCTAGTTTTTGATTTAAATTATCATGTGAATTTATCTATTTATGATTATTGGTAGAGGCAATTATGTAATCGACGTCGAAAGTTGCAATTAATAGAAAATACGTAACCTTAAAATCTTAATATATTTATATATATATACACACACATATGGGAATGATGGAAATGGGCTGCAATGCATTTTTTAAATTTGAGTTGCAGTACTTTTTCTTTTATTTTGTAATCTTTTTGAAACATACAACTATATGGATGAAAAGTACGCCAAAAGATAAGATGTCATGCAAATTTTCATAAGTTTTTATGATGTATATTATTGGTTTTCTAATCATGTAAGTTGAACATACAATTTTTTTTTATATTTTTATGATGTTTTAAAAATTACTTTACAGTTCAAAAAACATAAAAATTTGCAAATTTTCATATTTTTTAATGATCATCGCTTAGATTATTTAGTTAGAATTTACATGATTTCGTTTCCTAAGAAATCATTCATGATTAACCAAATTATTGATACAAATAATATCCAAATACCAAATCCGCCTTCTATATAACCTCTGCGAAGCAGAAGAAGCTCTTAGAAAGGTCAAGTAAAAAACTTGTTCTTCCGCCGCAAATAATTCTTCCAAGAATCCCGAGCCCAATCTTCCATTTATAAGGTTACATATTTTATAAACTTTATAAAAACAGAAAAAAAATCACTACAATCCACTTCTAAAAAAATAAGTTGCAACATATTTCTCTTTTTTTTTTATATATATATTTGTGTGTGTGGGTGGGGGGATAGGGGGGGAGGGTGTGTGTATATTCTTAGAACGGGAAGAAAATGTATCCGCAACATGTACGATTAATCTATTGTTATATAATAATTGATAAGTAATGTCTCAAGATATTAAATTTTGCTGAGTTAAATTATTGACTTGATTAATTTATTATTTTTTCTCATTATTATTAAAAATAGTTTTAATTAGTTTAAATCAATTAATATTTGGTTTTGACTATGAATAGTTATTATTTTGACTTAAAATACGAATAATGGAAGGATCAATCGAGTCAAAACATATTAAGCTTCCAAAAATATTTGGAAAGAGACTGAAAAATTAAAAAAAAAAACAAAAATACAACTAAAACAAAAACAAAAAATAAAAGTCTTATATGTATAACACTAATAAATATACATATTTTAAAATTATTACGAGTAAAAAAGATATTAAAACCATTATGTTTTATCGTACATAAATTACAAAAATATATAATTTAAAAAAAAAATATATATATATATACACACACACACATACATACATACATGAACTATATATATATATACACACACATACATACATGAACTTCTTAACAATACTCAAAATAAAATAGAAAAATAAAATAGTATGTGTTATGCACGGACATGGAGACTAACGACTTTAAACACGCTTAAAATATACGAGAAATATCATTACAGATAAAACATATCCTCTCCGTTCCTAAAAAAAGGCAAAAGTTAAGAAAAAGTTTTTTTTTAAAGAAAGAGACGTATATACATAATTTTTTTATTATAATACTATATTTTCTAAAAAATTTCATTATAATAATATAATTTTTTTAATTTTTATTTTGGTGGAACGAAAGTGTATTACCAAAGAAATAATTGCGATATTCGCTAAAAGGAAAAGGTCGTGAACATTAATTGTTAGAATTAAAAATGGGTCTTGGTCATAGACACTCAGTAGCTCGGACCTTACATCAAAGAAACAATAACTTAAATTGTTGATAATGCCGTCCCCAAATAATTGTAGCATTTAAATCACATAATTTCCACGCCTAGAATTATAATTGTAGCATTTAACTCACATAATTTCCATTTGATTTTGCCGCCTCCAAATAATTGTAGCATTTTGACTCACATAATTTCCTTTGAATAATCAGATTTTATGTGCATTGTGGTACAGGTCCAATTATCACAATTCTATTTTCTTTGGATTGTAAATTACGTAGTACTTTCTAGCTCCTTTGTCTATGTTTAAATGTGTTAATTCCTGAATACGTATAGATAAAGCGATTATAAAATAACTTTGGGTAGAAAAAAATGTAAAATAGTATAGATCAATTATTTAAAATATTCATTTGATTCACCATAGTTCTTGCCGTTTTGAACCCTATTATAACAAATCTTCAACAATCACTACATAGTATTTGAGTAAATTTTAATAACTACATACTCTTCAAAATTTTATAGAGTATTTACTTGAATTTTTTTTTTTTGTGAGTTTCCATTCATTAAATAAATCGAATTACAAGTAAAGTGAAAGGATGAATCCTATCATAGCATAGTGAATTCGATTAAAATAAACACAAATAAATGGTTGGTCTTGGGGGCCTAAAATAAGTCTAATTTGAGAATTTTGATTTTGTAAAATATTTTTTTACATCAATTAGTATATATTGATTTCGTTGTTGGTGTTTGTTCATATATGTCTTGATTAGTTTATTGTGGCAGGGATATTAGATATTTCAGGTGGTTTTTAGTAATGTAGAAATTTATATTCCGGGGATGAAATATTTGGGAGGGATATATATAATGTTGCTAGTTTCATATTTATGATGATATTTTCTATAACGCTTTGAATTTCAAGTAATAGTCTTTCAAATATGTAACCATTTATCACTTGATTTAATTGCCGCATATGCGCTAAGACAAACAGATATTAGTGCATAGCCTTTTCAAAATAAATATTATTAAAATTGGTATATGTATTTGGTTCAATTTGAAAATCCATGATTACTAATATCGTCTGTTCCAAATTTAGATATACGTTTTGATTTTTTAAGATTAAACGATGGTATATAAGAAATATATTCCTAATTTTAATAAAATATTAGATCCTGCTTGCTTATTTATCTCCCACAAATTTGGAAAACAGGGTATCTCAAATTGGAGTATCCCACAAATGTAGAGTTTTCTTTCTTGGTGAATTTATCTGATTGTTGGATGCATTTGATAAAATAGGAGTTTTTATTTCGAATAAAGATGGAGGGAATTATCACGTACACAAATGAATTTGTCAAATCGTCCCGTTAATGGTGGTCAAAAAAATTAATGAATTAATTATTTTTTCTTGTGTAATAAATGTATTCAATACAGTTTTTTTTTTTATTTCTCTTGATTTAATGAAATTATGGTGTGTTGGAAGTAAATTTGGGAGCACGGAATGTGCCTACAAAATAATGCTTAAAAGATGAAACGATTTTATTTATTTAAATCATGTTAAAATTAAAATAAAAATAAAAAAGAAGCACAAGCCACGTCATATAAATGATAAAAATAAATTAATCCTTAGAAGGCTAGCAATAAAATTAAAAATAATAATGTTACTAGACATTGCTATAACAATAACTAATTTTTCTAGAAAACTTTGCTTTCTCTGTTAATTTTATAATTTTATTCACTAAAAATTAATTAATTTCCTAATTAATAATATTTGCATTTTTAAAATTGATATATAACATTAACAACTAAATAAACATCGATAGAAGTATTAAGTAATATCTTAATAGAATAGAGATACTAATGTAGTAATTGAAATCTAGAGATTCTGTAAAAAAATTTAATAGGTAAAATAGAAAATCTACCGATGCAAGTGGTCTTAGATGGTGATGACAAAAGTTTGTAAAGAGAAAGTGAGAAGATTCGGTAATGGCGGATTAAGTAATGACGGAGGTAGCAATACTGCAGCGATACGAGCAGACTATTTGGGGGAAAGAGAAGACGAGAGAAAGTGAGAGATAAAAAGGAAGAAGCGAGAGACAGTGATGTGATTATTATTCTTTTAATTAAAAATAATACATATTTGAAAATGCCAATTTAATATCATTTATTTGTCTATAATTTTATGAAAATAGTACCGATTTGTGTTTGGCCCTAATCCAAATATGGACTACTAATGTTCAACGAGCAAACAATGTGTTTTTCTTCTTCTTCTTCTCCTTCTTCTCTTTTTTTAAGTTATATGATACTCATTTTGTTCCATAAAAAAAATTATATTTAAAAATAAGATCTATAAAAAAAAAATTATATTTACATAATTTTTTTATCATAAGATTATAATTTTAAAAAAATATCATTATAATCTTCTTATCATGTTATTAATTTAATATTTAAAATAAATTTTATCGTTAAAAAATTATTATTTAAATATATAATTTTCAATTAATCGTGAGTAATATATCCATTGAAAATTTTAAGTACTCCCTTTGTGGGATGAGGGTAGTAATAAAAATGTAAGAAATTTTCTTACGGCACTTGGCAGGCTTGGAAACAAATGAGCAAAAGTATTATTTTTTAAAATTAAAAAAAAAATCCTCATTTCCTTCCAACATAACCTTTCAGCCGCTCGATACACAATACAATCAAACGGCCATAAATAAATAAAAAGAAATCAATCAAGAAACTCTTTTCTTTTCTTTAATTAGGCGAGAATTATATCAACACTTCCCGTCAATTTAAAGATTGGAAACTCGCGCCAAAACTAACAATCTTTCTCTCTCTAAAATCTCTCTGTAGCCATGTCAACACTCTTCGCCTTCATCTCTCTCCTCGCCCTTTCCCTCACCATCTCCGCCGCTGCCGCCACGGTTACAGAGCACGAACTCGACGCCACCATCACCGCTCTTCACTCCAACGGCTACAACCTCTTCGGGAACGCCATCGCCACCTCCGACCTCCGTTACCGCATCCTCTCCTCCTCGATTGCCGACGAAGACAGCGGCGACGCTTCCTTTACACTCTTCTCGCCACTCGACTCCGCCCTCTTCTTCCTCGACATGTTCTCTCAAGCCAACGCCTACACCCAAACCCTCTATTATCACGTTTCCCCAAATCGCCTCACCATCTCCGATCTCCGCAATCTCTCTCACCTCGAAACCCTAGTCCCCCATTTAAACCTCTCGCTCGATTACGACCCCCAAAATGTCACCGTTTCTGTTGACGGAGTTCGGATCTCCGACCCGAATCTCTTCCTTGGATCCAGAATCGCAGTTCATGGACTCGAAGGGATTCTTGTGCCAAACGCATTAGGGATTGATTATTCGCCTCCAGAAAATGATCTCCATCCTCAAAACTCGTCCACTTTGGACTCTGATTCTATTTTCCCGGCGATAGCACCGTCATCGGATTCTAATTTTTCCAATTTTGAGTCAAATTGGACTGCTCCAGTTAGTTCGCCGCCGATGGCTCTAACCTCTTCTCAATTTCCACCTCAATCACAGAGCTCGTTGCCCCCAGTCCCGGATACTCTCTCTTCACTCCCACCGCAGAATTCCTCACCGCCGGAGAGCCTCTCTTCTCAATTTCCAGCTCAGAATCCTTCAGAGCCGCCGGTGATTCCCTCCCATGAATTTTCACCTCAATGTTCGCCGCCGTCGACGCTGGGAATGATCCCTCCCCAATTGCAATCACCAGATTTTATTTTGCCACCAAAACCATCGGCATCAAAGGAATTGAAGAACAATAGTTCAAGAATCAAGAACGGCCGGAGACACCATGGGAGGCAGCGCTCTAACCGGCACGGCCATAACCACCACGGCAGGTTCGCCAAGTTCCACCGTCATTACCCTGATCTGTAAATTCTACTGTCTTGGTACTCTGGTTTTCATTTTAGTAAAGAATCATTCTGATGCAAATTTCAGTTTGTAAACGCTTCGAGTTTTTTAGTTAAGGGAATAGTTATTGTCCTGTTTGTATGAAGAATCACAAATCAATTCCAAAAGTTCAATCGTTTATGATACCCCATCAGAGTTTCATCTTTTTGGTTGAAATTTGATTGCAAATTTCCTGTTCATTTATTATTGGTTGCATCATTTTAAAATACACTTCTACTGCTATGTTAGTAGCTTGGAATTCTTTCTTGCACTTCACTGTTTGTAAGTAAAAATTTCTCTGTAATTAGGATATTATGATCATCATTTGTTAATAGATTCAGACATTCAGTATTAGAGACTTTTCAATTAGTAAAAAGTGTTTTTTCTCTCATTTGAAAGATGTCTATGTTTGAACCAAGAAAAGAAAGAAAGATGTCTCTGTAGTTTGGCACAGATTTTCCGACCCATTTGATATTTTCATAATGTTGATCAAAACAGCAATAAAATGAAAAGCCTCATATTGCAATGAACTCAAATATACTTCGTTCAATCAAAAATGCTTTATTCAATCATATATAATTAAGATAAGATGGTTACAAAAACAAACTACGGAAGTGCAACATCAGAGAATTTTGTAGTGGCATTGACATGTGGTGGAGGGTTGGCATTGGAGTCACCATCGCAGTAGCCACGGAGAATGTTGCCCTCTTCGGAGGTGAAGCCGAGGGAACCAAGCATAGAAGGCCAGCAGTCATGTTCAATGGTTTGGATTGCTCGACAACAGCTCGGGCCAAGATAAGTCTCCCCGTTAAGGAAGAAGAGTATAACTTCTCCTGTGCAGGATTGGAGCTGAAATAAGGAGTCCCAACAGTTAGATGAGCCCTCTTCGTCGTCGTTGAGCTTTAGACGGGCTGCTAGAGTTGATTTGGAGCTGGATATTGGCCGGTATACAACGGTGGTGGCGGCCATGAATAAAGATGCAAAAAAGATTGAGAGAATGAGCTTGAAAGAAAACGTCATTTGGTATGTTATTTTTTAAACATTGAGATGAAGAGGTCAGATGGGTGTAGGAAAAAATGAAGCTAGCTCTCCTTTATATAGGGGAGGATTAAGGAACTGAAAATAATATGTGATGAGGGAACACGAAGAAGCAACAGGTAGTTTAAAGAGGGAAAGCAAAGAGCCGAAACTAGTGTCCATTAAGAATAGAGATGCAATAAATTAAATTAAAATTTTCACATGAGGATAATTAATGTAAATGGGCACAATGTCGACACACCTCTGCACAATTAATAATTTTAGTTTTAAGGAGAAATTGAAAAAATGATATCACTATCGATAAAAATCCATACACAACATGATAAATTTGTGATCATTTATTTGATTAAATTTATTTTAATTAAAATGAACTTGATTACAATAAATTAAATTGTGATCGTTTAATTAAGTTACTTCTAATCACTGAAATTCTTATTGGTTAGAACTTTTTTATCTATCGCAGCAAGATTGTTTATGTTATATATTATTACTCTATAACTTAAATTATTATAATAATTAAGTGATTATTGATTATAATATATGTAATTATTATTTAATTGTAACTGCTTAATTAAATATTGATGTTATACATGTGTAATTATGATTTTAATTTATACTCTCGTAAGATTTATTTTAGTAAAAGTTAATAGCATGATCATTGAAGGAATTGTCATACACGTAGCCTTATTGGAATATTATCGGATGATCGAAGGAATTGTCGTACTCATACACGTGGTCTTTAGTTTTAGTCTATCGTATATCTTATCCTACATATAATTTTAGGGTAGAATATATGTTTTAATAATCTTTTAATTAGATTGTATGTAATATTCATTACTTTTTTATTCTTATTTTATGAGTCTTTGTAACTGTATTCATTATTAGTTATGAGATCCTCTTATCTCGCTTGTAATTTGATTTTATCTATTTTTCATTTTTTTTTGTAACAAAAATGTCAGGACAATAGTAAAAAATCATAACAAATCCTTAATTATATTAAGCTGTACCGAATCAATTTAATTTGAATAATTTACTTTACATTTTATTTTATTCTTTTCTTAAAAACATCTAAGGAAAAAAAAAAGAAATCATTTTAAGCAATATGTACATAGATTTCGTTGTTGATTCTTTCAAGTTTCAACAGCAACACTCTGGTCCTGGACTCCTTGTCCTACATAGTATCAATGCGCTGAATGAATGATTAAAAACTAGAGCAGATAATACTCTATTCGTTATAATCAAATGAAAGGTCCCAATATAATAGTTTGCAGATATTAATACTCCGTAATATACTATTTCTTCGTTTTGTTTTAACTATAATATTTTTTCTTTTTAAATATCGTATTTCATTTGTACATTATATTTGGAAAAAAAATTGATCTTTTAAGTTATTCATATTACCTTTCGCAACATCTATTTTATGTTATATTAGTTTTATTTTCAACCATTTTGTTTTTACACTACTTTATCTATCTTAGATTAATTTATTATCCACCATTAATTTTAAAAGTCAAAATATCAAGAAAATAAAAGATACTAATATAACGGTTAATTAGAGACAATATTGCCATAAGAGGCAAAAGGTCGATCTAAGTACCCAACCAAGCAATAATCTAAGAACTTCCACAACATTGACATCAAGACTAATTGGCAGCATAAAAGAGCAAACATTTGGCAGTAATTTAGCACAAATAAATAAATATAGAAAATAAAACTTTAATTTGGCAGTAGGGGAACGATTTATTTAACCTTAACGTAATTTATTTATAAAAAAAATTCAACATACTACCAAACAACTCTCTCCTAGTTACATTTCCAAACCACATGACACTCCCCATGGTCTAAAAACTTCCAGTTGACACATAAAATTAATCAACAGCTACCACAAAACCATAAAATGAACCAAATCCATAACTTCATAGTTAAACTAAATAAACCCTAAATTATGCAGAGCAAATTAATCTCCAACATCTCTCATACTAATTAGCCTTAGTTTTAGCCGTCGTCTTCGCCGGTGTTGCCTCATTCGCATTGCCTGCTGCAGCTGTTGGAGACTTCACAGAATGGCTCCGGGAAGAACTCGAAGAGGGGTCACAGAATCCTACTAAGGTTTTGCATTCCTCGGGACTGATGCCGAGTGCACTGAAAAGGGCAGGCATGCATTCCCGAGTGATCAGTTTAATCGCCTTTCGACATGGCTTACTAATATGACTAAATGTACCTGTTGAAATAAAACCAAGAATTTCACTTCCACATGATCTTATGTTACTAATTGTGTTCCAACAATTAAATATTGTCAATGGCGTTGTCGCGGTGAGGTTGAACCCTCCAGCAGGCCGCAGCTTCTGCTCAGTTGTCGCATTTGTATGTGCCATGAAACAAGTGAGTACAAAAAATAAGAGAACAAATTTCAGGGCCATAATTTTGAAATGGAGAGATATACAAGTCTGGAGATGAGAAAAGAGTACTTTAGCAGATGATTGAATTTATAGAGTTGGATGTACATATAGCTTTAATTACAGAAGTCGTTAGCTGTGAAAGGCTATTTATGTAATAAATAATTTTTGGCACTTCTTTTATGTGGGCTAGAACATAATTCATGTAACTTGGAAGTTGTGTGTTTTCCATTTTTCTTGACCTAGAGAGAATGTCATAAGGTTGTTATTTTTGTGTTACAAATGACACAAATAGAGAAAGGCAGATTACATGTGTTACTCATGTCTTGTGAAAGGCCAGAAACTTACAATAAAACAAGTATGTTATGGTCTGCTATAGGGTGGCTAACTAATTAACTTTTTTAACTTTTATCCTTTAAAAGAGAAGGAAAAAAAAAACATTCTCCTTGTGGTAACAGAAACATTGTTCTATCTAGAAGATGAGAATTTTATCGAGAAAAGGGTAGCAGCTTTCAGTTTCCCATTTCTGGTTTTAACACATCCTCGTGTTATTTCCGACCAAATACTTTTATCCTAGACTAACAACAAAATTGAAACATGTATCAAGATCAAATACCACGCATTCATTTTCATAGACAGATGGAGCGAATTGCCTTAATTTAAAACTGAATAAACTTTTATTCTGTCAACTACATTTGGGATGCAAAATCGTAGTCCATTAGTTGTATGTGTTTGAGAGAGGACTAGCAGCTGGAGCCACGGACGCATCACAGTATCCAACAACGACGTTAAATTGATCAGGTGTAAAACCAATGGCTGTCAACATGGCAGGCCAGCAGTGAAGGCTGATCATTTTAATCGCGCGACAACAAGATGCCCCGATATCAACTGTGCCATTTGTGAAGTATCCAGCAATCTCATTTCCACATGATTTTATCTCTGCCATTGCATTCCAGTACTCGCCTAGCGTTCCATTGGCCGTGGCTTCGTCTAGTGAAATTGTTGTGAGTTTTGGTGTTAGCCCATTAGGCAGCTCCCTGGCTGCTTTTGGGTGCGCAATGAAACAAGTGATGGTAATAGTAAGCAAGAGTAACACATAAGTTTTAGGCATGGTTAAGTTACAGTATGAGAGATGATTTTGAAGTTGAGAAAGAATAGATTGAATTTATAGAGTAGGATGGGATTGTCATATAGCAAATATTAATGGAGTTTAATAGTTGAAGAAACCCAAAAGGCCTGCATTTTGAATATTGATGATGAGTTTTTTCTTTTATTGCAACATGTAACTGTTTGCTCATCTATCAGTCCCAAAAAACCAAACTCTGCCTTACGTAAAGTTGCCAGAGTACGATTAACCTCTGGATTTGAAATCACTGCTTATATACCCGGTATTGGCCATAATTCACAAGAACATTCTGTAGTCTTAGTAAGAGGGGGAAGGGTTAAGGATTTACCCGGTGTGAGATATCACATTGTTCGAGGAACCCTAGATGCTGTCGGAGACTCTTGGCGTCCAATGCCTATTTTGTTTTTCAGCTTGCTGCACTGCACTGCATATAGTGCTGTAAAGGTTTCTTTTCTTTTCTATTTTTTTTTTTTTTACAAAAGAATTTTGGATGGAGAGACTATAGTTAGGACAATTTGATTTTAGGATAACATAACGTCCTAACATCAAAGAAATCATTAAAACAAAGTACAGAGGGAAGGAGGTTATAAGTCAGCCGGAGTACTTTGTGGGGCGAGCGACCATGGTCGTGACCAACAAAAAGAAGAAAAAAAAAAAAAGACAAACATATGCGCACTTGTGTTGACCAACTAGAATGCGACACATCTAAATTTTTAAGTCATTTTTTTTATTTTTCTTACGCATGTAACTCATAACTTTTGATTCACAACTTAAAAAAAAAACAAAATTTATCATTTTTACCATCTTTAAATTCTCTCGTAAAGATGTGGTGCATACAATTTGGGTGCTTCAATCACAATTCACACTATTACGAAATCAAATGATATTGTGGGGTAATTATTGATATTATGAAAACACGCATCATAATAATGTATAATATGATGGTTGAGGATAACGTGATAGATATGATATTTATATTGATCGTTTTTAATTTGATTAAATTGATTTAGATAGTATCAGTGTGGGTGATAGTGATAATAATGAGCAATTCTGATATTTAACAAAGCGAATTGTCAATATCACTATTTATATTAAGAAGAGTATACAACCGAATTACTTACGAAACGCTAAAAAATAATCAAGTTGATCGAGTCGAATAGTCTTAATATTTGATTCGACTTAATAAATTTAACAAATAATAAAAAATATTTAAACTCGATTCACTTAGCGATTCAAATTAAATTGAGTCGAGCAGTTATCAAGTAGAATATTAAACTACTCAGTTCGTTAAAGTAACTTGGCTCTTTAGACATTCCGTCTCAAAATCCACAAAACTCATATCTGTGATATAAGGGCCATGTGCCTTTTTTATTTTGAAATCGGTTGTAATATTAATGAGGAATACGATTTTATAAATGGATAGAATATTAAAAAATATAAAAATTTGTAAATTTTAATATTTTCTTGTCATGTGTAGCGAGGTTATTAGATTTACATAAAATTATAAATTAATTAATTAATCTCTAGAAATGTTCAACAAAAAACTTTGGTGCATATTATAAAAACCTGTAAAATTTTGCATACATGCTCGCTTTTTAATGTTATTTTCATTTGTATTGGTTGAATTTTTTTAAATACTATGACCTCCGTTTCAAAAAAAAATATTTGTAAATAAAATGTGTTGCAGAAAAAAAGTAGCGTTTGCATAATTTTTCAATATAATATAATATGATATTTTATAAAATTTGTTATTACAATCTTGTAATATTATCTTTAATTGAACATTTATAGTAAATTTCACAAAAAATACTTATTTTTTGTACATGTAATTTTTACTCAAATATATAATATTAATATTTGTCAAAAATCTAAATATTATTCTTTTGAGTTAACTACTCCACTTGTACCCCCAACTTACGTGTAATTGGACGGTTGATACCTCATTAATATTTTCTACAAAGCATATTCCCTAATTTATTTTTTGTTGCAAGTCTCCCGCCAAGGGAAAAAAGAGCTCAAATTTCCTATAATTTCATCATTTTGAGGTATTATTACGATCAAATCTTTAATTTATATGTGTTTTAATGTTTGTTTTATTCATTAAATTCATAAAAAAATCAAAAATTTGATCTTCCTTTTATGTTAGAACCCTAATATCATGTAGATATCTCATTTTAAATTATGTAATTTTTTTTATTTATATTCTTCTCGTAATTAATTTGACGGTAAACGTGAATTAATTACTTAAATATTGTTAATACACTTCATCTTTTTCAAAAATTCTCAAAACTTCTAGTTCCTAATGAAAATAATATATGATTAATTTATATTATTTTGACAACCTAGGAAAAATATAAAATTAATTTTTATTTACTGTTTATGAATTTTCATAATTAATCGTTGTAATAGTACTATTTAGGTAACCTTCTATATAAAAAAATTTCCAAATTTTATTTTTTATTTAATTTTTTTTCATTTTCAAACATCGGTAAATATCTAGTATTTAATACTTTTAGAATCTAAAAAAAATAAATATCAAAGATTCTAATTTTCAATTCAATTAGGTGAGTTTCTTAATGAATAGTAAATTATTTGTTTTGGTAAGTTTCTAAATTAATGTTGATAATTTGTTACTAAATTTGGTAAGTTTATTAATTAATGTTGATATTAAATAAATAAAGTTTTGCCAAGTTTCCTTTTATGTATAATGAATTAAATATATGATTATTAATAACTTTAGATTTGCATAATTGTAAAATATTCCACCTTTCAATTAAAATATTATTTATTAGTTCTTTCTAATTTCAATTATATCATGTAATTACCTAAATACTTGATATTCTTTAATTCTTTTTAAATAGTTTAGATAAATATTTAAGATAAAAATTTTATTAGAGATTAATCAAATGAGTCAACGGGGGTAAAAAGTGCGACACTTGCAACAAAAAATAAGGTAAGGGATATATTTTGCAGAAAATATTAATGGAGTACCAACTGTGTAATTACATTTAAGTTGGGATATGATTGGAGTAGTTAATCATATTCTTTTTGTAGAAAAGAGTAGAAGTGTAAACGAGTTGAATTCGAGAGAACAATAGTGTGTTCAGATTGTACTTTAATAATTTTTTCGATAATTGAATTTGAATTCGAGTATTTAGTCAAATAAAATTTTGGTGCTTAAATTATATTCTAATCGAATTTGAGTCGATTACGAACTAGTCACAAGCATATAAATTTAGTGAACATTTTCATAATAAATACAATTTTTTTTAGGATAAAAGTTATATATAAAAATTTATTTTATTTATGAATATTAATTTTAGAGTAACTTATTCAATATGTATAATATTTAAATGTATTATTAAGATATAATTGATTATATATTTTTAAAAAATATTATGATATTTTAGTATAAAGAGAGAAATCGAACTACTCATGAGTATAAACGAACAGTACTAATTTACTCAGATTCTATTCGTTTAATTTATTAAGTTTAATTTATTTTTATATCAAATTCGAATTGAATTCAAGCGAACGCCAATCGTTTGGTTCGATTTATGATGCTGGTATAAAATATAAAATGTTTCACTGCAACCTAAGTTTAAAAAATAGGCTAGGGTCCATTTTCGGTTTTCTATTTGTAAAGGAGTGGCCGATTGGGCTACAACTCCCATGCCGATCCAACCCAAACTCAAGAAAACAGAACAGGGAGAAAGAAGTGGCTAATTCGGGAAACCCAGTTAGAGTTAGTCGTTCAAACTGCCATCAACGCCCGTAGCTCCCCACCGGAGCGATGAGCACAGGGGATCTGCCGACGAAGGAGGCCAACGTTCTCAAGGGTCACGAGGGTGCAGTTTTGGCAGCAAGGTTTAATACCGACGGAAATTATTGCCTGAGCTGCGGCAAAGATCGTACCATTCGCCTCTGGAATCCCCACCGTGGTATCCACATCAAAACCTATAAATCTCACGGCCGTGAAGTCCGCGACGTCCATGTCACCTCGTACTCCGTCCCTCTCTCTGTCTCCTCTCTCTCTATCTGTTGATATATTTCTCTCTCTCTCTCGAAATATGTATGTATAGGCGTATAGCTGTGCTGTCATTTTTCTGTACTTATTTAGTTAATACTCAGAATTTTACTAAATTTTGATGACAGAATTAACTTGAGGTACACAACCAAATTTTTAACCTTTTTAATTTTGTTTGATTACACGGTTTGTGATTCTTTGCCTAATTTTGAAAGGTTTTGTATGGCAGATATAGAATAACTGTCCTTGTTCGTTCAATAATTTACGAATTTTTCATATATTAAAGATATAGTTTTGTTCCGTGTGAATTTATCATAATAACGAATTGTGAGTTTAATAGCAATGACATGATACCAAGACTATGATGACAAACTTAAGAGGGAGGTTGTATACTGTTTTTGGGTTATCAATAGGATTTTTTAGATTTGAAACTCCATTTGTTTAATGGACGGGTCGTCAAAATAAATGCATTCGGATGTTTCTCCTTTGAATGCCAACTTTTGATATGCTTGTGAGGTTCTTGAGTTATGGACTTGCAAGATATTAGAAATGACATCTGAAAGTATTCAATTCAGTTTTTCCTTTAAGTAAATAGCATAGAGTGGTATAAAGTATTGAAGGATAGTTTGATGCTTTCTCAATTCCTGACTGCAATTCAACTGTTTAGAGGTCATTTTATCTCATTTTCACATGCAAACTAATGCAGGACCCTTTTCCTTAACCAAAATAATTATGAGATTTGTGAATTGCAACTCTTACTTCTTCTGTAAATATGAACTAAGCCATATGATTTTTGAGTTGAAAATAAGTCAATTGACTTGGAAAAGTTAAAAATATTCTCTAGTTGTGGAAACATGGCATTATGCTCCGTTCAGTTTGAGGAAAGGGATTGTGAGGGGAAATAGATTAAATTTCGTGAAAAGTAGTAGTGAAAGGAGTGATGGAGAGGAATGAGAGGAGAATCACAATAAAGAATGTATCATTCCTCCTCATTCCTTATGGAATGAAATTACATATGAGAAGAATAGTTCATTCCACTGTCATCTCCCATAGGGATCATAAAATTTTGTAATCTCCTTTAGTAAATACTCATCGATTAAATTCATTCCCCCAATTCATTCCGTTTCCCCCACTCATTCCGTTCACTATCTGATTTACTAGGCAGGCTTGATTGCTGGTTGGAAATAGAGTGGAACAGGTTAAAGATGGATTCTTGAAATTTCTAATCAAGTCATTTAAGTACTATCATCTTAATATCTTATATTTGTCTCACTGAACTAAGATATAACAACGTAATAGCACATGAATTGGGAGTGAGAGGTTCCCTGGAAAAAACATGGACCAAGACATTGATCTGTTTTCGGTCAATGTCATTGAAGAGAGTTCAGACTTGAAGTGAGATTCGTTTAAAAAAAATTAAATATCCTAGTTATAAGCATAATCATAAGCACGTTGAAGCTTGTATTGTTTATATATGTGTGTGTGTGTGTGTGTGTGTGTGTGTGTAGAGAGAGAGAGAGGTCATTCTATTAAAGAAAGGAATGTATAATACTATACTATGTTCTATATTTTAATTTCATGTCATGAGTATATGACCATTCTAAAGGGTTATAGTTTAGAAATTATTTTCTTAAAGTTGATAAGAACTGCTCAAGGAATTGTAAATAATTCTAATCCCATTCATGACTTGCCTATTAGGAATTATTGAGCCTTGTGCTAATGTAAAGTTGTATTCAAATCTTCACAAGATATAACATTTTATATGCAAAATTTGTTTCAGAAAATTGACATCTTTTTTTGTATGTAGGGATAACTCCAAATTATGTTCTTGTGGAGGTGATCGGCAAGTCTTTTATTGGGATGTAGCAAGTGGGCGTGTAATTCGAAAATTTCGAGGTCATGATAGTGAGGTTGATGGACTTCTCTTTCTTAATTGGTTAATTTGTTTGTTTTTTCTTTACAGTGAGTTTGAGTGTGGTTGGCTGAATAATTATAGAGGTACTATATACACATTTAAATATCGGACTCTAAGATCAAACAGTACACTGTCTAAAATAAAGTACACGCTTGTCTCAAAATGTGTACTCATAATTTTATCATCCGTTCACAAGTCCAAGGTCATTTGCGATTCGGGCATTCCTGCTCCTCTAAATTTACTATTAATGAAATTGAGATATAATGCTTCTTTTATCATATTCTATCAAACTTAAAAGATTATTAGAACCAATGTGAAAGTTTTTACTTCATACCTTGTAGAAGTATCTAATATCTATTCCAGCCCACTTAGTCACCACTTATATATATGCTGCCTGTATGCATTCATTTAGTTACTTTTTTGGTACATGGGAGTAAGAATGTGTAGTACTCTGGTTCATGTGTTCAACTAGACATCGCTAGATTTTTTACTAGCTTTCCTGATGGCTACTTGTTGACTCGGGATTATGATAATACATACTTAGGTCTACACTTATGTTTGTTACTGTTCTGATTGCTTTATTCTGCTTGATCTTTTACTAGGTGAATGCTGTTAAATTCAATGAGTATTCATCTGTGGTAGTCTCAGCAGGGTATGATCGTTCTTTGCGTGCCTGGGACTGTAGATCTCACAGTACCGAGCCAATTCAGGTCATTCTATCATCTCTCTTTCTTCTGTCACTCCTTTCCTCCCTTCTTTACTGAATTATCCCACATTTCTGCTTATTTTCAGATCATAGATACATTTTTGGATAGTGTGATGTCTCTTTGTTTAACAAAAACCGAAATTATTGCTGGTAGTGTTGATGGAACAGTAAGAACATTTGACATTCGAATTGGCAGGTAAGTAGCACAAATGCTTATGCTGGATAGGTTTTATTGGTGGTTTAATTTGTCATTTCGTACTTGTACAACAATCCTAATGGTTTGTTTTAATTATATAAATTAGGGAGATATCTGATGACCTGGGGCAACCTGTCAATTGTATCTCTCTTTCAAATGATGGTAACTGTGTTCTGGCCAGTTGCCTCGATTCTACTCTACGTCTTATGGACCGGTAATTCCTATGATATGCTATTATGTATTTATATTCGACTTGAGGACTACTTGAATCTTGTTGCGTACTTATATCTTGACTCCTCAGATCTACTGGTGAATTATTGCAAGAATACAAAGGCCATACTTGCAAGGTGAGTTAGTTTAGTAATCCATATGTGTCACTTTCTTTGTGATGACCATTCACAACCTCTACACATTTAAATTTATTCCTTTAAAGACTTGACTGTTCATTGTCTAATTATAACTGTTTTTCCCTCTTGTATTTTATTAATGTTATTTCATATAACAAAATGGGCTAGATATTTCTTAACTTTGTTTTAACCTATATTATTATGTACTCGTCCTCAGATAACCATTTTGCCATTCTTATCAGTCTTTCAAAATGGATTGCTGCCTTACAAACAACGATGCACATGTAGCTGGTGGATCTGAGGATGGCTCAGTTTTATTCTGGGATCTGGTAGATGCATCCTTGGTTACCAGTTTTCATGCTCATTCTTCAGTGGTAAATTTTCCTTCGGTAATCTGTATTTGTGGGATACACATTTTTGTTATACGTGTAGCTCTATGCAGTATGCCTAAACTTTTCTGGGGAGTAATATCTTCTGTTGGTAATGGAGGAAATATACTCCAATATAATTAATTTTTTGCATGTTACCGCTTTTAATGTTCTGTTTTTTGCCCCGACTGCCATGAAGGTAATAGATTCGAAAATATTTATATATTTGCAGGTAACTAGTGTGAGTTATCACCCGAAGGACAGCTGCATGATAACTGCCTCAGTAGATGGCACAATTCGGGTTTGGAAAAACCGAGTGCAATAAGGAAGGAGTTTATGGAATTAGGTTTGTTACCCAAGATACTAATAACCGAAAGTAGATACATGAAGAGTTATATTCCTTTTACGAAATTAGTGTTACAAACATGTGACATCTTGTTTGTTATAGCATTAGGTTGCCACTTGTGATGATTGTTGAAATCTTTTATTAAATCAGTTGGAAGATAGGCTTTCCATCTCCTTTGTAAATTTGATCCCTCTTTTCTGCTGCAGAAATTCTTAGTAAAGGTCAAATAATAGTTAGCTATGGGCAGGGACGAAACTAGTAAGGAGCTTGTGGAGGCCCACGCTACCTTGAATTTAAAATAAATAATTAATAAAAAAGAAAGATTAGATCTTTAAAGTAGGCATGAATTTTCTACAACCCCTCTAATAAGAAAAGGAAAAAAGAAAAGTATTTTTGTATAAAAGAAATAGGAGGAAACAAAAGAGATTAACCAATAAGTTCATAAACACCTCTGTTATTAGTAATAAATTATTGCAATTACGTATAGTCGTTGTTTATATATACTTTATCGGTTTCAAAATTTGCTTCTACACTTTTGTTGGTTATAAAATTTGATGATTCAAATTTCATATGAATCTGGTTGATTGTAATTATTGATAAAGTTAACATTATAATCTACTTAGAAAATAGTCAGAACTTTGTTTTTTGAATTTTATATATACATTTCATAACTTATATTGTAGAATTTTACAAATAATATAAGATCAAATTAAAATGTATCTTTGATTTTAGAATTAAAAGACTATTAGTTAAATTTAATAAAAAAATTATTTAAGCTTCACGTTCAGGCAAAAATTACTGGCTTGGTCCCTGACTATGGGATTAATGCATGATTGCATCGATAGAAGCATTGTTCTGCATGGGGCCGTAGAATCAGGAACATTTTCCTTGTTACTAAATTGTGAAATAAAATTTATGCTGTAAAACTTCTGATGATGAAATTTAAGAGTTCTCTGAAACTTTTTTTTTTTTAATTGAGATTGAGAGAGCTGACATTTGATAAAATTGAATGAATGAAATAAGTAAACCAAAAAAAGAAACTACTGTTATTATATATAGCAAAAGTAAAAGAGAGATGATATAATATAAAGCAGAAGTAAAGAGAAAGAGAATAATATTATTTCTACTTGAAAATGTGTGTCATTTACATTCTACAATGCCTCTATTTATAGGCAAAAAAGATGAAGGAAAGGATGGAGAAGTAGAGAGGTGGGGAAGTGGAGTAGTGGAGAGGTGGGGAAGTAGAGTAGTGGAGAGGTGGAGTAGTAGATAATGTAAAATGTCTATATATATATATATTACATAACACTCCCCCTTAGACATTTTACCTTGTATTATACACAATTAATATGTTTTGCTGGACAAATTATAAATTAGGTACGCCATGACCAAATTAACTGATACTTCTGAATCAGTTATGTTGCCTCATTAAAACCTTACTAAGAAAACCCAGTGGGACAAAACTTAGTGAAGGAAAAAGAGTACAACGTGTATAATACTCCCCCTCATTTTAATGTATATATCTGAAATGACGGATACCAATCTTCTGTATAAGTTGTTCAAAAACTTTTCTCGGCAATGATTTTGTAAATAGATCTGCCAAATTATCACTTGATTTAATTTGACAAACATTTATCAAACCATCCTTCTGTAGATCATGTGTTGAGAAGAATTTTGGTGAGATGTGTTTGGTTCTATCACCTTTAATATATCCTTCTTTGATTTGAGCAATACATGCTGCATTGTCTTCATATATCACAGTTGGGCTTCCTTTGATTGACTCGAGTCCACATTCCTCCTGGATGTGTTGAATCACTGATCTCAACCATACACATTCTCGTCCAGCATCATATAAAGCAATTAATTCGGCATGATTTGATGATGTTGCTGTCAGTGTCTGTTTTGTTAATCGCCATGAAATTGCAGTATCTCCATATGTAAATACATATCCAGATTGTGACCGAGATTTATGTGGATCTGATAAATACCCTGCATCTGCATACCCAACTAATTTGGATTCCTTATTCTTTTGGTAAAATAGTCCCATATCACTTGTCCCACAAAGGTAACGAAACACATGTTTAATTCCGTTCCAATGTCGACGTGTTGGATCAGAGCTATATCTTGCCAATACATTGACAGAAAATGCAATATCAGGTCTTGTATTATTAGCAAGATACATCAAAGCCCCAATTGCACTTAAGTATGGTACTTCTGGACCAAGACCTTCTTCATTCTTTTCTCGGGGACGATAAGGATCCTTTTCTATGTCAAGTGATTGAACAACCATTGGTGTACTTAGAGGATGAGTTTTGTCCATATTAAAACGTTTTAACATCTTCTGGATGTAATTTGATTGATGGACAAAAATACCATTATTCAAATGCTCAATCTGCAAGCCAAGACATAATTTTGTTACACCACGATCTTTTATTTCAAATTCTTCCTTTAATAAATTTGCAGTCTTTTCGATCTCTTCAGGAGACCCAATGATATTCAAATCATCAACATATACTGCAATAATTGTAAAAGCCGAGATTTTTCTTTTAATAAAAACACATGGACTAATTTCATTTGATTTATATCCCACTTTTATGAGATATTCACTTAGTCGATTGTACCACATTCGACCCGACTGTTTTAGTCCATATAAAGATCTCCGTAACTTTATAGAAAACATTTCTCGAGGTTTTGATTTAAATGCTTCAGGCATTTTTAGTCCTTCAGGGACTTTCATATAGATATCATTATCAAGTGATCCATATAAATAAGCTGTGACTACATCCATGAGACGCATTTGAAGTTTTTCAGTGATTGTGAGACTAATTAGAAATATGAGAGTTATTGCATCCACTACAGGTGAATACGTTCCTTCATAATCAACTCCTGGTATTTGTGTAAAGCCTTGTGCTACAAGCCTTGCTTTATATCTCACAATCTCATTTTTCTCATTCCTTTTTATTGCAAATACCCACTTGTAACCTACAAGGTAAACATCTTTGGGAGTAAGGACTACAGGTTCAAAAACATTGTGTTTTTCAAGTGAATCTAATTCAGACTTCAGGGCATCTTTCCATTTTGGTCAATCATTTATATGCCTACACTCTTCAAGAGTTTTTGGCACATAATCATTCTCATTTAGCACATCAGTTGCTATAGCATATACAAAAATTTGATCAACACTTGTTTCATTGCGGTTCCATATTGTACTATTTTGTACATAATTTATTGAGATCTCATAATCATTAGGTATCTGAGTTTCTTCTGGAACTTCATCAACCTCTTCTGGGGTTTCATCGACCTCTTCTGGGGTTTTATCGATAACCTCTTCTGAGGTTACACCAACTGCTCTATTCTGCTCTTTCCTTTCGTGGATTTCGATCTTTGGAACCGATTGGTCTTCCACGTTTTCTTTGTATAAAAACCTCTGTTGGGATTACATTAATTCGAGCAGGTGCATTTAAAACTGGTACATGTGATTTAGTAACCTTTTTTGTATCCACAAATGCATCTGGTAATTCATTTGCTATTCTTTGCAAATGTATAATCTTTTGAACTTCTAGTTCACATTGACCACTTCGGGGATCAAGATAAGATAATGATGATGCATTCCAATTTACTTCTTGTTCTAGCTTTTCTTTTTCTCCCCCTAAGATTGGGAATATTGTCTCATTAAATTGACAGTCAGCAAAACGTGCTGTAAAAACATCTCCAGTTTTTGGTTCTAAATATTTAATAATTGATGGAGAGTTAAAACCAATATAAATTCCCAATCTTCTTTGTGGTCCCATTTTTGTACGTTGTGGTGGAGAAATTGGAACATACACAACACAACCAAAAATTTTAAGATGAGACAAGTTTGGTTCTCTTCCGGAGACCAATTGTAATGGAGAAAATTTATGATATGCAGTTGGTCTTAATCAAATAAGTGCAGCAGCATGTAAAATGGCATGTCCCCATGCAGAAGATGGTAGATTACTTTTCATAAGTAATGGTCTAGCAATCAGTTGTAATCTCTTAATTAATGATTCTGCTAAACCATTTTGTGTATGTACATGAGGCACCGGATGTTCTACCATAATCCCAATCGACATACAATAATCATTAAAAGATTGGGATGTAAACTCTCCTGCATTATCAAGTCTAATGCTTTTAATTTGATAATCTGGAAAATTTGCTCTAAGTTGGATAATTTGTGCTAATAGCCTAGCAAATGCAACATTTCTTGTTGCCAATAGACAAACATGTGACCATCGAGTTGATGCATCAATTAAAACCATAAAATATCTAAATGGTCCACACGGAGGAACAATAGGCCCACAAATATCTCCTTGAATTCTTTCTAAAAATGAAGGAGATTCATTTTCAATTTTATTTGAAGATGGCCTAATTATTAATTTTTCAAGAGAGCATGCTGCACATGATAAATCTTTTGATAATAGGATCTTCAGGTCCTTTAGGGGATGCCCATTTGCACTTTCAATTATTTTTCTCATCATAGTGCTACCTGGATGACCTAACCTGTCATGCCACAGAATAAATGTCTTTGTGTCAAGTAACTTCTGGTTACTGACCATATTTGATTCTATTGGACTTATGTTCGTGCAATATAATCCAAAGGATAAACCTTTCAACTTTTCCAATATGATCTTCTGGCCATATTCAATAGATGTTATGTGAAGATACTCAATATGATTTTCAGTCATTGTTTTCAAGATGATAACCATTCCTTCTAATATCCTTAAAGCTTAGTAAATTTCTTCTGGATTGACTTGAGTATAATGCATCGTTTATAAATAATTTTGTTCCTTCAGGTAACAAAATACAAGCTCTTCCAGAGCCTTCAATTAAATTACTAATGCCAGATATTGTATTAACATGTGTCTCTGCATGAGACAATTGAGAAAAATATCTCTTACTTTTTAGTATAGAGTTTGTTGTTCCACTGTCTACTAAACATTCATCTTTACTATTTACCATAGCTTTTCTTGAGCCTCCAATCATATTCTATTTCCTTGGAACAAGAAAAATATATATAAGATCAAATAAAAGGAAAACTAATTTTATTTCATGAAAAACTAACTTACAACATATGTAAAAAGAAAAAGAAAATTAAACTAAACTTATTATTAAAACAAAAATAACAAAAACTATTTCATGACATTAATCTCTTCATCAACATTTTCGAAGAAATCAGAAACATCTAGGTGTGTATCTATAAGCATAACATTTGAATCATCTTCAACTAGATTTGTTTCTACTTCTTTTCCTTTTTTCTTGATGGAAGCTTGGTAGAGTTCAACCAAGTGTTTTGGAGTACGACATGTGCGTGACCAATGATTTTCCATACCACATCTAAAGCAAACATTTTCATGTTTCTTATAAGATGAAGAATTATTTCCCTTTTCACATCTCTCAGCATTGTTTTCATTTGATTTAGGATTATGATCATCACGTCGCCAAACATTAGTGCGACCTCGTCCACGGCCTCTTCTGGGGCTGCGACCACGTCCTCGTCCTTGACCTCTTTTAAATGATGTCGCATTCACTTCAGGGAATGGACTAGAACCAGTGGGTCGTGATTGATGATTTTTCATCAAAAGCTCATTATTTTGTTTTGCAACAAGAAGACATGATATCAATTCTGAATATTTTTTAAAACCACGTTCTCGATATTGCTGCTGCAGGAGCAAATTCGTGGCATGAAATGTAGAGAATGTTTTCTCTAACATGACTTCATCAGTAATCTTTTCTCCACATAACTTTAATTCAAAAGTTATACGAAACATTGCAGAATTATATTCACTTATAGATTTAAAGTCTTGCAACCTTAAATTAAGCCATTCATAACGAGCTTTTGGGAGGAGTACTTGTTTTTTATGGTCATACCTTTCTTTTAAATTTTTCCACAATTCTAACGGGTCTTTCACCGTTAAATATTCAGTTTTTAAATCATCGTGGAGATGATAACGGAGAAATATCATTGCTTTGGCTTTCTCCTGCAGGGAGACCTTATTTTCATCTTTTATTGTTTCTCCAAGATTATTTGTTGTAAGGTGGATCTCGGCATCGAGAGTCCATGGGAGATAATTCTTGCCCGATATATCAAGAGCATTGAACTCAAGTTTAGAAATGTTGGCCATAAGAACTACGAAAAAAAAATGCTACGAATTTAAAATATGCATTTATATTCAATAAACATAAATAAAAATGACTAAAGAAAGAATCTTAATAACTTCTGGTTATTAAGAGAATTAAGTATTGGAGACATATATATATAATGCTAGGCAAAGAACTTCAGGTTCTCTTTTATAAAAATTACAAATAAGAACTTCAGGTTCTTTTTGTTTATTGTACGTTAAGAACTTCAAGTTCTTTTGTATAAAAATTACAAATAAGAACTTTAGGTTCTTTTTGTTTATTGTTAAGAACTTCAAGTTCTTTTGTATATAAAAAAAAATTATAAATAAGAACTTCAGGTTCTTGTTGTTTATTGTTAAGAACTTCAAGTTCTTTCTTTTTAAAAAAAATCTAAACTATAATAAAAACTTCTGGTTTTATCATGTACTTAATTTATCATTCTCTTCTGGGAATGAAAGTATTACTTTCATACAATGTTAAATAAAATTAAAGATTAATAAGATACAATTTAAAAAGTACCTTTTTCTCGAAACAAAATCTGATTGTAGAAACCTTGTACTTCTACTCAAATAAAATCCAATCGCAATTTGACTAGAGCAAACTCGTGCTGATAACGTGTTATTATATATAGCAAAAGTAAAAGAGAGATGATATAATATAAAGCAGAAGTAAAGAGAAAGAGAATAATATTATTTCTACATGAAAATGTGTGTAATTTACATTCTACAATACCTCTATTTATAGGCAAAAAAGATGAATGAAAGGATAGAGAAGTGGAGAGGTGGGGAAGTGGAGTAGTGGAAAGGTGGGGAAGTGGAGTAGTGGAGAGGTGGAGTAGTAGATAATGTAAAATGTCTATATATATATATATATATATATATATATATATATATATATATATATTACATAACAACTACGAATTTTTTCAAAGATTTTTGGGGCCTCGTGCAAGGTACCAATACGAGATAATGTGGGGCTTGTATGCATTTTAATTTATCTGCAATCCGAACTTGATTCGCATGCCCCATTTCGTGCTTAATCGTTAACTCTATTCTTTCTTTCTTATTTAATTTTTGTTACCGAAGAAAATAAACTTTAGAGTATGACAATTAAATGGCTCATCTCATATTTTGTTTCCTACACTTTCCGAGCTATGTTCATGAATTTTGGATAGAAAAGAAAATAATATAATTTTTTTAAGTAGATAGAAAATAAAAGAATAAAATAGAAATTTTATAAGTTTTTTTTGGTGTTGTTTTTGAGTTAAGTAAAGGAAAAGAAGAGAAAAAGGTAAATGTTCATTTTATTAAGTTTTTGTGAGATTGTAACTTACGGTTAATATTAATTTTATAACATGCAAAGTAATGGTAATAAATTTTATATCCATATCTTGTCATTTTTGGATATAAAAATTAAGATAGAAAAGTGACCAAATTTTTTATTCAATTATTTTTTTTTTCTATACTTCAAAAAATTCATGAAGTCAAAAAATGAATAAATAATTTAAGTTTTCTATCTATTTCTTTTTTTTTCTAGCCCAAAAAAAGGAAAAAAAAAACTCATGAAACAAGGGTTACCTTCTCATCTTCCATATCTTCACCTCGGCATACGCCGCCACCTTTATCACTGTCACTATCATCTACCTGGAATGGACAAACAAAAAGACCACAAGTTTTTGTACTACATTAAGACTCGACTTAAAACCAGCTTCAAAAGGCCTAATTTTTTAAGGACCGGGCTAATAACAATATTTGCATGAAAAATGTAACTTTTTATAGAATGAATAGAAGTTTTTTAAATAAAAAAAAAAGTGGGCATTATTTATTTTCAATTATATTATCATAAAATATTACATTAATCTCATAAAAATTGAGTTGAAAATGAGTCTTCAATCAAACTTAATTTTCTATCTTAACATACTGGGTTGTATTTATCGTAAAAGATATATTTCATGTTCTCAAATGGATTTAGAAAATATTAAAATAAAATAAAATAATTTTCAAAGAGTATCTTAGATTTAGCATTTCCAATATACGGTATAATAGAAGGAGAATTAAATTACCTTGTAATTTCTTTTCTTATTGCGATTCTTTTTCTAAAATTTTATTGCATACACCCAATTGTTATATTTTAGTATTTTTATTACATAAATATCAATTGAAGGATTTCTTCACTAGTAACAAGTTTGGCCTAATAGTATATAAGTTTTGGTTGATTAATTCTTTTTCATATTTCAATTTTAAATCGGAGTAGAAACCGTTTAAAATCAAAACTAAGTAGTAGTTGAATTTATAAAATTATTTTTAACAACAATAAGAAAAAAATTAAATTAATTAAATTAACAAACTGAATCAACAAAGTCGATTCTAACCTGAAACAACACTTGTTAATAAATATATATAGCAATGGACGGATAGATTTGAGTTTCATGACCAATACATTATAAAATCCCCAAGGATAACCGATTCGATTTTTAAATTAAAAAAGAATAAAAATCTGAGAGTATAACGAAGTAGAAAATTTTGGTAATGAGTAATAATAAATGGAATGAATTTGAATCAAAATGGTAAGGTAGTAGTATATATTTACTGAATATTTATAAGCAGAAACAAATTGAGAGATAAATGATGCAAAAGCTAAAAAATTTATAGAGCTAAAACCTAGAAATTGTTAGTATTTAATTTGATGGAATGGAATAACATGATGTTAAAATAAATGATTAAGAAGAAAATAGAGATCGAAGAAAAAGATGAGGAAAATATGTGATAGAAAAAATAATAAATTGTGTAAATTTTTTATTGTGATAGAATGAGAAAGATCCATGTAGAAGAGTGAGATTACAATTACACATAATTTTGTTGGAAAGAATGAAGAAAAAATACATCTTACACATAAATGACCCAATAAATGCTATAAATTAATTCAATTATCTCAACTAAACGCACCAATATTTGTAAGTATACAATAATGGGGTTATTGTTTGAACTGCTATTGTCTTATTGAGATACAAAAAGATTGTTCAAAAGTTTTAGTTCTAAAAAAAAAAAGTCAAAGGGTGATTGCACAAAATTTTCAATTTTCAACTTATTTGATGATACATTTGAATTAAAAATGATTCAATCATACTCTAAATAATAATAATAATAAATAAATAAATAAAATAAAAAAGAACTACTAGCCAATGGTCAAGTGAAAATAAATACAGTACTATTTAGTGTAGGAATATTGAGAAAATATGAGTGTCCAATGTACAAATGTACGATGCATGCATTGGACAGACAAGTAATAGAGTAATACAGAGTATGTTAAGGTGTATAAAAACTGCCCGTAATACCTGGGAAGAATGTATCTACGACGGATCATGTATATAGGATCTGATGGTTCTCACAATCTAATCACTCCATTTCTTCTATTTTTCTCTTTCTTTTTTGGTTAAAATGTCATCACTCCTGTTCTATATTTGTAATTTATGTAATATTTATTACTCTATTACTTAGTACAACTGTACAAATCAAAGTACCTGGTAACACAACTGTACAATTTTTTTATTTTTTTTTTTTGTAGCATTTACTCATTTTCCTTATTTATAGTTGATTCCCTTTTCCTTAAATTAAAGATATATTTGTAGTTTTTAATCAAACAATGCCATACAAAATTTTACTCCATAAAACTTATAGGTATGTTTGTATTTACTAGACTTTGTTATAAACTAATATAAAATTCAATTAAATAATTAAAACTTCACTTTTTGTTAGAAAATAATTAAAATTTATTTTGATAATTATATAGATAATGTTATTCGACTTTAAAAAGTCAAATATTTCTATATCTTTAATTTTCGAGTAAATTTTGTAACTATTTTACCCATCTGTACACTTTGTACACTTTCTTACTTCCTTCCTCTTTCTTTTTGGCTATTCACTCTCTCTCTCTCTCTAAATTTCTCACTTTATTGTATCCGCCATAACTCCTACCAGCTTTTCAGTGAAGAGAGAGAAGAGAAGAGAGAGAAAACTCAAACAGATCAGTGGACAGAGAAACAATCATCCCCTTCATTTTTACTTCTTTTTCTTTTTTTTTGGTTTTTGGTACTTATACAAATCCTTAACTGGGACAAAAACAAAATCTGTTCTTCAAGATTGTCTGTTTGTGCATTATATTTAGTATATTCAATTCAATTTGATTACTTCTCTTCTGTTGGCAGCAGCTACTAATTCTTTCTGGGGGGCCCACTTGATCTCCCTTTCTAACCCCATTAATTGTATTTTAATTTTTTAATCAAAAATTCATCATCATCATCTATGTGCTCTGTTCTGTCACTCATTCCCCTCCGTCTCTATTACGCGTCTACGTTTGAGTAAACCGCCGTGTCACTGAATACTTTCAAAACCCAGCCAGATCACACTTCAGTCTTCACCTCAAAAAGGATATAAATACCCATTCTTCAATAAAGAAGATCACATCGTTTTCATTTTTCTTTCCTGCAACTTTCTGCATTTCTGTTCTTCTTTATTGGGATTTTTTTTTTTGGTGGGGTTTTATGTTAAGCAAAAAAGATTGCTCCTTTGATGGGTTTTAAGCATTTGGGAAAATAAAATTTCATCTTTTTGAGGTGGGTATTTATTGGGGAGGTTGGGTTTTGTGTCACTCTAGGTGTTGGTGATGGATACAGGGGGGAGGCTTATAGCTGGGTCTCACATAAGGAATGAGTTTGTATGCATAAATGCTGATGAATGTGGACGGGTAAGACTTACAAAAACTCTGAAAATTTCGTTCTTTTATTTGATTTTTTGATCAATTTGTTGTTTTAAGCCATACCCACATGCTAATATCGGACATAATACAAAAATTTAGGAATTTTTTTCCTATGATTATTAATTTGTTGTTATTCTGTTTTTCTTTTACCATAATTCTGTGATGATTAATTTTGTGTATGAATTCATTTTGTCGGCCTGGTTGTTATAATGTCAATTGCAGCGGCTTTACTTTCAATTAATTATCCACGACATCATTTTTTTCATCATTAGCTTAATAATTATTGTTAAAAAAATAATTGAAAAAAAAAAAAAGAAGAACAAAAAACCTGCAACTCTGTTTTATTGTAAAATGGGTCTGTATTGTGTCAGGACATGAGTGTTTCTAACATCTGACATCTCATATATTAAATATTTTTAACTACACATTCATATGCACTGCCTTCATTCTAAAAGTATATGTTAATTATTCAATTCTTGAAAAGTCAATTGAACTATCTTTAAGTTCACAATCGAGATATGATATAGGTTTAATCAAAACAATTATTTTTTAAAAATGTAGGCTATGAAAAGTAGGACCACTTATGAGGTTTAAATAATTAAAAATCTCAGATGAATGTAGTCAATTTTGAGTTTAATTCTTTTTGGAAAATGACTTTTCAAAAGTTGACAATGACATATTGGTATGAAAGGATTATTCGCTTTATAATTTTAAACCTCCAAACTTTTTTTGTTTGAATGTTGATGTAACTATATTTTGTTTCAGATACATGCCGTGAAAGAATTAAGCGAGCAAATATGTCAAATCTGTGGGGATATGGTGGAGATAACTGTAGACTTGGAGCTCTTTGTTGCCTGCAATGAGTGTGCTTTCCCTGTTTGTAGGACTTGCTATGAATATGAAAGGAGAGAGGGTAGTCAGGTTTGCCCTCAGTGCAAAACTAGATACAAACGCATCAAAGGTAAGATGATTTATTGATGTGTAAATTGTTCTCAATTTCCGGTAATTTAGTCTCCGGTTGTCGAACATTGCATTACTTGCAGGTAGCCACAGAGTTGAAGGTGACGATGAAGAAGATGATGACATTGATGACTTGGAGCATGAGTTTGATTTAGGGAAAGATGATGCTTTGGACCCGCATAAACTAACAGCTGCCCTGCTGTTTGCACGCCGTAATGCTGGGCGCGGGAGCCAGGCTAGTTCATCTGGAATGTCAACTTGTTCAGAACATGACTTCACTACCAATGTTCCTGAAATACCTCTTTTGACGTACAATGAAGAGGTGATTGAATTAGCATATCTACATTTCTCTCTATCATTTATTTGTCTCACTCTGTGCTTCTGTATGATTTGTATGTGCGACTTGTTTCATAACTTGTCTGTGAATCTTGAACTGTGTTTGGGCCCCTGTTTGACAGACTGCAGTTCCTTGTGCTATGAATTTGCATCTGTACGCAGTTAACCTTCTTTTTTTCTCTCCTTATGTTATGTATTATAGGATGACGAGATTATGTCAGATCAACATGCTCTGATAGTACCCTCGTCTTTGGGTCATGGGAATAGAATTCACACAATGTCTTATGCGGGTTCATCTGTAGCATGTAAGTGGTATTGCTTTATCACCACTTTAGCTCTGATGTTTGAGAATTTCTCCCTTGAGGAGTAAACTTGTCTGCTTTCGTGTTGTAGTGCAACCCAGACCGATGGTTCCAAAGAAAGACATAACACTTTATGGCTATGGAAGTGTGGCATGGAAGGATAGGATGGAAGATTGGAAGAAGAAACAGAGTGACAGACTGCAGGTGATCAAGCAGGAAGGAAACCATGGTGGTGGGGATTTTGGTGAGAATGATGTATATGATCCTGATTTTCCCATGTGAGTTTGCTACTTCCTTTCTCATTGTACAAGTTTATTGTGTATAATCTTTATTCAATAACTGCAGAATGAACTTTTAGTTTCTTACCAAGTAAATGATATATTCAGCAAAAGCAAAAATATTACTTCCTTTTACACTTCAGTTTGTTCAATCTATGTTTGTAAAATTCTGAAATTTATTTTGGGAATGAACTTGTCGAATTTTCCAAATAATAAAGTTTGTCTTTATTATTTTCAATCAGTTTGTAGCATTAACATTTTCTATTTTATCAAGGTTTAATGAATTCACAAAAAAATTTGAGTTATAGAATTTTTCATATGTACTTAATAATAATTTAAATGTGACTGTTTTTGTGGACCAGAGGGAGTATAACTAATCAGAAGAGTGTACTTATTTACTTCTTAGTAATTGAATTCAGCTGCTCAACTATTGATCATTTCTTGTAATAATGTTCACTGTTATATTTATATTGTCTTTTCATTCATTTAATAAATCATAAGCTCTTACAGGCTTATTGATTTACTATATCAGGAATGATGAAGGCAGACAACCACTTTCAAGGAAGTTACCTATTGCTTCAAGCAAGATAAACCCATACAGATTAATAATTTTGCTTCGACTTGTGATTCTGGGTCTCTTCTTTCATTATCGACTTCTCCATCCAGTCAGTGATGCATATGCTCTGTGGATGACTTCAGTTATCTGCGAAATATGGTTTGGTATATCATGGATCCTCGATCAGTTCCCAAAATGGTATCCAATTGAAAGAGAAACATACCTTGACCGCCTGTCCCTTAGGTAAGTGAGGCCTATGCATCTTAAATAAATAACTTATTCATTTACTTGCTACTTTTGATGACAAAAACTTAAGTCTGAGAGAAGCCTGAAAGTGCTAATTTAAACCGGTTTGCTTAAAAATTAAAAGATAAATCTCTCTGTTGGTTCCCCCTTTTACGGCTGCATATCTTTTTGGTTCCATCTTTGCAGAACATGACTGTTATTGTTTGACACTTCAACCTTTTGAATAGAAATCGTTTATCATCCATGATTTTGTGCTCTTCAGGTATGAGAAAGAAGGTAAACCGTCCGAATTAGCTGGTGTAGACATCTTTGTGAGCACAGTTGACCCTTTGAAAGAGCCCCCTCTGATCACAGCCAACACCGTCC
Organism: Centella asiatica; assembly: GCA_014636745.2. Classification (NCBI taxonomy): domain Eukaryota; kingdom Viridiplantae; phylum Streptophyta; class Magnoliopsida; order Apiales; family Apiaceae; genus Centella; species Centella asiatica. The sequence continues at coordinate 17,762,163 of CM025786.1, forward strand.
TGTCCATTCTTGCAGTTGATTATCCGGTCGATAAAATTGCATGCTATGTCTCAGATGATGGTGCAGCCATGCTTACTTTTGAAGCACTATCAGAGACATCTGAATTTGCAACAAAATGGGTCCCTTTCTGCAAAAAGTTTAATATTGAGCCACGTGCCCCAGAATGGTATTTTTCTCAGAAGATTGACCATCTGAGAAACAAAATTCATCCTGGATTTGTAAAAGAAAGGCGTGCAATGAAGGTTCTTTATTTTCCATATCTCAATTATCTTTATTCTTGCAGAGTCGACGCATAATGTTCATATCTTGTTGGGGGCGGGGGATGGGGGTGGAGAAGTGCTCATACTCATCAATATTTGTGAATATATGCACCTTGTCATCTGGCCATGTATTATTCTAGTTTTCATTGATGCAGTTAACTAAGATATTTATTTCGGGTGCAGAGAGAATATGAAGAATTCAAAGTTCGAATAAATGGTTTAGTTGCCACGGCACAGAAGGTTCCTGAGGAAGGCTGGACAATGCAGGACGGAACTCCATGGCCAGGAAATAATGTCCGTGATCATCCTGGAATGATCCAGGTGAGGTGATTTTATTTTCTTGGTAACAAATGTTTCAGTGCGCTTTTGATATGTTTCGTGATACTTGAAATTTGAAATAAAGGGGAAAAGAGGCCAATATAATTACTATCTAGTTACCTTAGTATTCAATAATACAAACAGTAGTTGAGCATAAGGATGAAAACAAACTTGGCTGAGTCAACCTGAGTGGTGGAGTATATTTTCTAAATTGAACTTTCTTTGATTGGTCTTTTTAGGTTTTCCTTGGTCGCAATGGTTTTCATGATGTTGAAGGCGGTGAGTTACCACAGTTAGTTTATGTTTCTCGTGAGAAGCGACCAGGATTCAATCACCACAAAAAAGCAGGAGCAATGAATGCTCTGGTGAATTCCAGTCTTTGAAATTTCTACTCTATGTTCTCTCACATTTTGATAAGCACGCTGAAGTTCACAGATACTTATGTGCTAACTTAAGAATGATCTTTTAGGTGCGGGCCTCAGCAATTCTCTCGAATTCTCCTTATATTCTCAATGTAGACTGCGATCACTATATTAACAATAGCAAGGCACTTAGAGAAGCCATGTGTTTCATGATGGACCCCACTGTTGGGAAGAAAATTTGCTACGTACAGTTTCCTCAAAGATTTGATGGCATTGATCGTCATGATAGATACTCAAATAGGAATGTTGTATTCTTCGATGTATGTGTATCCTTGTATGCTGGTTTGATTAGCTTTTCTTTTCTTCACACTTTAAAAATGGAACTAATCTTTCAGTTATCTACAGATTAATATGAAGGGTTTGGATGGTCTACAAGGGCCAATTTATGTAGGAACTGGGTGCGTGTTCAGAAGGCAGGCACTTTATGGAAATGATGCTCCTGCCAAGAAGAAGTCCCCAAGTAAGACGTGCAACTGTTGGCCAAAGTTGTGTTGCCTGTGTTTTGGGTCTAGGAAGAACAAGAAGGGAAAACCAAAGACAGAGAAGAAAAAGAAAATGAAACTGAAGCAATGGGAGACATCAAAACAAATACATTCCCTTGAAACCATTGAAGAAGGATGTGAGGGTAAGCATCCTTGTTCAAGTGAAATTTTAGCACTTTGGTTGTCGTAGTGCCCATTCACATAGAAAGCCAATAAATCGACCAATAAAATTGAAATATAACTAATGCAGGTTTAATTCCGGATGATTCATCATCTGCATCACAAGAAAAACTTGAAAAGTTTGGGCAATCTTCCACGTTTGTTGCTTCCATTCTCTTGGAGAATGGTGGAGTTCCTCATGAATCCAATTCGTCATCACTCTTGAAAGAAGCTATTCATGTGATCAGCTGCGGTTATGAAGATAAGACAGAATGGGGAAAGGAGGTAATGGAATTAGAAGAATCTAAAATTTGGTACACTTAATTGCAGAAATATACTTCATCTGTTTTCTAGCTTAGTTTCCTAATCTTTTCTGCTGGATCAGATTGGTTGGATATATGGCTCGGTAACTGAGGATATTTTGACCGGATTTAAGATGCACTGTCATGGTTGGCGATCTGTGTACTGTATGCCAAAGCGGCCTGCATTCAAAGGTTCGGCACCAATCAATCTCTCTGATCGACTTAATCAGGTTCTTAGATGGGCTCTTGGATCTGTTGAAATATTTCTGAGTAGACACTGTCCAATCTGGTATGGCTATGGAGGCAAGTTAAAGTGGCTGGAAAGGGTTTCATATATCAACTCAGTTATATATCCTTGGACATCAATCCCCTTGATTGTATACTGTACCTTGCCAGCCATCTGCCTTCTCACTGGGAAATTTATCGTCCCTGAGGTATCTCCTGATCTCATAATGGTGATGATAACTGCATCCGAAAAATTCTCTCTCTTCCTTTTCTACAATAGGTTAGTGCAGTAATAAAAGTAGCAGGGAGGGGTGTACTTTAAGGGAGCACCAACTACCACTTGGACATAAATCTTGGTTACTAAATGATCTGATCTACCTATTTTTCTCACTTTATTATAATAATCTTCAAAATATAGTCATTTTACAAAAGTAGACCTTGCATGTTCCCATACTCTCCCTGGGATGACCAGAATTCTATTAAATGGGCATGTATTAAGATTTAAGATATTGTCTCACCTAATAAGTAGTATGGAACACTGTCAGACCCCCTTCGGCATAAAGAATTTCAAGCCCTCTAATTAATCAGCATCTGCGGTGGTGGTTCACATTTTCTATACATGCAACTAAATCACGAATAATTCTTTATATTCTCTGTATCTGCTGATCCAAGAAGTGATATTTGTACACATGCCATTTGCGACCTCCTGCTAATTTTGTATCCTGTTTTTGACCAATTTCTCTATGACATCTTACAGATCAGCAACTATGCCAGCATTGTGTTCTTGGCGCTGTTCATATCCATAGCTGCAACAGGTATCCTCGAAATGCGATGGGGCGGAGTTGGGATAGATGACTGGTGGAGGAATGAACAATTCTGGGTTATTGGTGGCGTGTCGTCACACCTCTTTGCTATTTTCCAGGGTTTACTTAAAGTTTTGGCTGGTGTCAACACCAACTTCACTGTCACATCAAAAGCTGGAGATGATGGAGAATTTTCTGAGCTCTACCTTTTCAAGTGGACTTCTTTATTGATCCCTCCCACAACACTGTTGATTATAAACGTGGTTGGGGTCGTGGTAGGAATATCCGACTCCATTAACAACGGTTATGACTCGTGGGGACCGCTTTTCGGTAGGTTGTTCTTTGCCTTGTGGGTCATTGTTCATCTTTACCCCTTCCTCAAAGGGTTGCTCGGAAGACAAAATAGAACTCCCACGATAGTTGTGGTCTGGTCAATTCTTCTAGCTTCGATACTGACCCTTATATGGGTCCGAATCAATCCGTTTGCCGCGCGAGATGGCCCTGTGCTAGAAGTGTGTGGCTTGACTTGTGACTGAGATGCGTTGGCTTTCAATGTGCAGTAGGGAGCTCATCTGATCAGATACACAATGAAATATATCACCAAAAGGTATAGAGTTTTCCTCGAGAAAACTATAGAAATGTTGTACAATTATTTTGTTCTTTTTTCCCTTTTTTTTCCTTTAGTATTCCTTTTTATGGTTTAAAAGGGTTTCTTTTATTCTTTGTGGAATACTTGAGCTTGGAGTTTAGTATTTGAGTCGTTCTCTCATTTAAAAAGGGTTTAATGTAAGTGTTGAGATTTGATATATCTATGGAAACTAGTGCTTTTATATGAAGCAATTAAACTGTGTTTCATTTTTATCCTTTTTTAGCCTTTATTCTGTGTAGTTTTTCTATTGCAGATATCTTCCAGTAATCCATTTAAATGGCACGTGATTTTCTTTCAAATTCCTGTACTTAATAAACACGCCGTGTATGCTTAAATTTACGAGTTTTGTTTGTTTCTACTACTCAGAAAAACAAGCACGCACGCGCACACATTAAAAAAAAACAATTGGTTTTATTTATTCAGCAATATGTACAACACTTCTGATGAACAAAAAGAAAGAAGCTTCATTGATGTGAGAGTTACTCATGACACACAAAACCCTCCGATCACGGCCATTCTTTATTCTTCACGTGAAAAATGAAATATAAGCTGTTGAAATTTCAGATTCTGCCAATAAAAGATCATTATAAACTGACTGTTATTTCTTAATTCCAAATTTTACCATCTAAATAAAAGATCATTATCAACTGACTTTGACTTCTGTTAACGTTTTATTCAAAATAAATAAAAGCGGTTGAAATTTTAAATCTTTGCAATTAAAATAAAATATCACTATAAACTGATTTTGCATCTATTAAATTTTTATATACTATTTTTAATTTGTCTGCATTTAATTTCCATCGTATTCCTTTTGAGTACTAAGATAATATGTACAACATTTCCCTTTTTAATAATTTGTAACAAATGAATTGACAAAATTAACTTTTCTCTTTATTAATTTAAATAGTCTCACATGTCATCATTATAATATTACATATTTATAACATTCTTTTTCCTATTTTCTCAAACCCACCCACCCACCCCACCCCCACCCCCCCAAAAAAAAACTCATTCTCTTTCTTTGCTTTTAAGTTTTAACTTTCAAACTCTTCTTTCCCTTACTTTTTCTCCTATCAAACCTTTTTCCTTCGGTCAATATGCCGAACTCTTTTTATAATTCATAAAAACATTAGAAGTATGAACATAAGCATTACACTGAAGAGTTCATTAACTTTCATCACTTGAGAAAGATGGTTTAATATGGAATTTCGTGGGCAAGTGTTGACAAAGCCAGCCCAAGAAAGTATGTTGGGCATAAAAGAGCCGAGTCGAGCTAGTTCCTCGAATTTTTCCTTAATCGAGCCGAACTAAACATATTTTACTTAATAAACAAAAAGTTATATTTGAAATGGGTTTGTTTAAATAATTAAACAAACCGAACGCTATAAACGAGTCGAGCTTAAAAAATTTAAACAAACAAAAAATCATATTACAGATCGACTCGTTTAAATAAACGAGCCGAGCCTAAACAACCGAACAATTCGATTCGTTTACAGCTCTAAGTATCCTTAATATACCATAACCAACTATTAATTGGACTTCAATTACTCATGGTAAAAAGAATATCCCTCAACAAATGATGAGTCTTCTTCTTTCAACTGTAAAGCTAGGCCATCTAATGCTTCATATATCAGTAAACCTAAAGGATGACATCTCTGCTCAACTGTAAATGAATGGGTTTTTCCATTCACTTGAACAACACTTCGCCCAGGAGATTTTGCCACTTCATTGGCTTTCATCATTTTCCTTATAGCAGAAACTCCATCCCACCTTCCTGTTGCTGCATAAATGTTGGCCATTTCAACATATGGAGTTGCAACCTGGGGTTCTATTTCTAAAAGACAATCAGCCGCATATTGACCAATCTCTACATTGCGATGAACTTTACAAGCACCAAGCAAGGCACCCCATATGCCTGCATCAGGTCTAAAAGGCATATTCTGAATAAACTCTTTTGCTGCTTTTATCTTCCCCTTACGTCCAAGAAGATCCACCATACAGGAGTAGTGGTCCAAACCCGGATTCAGTTTGTATACTTTAGACATCATATCAAAACACTCCCAACCTTTCTCGAGGAAACCTGCATGATTGCAGGCTTGAAGAACAGAAATGAATGTAATGTGATTTGGTGTAAGACCACAATGCAACATCTGGAAAAATATATCTAGTGCTTCTTTAAATTCACCATTTAGAGCACACCCTGCGATCATAGTTGTCCAGGAGACAACGCCTTTATCGTGCATGGCATAAAAGAGTTCCTTAGCTTCTCTTATGCTTCCACATTTCGCGTACATGTCTATCAATGCATTGGACACCATTATATTACTTTTCAATCCTTTTAAGTCGACATAATTGTCCATCCATCTCCCAATATCTAGTGCACCTATTTGTCCACAACCGGAAATCAAATAAAATGCTGTAACCAAGTCAGGCTTTTCACCACCCGCTTCCATGGCATGGAACAAGGTCAAAGCCTCATCTAAATCGCCTTTTTCAGTATAACCACCAATCATACTTGTCCATGAAACACAAGTCTTCTCCGTCATGCTATCAAATATTTGTCGCGCAGAAATAACATCTCCAGACCTGGAATACATAGAAATCAGGGTGTTTAGCACAGAAATATCAGTAACACAGCCCAACTTAATTCCGTGAGCATGGATCAGCTTACCGTGATGTAATGCTTTAAGACGGAGACACGATGAAAGCAAATTAAGAATGGTGCTAATATCAGGCCTAAATTCATCAAAAAGCATTAATTTGTACAAGCTAATTGACTTAAACGATTTCTCAACACAAGCACATCCTGCGATCATAGAATTCCACGATACAACAGTTCGACAACCCAATTCAATCCCATAAAATACCTTCTCCGCTGAAACCAAATTACCACACTTCGCATAGGCAGCAATCCAAGTGGAAGCAATTGAAACATCTAATTCAACACCTGTTTGAATTCCCAAACAATGAACAGCATTCACAAATTTTACCTCTTTGGTACTACACACCGACTGTGTCAATCCAATAAAAGTGACCGAATCAGGCTGGATACCATCTAATCTCATCTGATTAAACAAGACTATAACTCTGTCAAGCAAAGCCAGTTGAGAAAACCCCACAATTATCGCATTCCAAGACGCAGTGTCTCGTTCAGACATTCTCTCAAACAGGTTATAAGCATAATCGATACGGTTACATTTCACATACATATCAACCATTGCCGTCTGTACATACATATCTGACTGATACGGTGATTTCACAACATGGGTATGAATGATCTCGGAATATCGGAGATTCAAAAGCTTCCCGCTGGCCTTAGCTATGAAGGGGAAGGTGAAGTTATCGGGTTTATGACCCTTTTGCTTCATTTGGCGAAAAAGAAGAAGAGATTCATGGCTTTGGCCTTGTTTTACAGCTTCTCTCATTTGAGAATTCCATAGAGTAGTGGTTGTGTGATTTAAAAAATGACTATAAATAGGAAAAACTGTTGATTTTCTCATGTCTCATGGTTTTGGTGAGAGGTCTTTTTTAACGGGTTTTATGTGAAAATTTATTATAATGCGAACGTTTTGCCTTTTCTATTGTATAAAAAACAACCACCTATTTAACCTGTGCATTAGCGATGCACGGCTATACTAGTGACTAATTACAACGTCTTTTAATATGTATTAAATAATAGTTTATATTAAAAAGAAAAAAATTCATACGACACATTTATTATTTTTAATTTTATTTAAACTCGCATTCAATATTGACCCGTGCAAGCACATACATATTAATTATGAAAAATGTACTAAATAAATTATTACGAATTTCATCTTCTAAAATATTTTTCGTCAAACGAGATAATGGACTAATGAATTTTACTTATTATATTAGTTTTTACAAACAAACAAATAAATAAAATTTTGACAGAGCATAAATTAGTTATCTCTTTTCATAAAAATTCTCTATTTTTGGATAATTTTTTTTTTATCTGCTATAGTACGCTATATTATGTTGTAACTTTTTATTTTATGTTTTCAATTTCGTTTAAACAAACTTATTAATTATTTCATGAAATTTAACTATATAAATTAATTGTACCTAAAAATCATTATAAGAGAGTATTTAAACATTATTTACACTTTTTTTTATCAAATTTAAAATAAATTTATTTTAAGATAAAAGTTAATATGTGTAACTAAACAAATTTATGCATGAATATAGTTTCACAAAGAAAAATAAATAGCCTTTTTTATATATATAAGGGGTAAATAATTTAGAAGATATTTCAAAAATATCGACACTAAATAGTTTTAAAAGAATTATATAGAGACATGTATAATATTGTGAATTTCAGGCACAAGCTCACATTTCTCTTAGTTTTATAAGGAAGATTTTATACAAAAAATTTCACATTTTTATAACAATTTGTTAAGTCAACTCCTACGCATGTGCACTAGTTTAAAGTATTTATACTTAATATTTATTTGAAATTGATAGATGTAGAAATACATAATATAATATATTTCTTACTTGAAATGTTGTAAAATGATTTAAAATTAAATTCTACTTGTTAAGAGTATTTAGATTTTATGCAAAGTAGTTTTAAGGAAAACTACTTCATTCAAGATTGATTATCAACAAGATTTCATCAAACAAAACAGATGTATCAGACTCGACCCAATTATCCGCTGACGCCAAATATGGACATTTATCCTCCGACAACCAAATATCAGCTGATGGACGTTTATCCTTCGACGACCAAATACCTGTTGATGGACATTTATCCTCCGACCGCCAATTATCCGATGACGAACAATTATCATCCGACGACCAAATATCTGTTAATGGACATTTATCCTCTGACCATCAATTATCCGTTGGAGGGCAACTATCATCCAATTGTCAAATATCACTTGATGAACATTTATCCTCCAACGGTGAACTATCTGTTGATGGACAAATTATCCGTCGACGACCAAATATCCACTGATAAACAAATTATCAACTGATGGAAAAATATCATTTGATGCTCAAATATCCTCTGATGACCAAATATTTGTACTACTACTTGGAGATTAATAAGACAAAACTACAACTAGCAAGTACAAATGTCCAACAAAAGACAAAAACTTCAACTAGCAAGTACAAATGTCCAACAACTCTTTTTCAAATTAACAACTGTTATATTTTGAAGAAACTATAAATATTAATCATAAATTTCATTTATGAAAGGTGAACAACCAAGAGAACGATCTGACATCCTAAAAACTTTCAACGAGGCAATTAAACTCACAAGTTTAAACAGTCTATTAGTTATCTACTCAACAAAGAGTCTTATTTGAAAGCCAACAAACAAGATTTTATATATATCTTTAGATAAATTTAAGTGACTTACAAAATCTGTGTGACTTGTTCAAAAGTCTATGTGACTTAAGGTTTAAGTGACCGATTGTACCAGTGGACTAAATGTCATTGTATAACTAAGTTATGTATGAACGTTTATAGTGAATGTATTATCTTAAGTGAGAAGAGAAGAAAAGTGGATGTCTTAAGTGAGAAGAAGAGTGGATGTAAGTATTACTGAACCACAATAAAAATAATGTCTCATCTCTTGCATATTTTTCATTAACTTGTTTTTATTTGTTATTTTTCTTAAATATTGTTTTGTTTGTCTTAAAATACTTATAAGGGAATTTCTTACTACACTGCATTCAAAATTCTAAGTAAGTTTTCTCAAACGTTGCTTAAGCAAGGAAGATATTTTTCAGTAAAAAAATTCGTTAAGCAAAGTGAATTTTGAAAATCATATCTCGATACCAAAATCCTCATACTGATAACAAAAAAGGGAAAGCGGCAGAACGTAAACTCTCGACGAATAACAAAGATCAAATATATATAGTGTTTACGGCCTAAATAATCTGCATTCCAATTCCCATTTTTCCATATAAATACATTATAAATAATTAAAGTTTTTGTACTTAGAATTACTGTAAGGCGATTATGATGTTTTTGTATCATTATTAAATAAAAAATAAAAAAATTGCTCTGACAGGAATGAAAAAAAATGTTATACCCATGTCTCTACAATCTTTTTTATTATAACCCATGCTTATACATTTAAATAAAAGATCATTAATGTGTCATTATTGATTTTCCTGCAATTAAGTTGCATGTTTGACCTCGCTTGATTTGTTTGAATTAACGTGGTAACTCCCACACAAATACACCACGTATGAGATATTCTTTCCCAGTCAAAATGGTCTTCAATCAACGCCTTCCCTTGGTATTTATCATTATGCAATCCTGAACTGCCAGAATCATTTGTAAGCTTCAATATCATATGCTTGGAAAAGGTAATTTTTCTCGAGGTTTTCAGTTTTCGAGATATTTTATTTTATAGTTAATTATTTTCTAGAGACTTGTTATTAATTGCTAATAGTTTAATTTGTTTAATTAGTGTTTGTTGGATCAGATATACTTCAATTACCATGAATTATGATAAGTTAATTCAAAAGATTAGTGTGGTGGATCAGATATACATTTGCCTATTTCACTAGTATTTATTGAAGCTGTTTCTTTTTAGGAGATTATAGAACTCAGCATCTATCTATTTTCTTAAGTAAATACTCCAGATAAAAAGTCACTCATGTTTTTTGTAAATATTAAGATTTTATATATACAAATAAGAATCTTTTTCTTATGATATTTTTTTTAATGAAAATGAGAAAAAAGGTTGTAAATTACAAACTTCAAAAATCATAATTAAAAAAAATTATACAAATGTAACTTTTTTGTTTTCCTCATTTTTAAATGTAAGGAACAACTCAAAAATTATCTAATCTTATACATACAAGTTAATTCATTCTAAAGAAGCGGCACCCTCTTTTTGAAAGTAAATGTTGCCATAATTACGAAAGAAAAATGGGTATTCTAAAGACGTAATGAAAATCCTTATGTGATTGTACCCACATAAAAAACTATTATTATTACTATTATTATATATTTATTTAAATTTAAAATAAAATAATAAATTGAAGGAAAAACCCACCTTCATGTGATGATGTTAGACGGAAAAAGCAAAACAAAATCTATATATCTAGGCCTACTTTTATACTTTTTATACTTATGCTTTTCCATTTCAGATAAGGGGGGAGCGAGAAATATATTTCTTTTCGATTTAACAAAATAAGTAATAGTGCCCTCTCCAGAAGCATATTTACATGCAACATGGGATTGCCCAGCGAGCATGAAGCCACCAATTCTCCATGCCAGCATTGAAGGATCCACAACCATACAAAAGATATCCATAATCTCTAGAGATGGAAACTAACATATAATTGTGCAGAAAAAACAAACATTTAAGGACGTGTCATATATATATCAAACTTAAAACATGGACTCATAAAACATCCAACTTAAATTACATCAAATCATCACATGATCTCGGAGTAGAAAAGAAAATACCCAGCCCGGGTAAACAATTGTAGTCTCAGAAAATCACTATATCCCTAAATCTAACATCAAGATGCAAAAAAAGTCTTAATTTCAGCAAACACAATGGGAATTGCTCAAGCTGCACCTTTGAATTTAGCATCATACTCGTACGGTTGCTGCACCCAAAACCAACCAAGTTGTCAGACAATGTAAAACCAAGATACCTATGGGCAAAGATCATTTATCTCCATCCATTAATTAAGACACCAAAACGTCCACAAAAGGTTTCAAAAAATAATCATCTACTTTTTGGACACTCTTCCACTCCTCAGTTTGCGTATTTGACAGAGAGAGTAAGAAAAAGATTATAGATTATATTAGCGATGAAAATTATAGAATGACCCTATTAAAGGTACAACAATAAAGCACCCATTTTCTCAACTTGTAAGGTAAACATTGTTTTAATTTGAGAAAAATTGGGACTGGACTATAGAGGACTCAGAAATATTGTCCTTTACATAATTGGAGACACTTTTGACTTTTTCAAGATCTGTTAACCACACTTTCATACTCAACGTTGATACAATTCATTCTGAAATTCTAAATGATGAGTTGGATGTAGTACTTTCTAAGTAGATAGCACCTCACAAAGTTCATACTTTTATTGGCTAAAACAAAGGACTGTTGCTCCAGATGTGAAGATTTATCGTCATAGGTGAGCATGTTCAAACTTTACTGAAAAGATATTAGATCCCCAAGTAGCTTATATACAGATCTCCTTTCAAAAAATCATTCAGTTAAAACCGCAATTTCAAAGAAAATGGGAATTCTACCCTCCCACCCACAAGAGAGGGAGAGACAGAGGGGGAGGGGGAGTTCGTCTAATGCACAAACAGTATGCCCGTAAACTGCTTAAAACTAAAATATCATCAATGAACTCATAACATTTCAGAAATATGAATTTTAGTCAAGTCATTATGCACTAATGATAATGTTTAAAATTCAACCGAAAAGAATAGATCCTTGTACAGTTTATTAAATTTTACCAAGAAGATGGCGGAAATCAATCTCCGCGCAAACCATCTCTTGTGCATTTCCTTTTGGGCGCGTGAAGCTCCTTCCACATTTTCAAATCTCAAATACACATAACCTGCACTGTTCCTGTAATAAGAGGCTTATTATCGGTACGTATATCCAGCACTTCTTGTACAGAAATCCACCTTCATACACTAGGTTTATAATTAACACAGCTACAACATTCATGAAAACAGCAATACACAAATTATGATTGAAAATACTCCCTACTTACCGCATCTTACATTTTATGAATATGTCCTGTAATATGTTGCCTATCAAATCTCATGTTTTTGTTTTTGATCATCTTCCATGCTTCAAATAGTTTATTAGACAAATTTATTGGAACGTCTCTACCAACTCAGATGGTACTAAATGATTTACCAAGACCACGTGTCCATGTGTGCACCCAAATATGAGCATCTATAAACTTCAAGTGCAAGTGTAAATCACAAAATTTGATGCAAGAAAATCAATTTATATAACATTTATGCAAGTTCTGAGACCCCAAAGAGAAGTTCATGGGCAGATCTTCAACTGCCACAGTGTAACTGATGTTGGGATTTGAGTTCTCGCCCTCTTTAGGAGCACAATGATTCAACAGTGATAGAGGGTACCTTGACAACACATGATTAAACCTTCTAGTCATAGAACTTATCAGTTATAAAGTCCCTAACAAAATAAAATTAACTAAATTATCCAAATATCCTGTGAAATCACAGTTGAGTTACTTGGCATATCAACAGCTCAAGTGCCTTAGTTTCTTTGGCTAAAAGGGTAACTTTCTGACATTACACCTCATAATTTATGTTCACCCATAGCACTCATATCCTCTGTTTACTTTGAAAGAACATAGCTATAATTCCCCATTCCCCTACTTTTGAGAAGAAAGGTATCAAGCACCAATTTTTTTCAGGATAGATTACACCATGAAGATTGATATTGGTACAAGTAAGGCTGATCATTAACCAGTTAAATCTGAACCAAACTACAAAAAATTTTATCGAAACATTTCAGTTTTCGGTTATTTTGGTCATTAACTGAATTTATATTCTGATATTCAGTTGTTTAAATGGATAGTGAAATGGGAATAATAAATTTATTTCTTATTTTCCTCTAAAGCTTAAATCGGTTTCGGGAGCACATCTGTTCATTGCTTTTCTTCTTTACAAAACCGTACCCCAGTAGCCCCCAATTCCCTTATCAGCATAGCCTCTTCAGCTAACATGTTTAATTCTTTAGAAGACTTGAGCTGGCTTGCTGATGTTAATCACGTTTAATGCTGTGATCTTTATTTGCTCTTGTGGGTAAGTGTACTCAATTCTCTGATAGCAGGGCTTGCATAGTCCATGAAGAGTTCATGGCATTCTGATGATTGGTTACGCCATGAAGATCTGGTATGGTTTTTGAAGTTATTAGTATGACATTGTAAATAGTTACCAATTTCTTTTGTCATGAAAATCGAGTGCATATTGATTACAGGAATTCGGCTTCGGCTATTTAAGAATTTTGGATTCTTATTTGGTATCAATATCTTATGGGGTTCTCACTATCCAGTGTTAACCAAATTGGCTTGTTCGGTTCAGTTAAAACCAAAAACTCAGCAATAGGGTACAACTCTTCCCGCCAAAATAAGCATCAGATAAGTGTATTATGTGCACGAATATGAATAAAAAAAAGTAGTTCGATAAGATATATATAGTCTAAACATCCAACTAACTGTATTTTCCAATTTTAACCCAATATCTTAGTCCAAACATCTAAGGAACTGTGCTTTCCAATTTTAACCCTATGAAAACATCAGAGAACCATGATTTGATATGTTCATTCTTCATACAGCAACACAACGCAAGCAGAGCACACCAGAAAACCCCAAAATTCATGAAGGGGCAACCACTTTTCTCATATTTCTTCACATTTTGGGTAGAATGTTAACAATGTTACTTGTATCACCGTATGATTTCTAATTTCTGTGCTGCATCAGCTTGTTTGCAAAGAGGTGTTAAATAGAAGTAATCACATGAAGTCGGGTAGAGATTAATTGCCACCTGATTAGATACATAAATCCATAACTGTCAAATGCAATTTCCACAAAACCATCTGGTGCATCTGAGTTAACCATACCAACTTGTCTGATATTTTTACTCCCCCTACACCACAATTCCGTTCCAAACCTATTTGAAATTTTGAATTTCAATCCCTTATGCCACTTGACCTTCCACAATTTCAACATAACCCGAACCGCCTCAGACACGGCTTCACCAGGAGCACCTCAATCCCAGCTACCACCTTTTGCCTCTGGTTCCTGCAGCAACCTCATTCTCAGTTTCAAAGAGTCTCAGGAGGCCAACAGTACAAGATCCTCACCCTTTAATAATACTCAATCTCGCCATCCATTTTTCAAGCTAGATGGATCTTCACCTCAATCAACAGGAAGCCCTACTTTCCCCCGCCCTAAAATCCTAAACCTTTGTTCATCGAGAGAGACATATATGAGGAATTATATGAACTAGTTTTCGGGGAATTTTTTTTAGAATAAACTCAATTTTTAATTTATTTTAGTACAAAAAGTGGGAGAGAATTCAGGGAAGGTGGAGTTAACTTTGTTAACACAAATAACCGAAAAACACACTGCTTAATAATATAGATACAGGTAACGAGGGTACTTTCGACAAATTATTTAAGGTTATCCTTACCGATTTAACATCTATTTTAATGCTCAACAAAAAAGAGGCTTTAACAGGTTCATATTTTTTTACCAAACAATGACCTCTTCTCAATTAAGATGTGCTGTGTTGGGAGGCATTAAGAGCTAATATAAACAGCCCCTACTCATGTCTAAAACTCAACCCATCCCCCAAATATAGTATAAATATATTCGAACTAAGAGAGCCAGCATCTTGCAGCTGACCTCTAGAGATGAAAGTTTAAGGGAAAAAACATATTTCCATACCTTTATAGCGTCGAATTTTCTCAGTTTATCTTAGAAACATGAAAAGCACGGTCCGAAAAGACAAACATATTTGGAAAAAACAAATGAACGAATGATGTACGACAAATCCAAAAACACACCTCTGGAATTGTTCTGTAATCCCAAAAAGTCCACTTCAAGGGCAAGGAAAAGAAGATTCTAGTTCCTTAATTCATTTATTGATTAATTTTTATTTATTTTATAGTTACCGATTAGAATTCTTAGGAAAGCTGTTTCAAGTTCAATTATGAACAAGGATGTAACTTGTGATTTTGTTCAGAATATAATAATTCTTCAGTTTATCGAGTGTTTGAGAGTGTGAGAATTGTATATTCGTGACGTCGTGAGTTTCCAGCTTGTTCAGCTCCCATTTCCCCACCAACAAATTTGTCAAGCTATTTGGAATTTAAATCAGGGATAGTTCTGGCAATCCTCCTATTTTGTTTGTCAACCCCAAAGGCAGCCCGAACTTTACAACTACAGTACAAAGATCAGATATTGGTAATTTCTAATTTACTTCTGGAAATTAATATATCTAAAAAAACCATTGAACGAGTCAAGTATCCAAATTCGTTATCTAAACCACTTAAAACCAGGTGCCAAAACAAACCTTGCATATAATTTCAAGGAAAAAGAGACCAACGGAGTAACGATACATATGCAGTGTAAATCAGGACACTTACTTGTCCACATGGATATGCTTTACGCGTCCGTATTTGGAACATTCTTCCTGAACATCTTCTTTGATGTCCAAATCAAACTCTGGATCCTCCTGCATCATCACCGTAAGCTAATGATTTCCACAGGAAATACTCCATATACATATGAACACAATCAAATATACATATATCCTTGAATGCATGCCTAAACACAAAACACACACATACAATTGAATATCTCTAGGAAAAGAATACAAGAACTTAAATACCTCTTGCGCAGGATCAAACATATTCTTCAACAGTAGGCACTCGCTTGGAATCCCAATTGGCTCAACTACCATAGGAGTAACTATTTGCGCTGGAAGGGCCGGAATAGCCGACCCAGTAATAGGCATGCTAATAGATTGCTGAACTGGAGCAGCTCCATTTAGCACAGGAGCTCCAAGGGACCCCGCAAAACTACAAACGTATTATAAATTTGCAGTTGGTGCTTTGTAACCACCATAAGGATATATACTACATACATGATTGTGTGTGTGTACTACCTCCGACCGTAATGCACACGACATTTCTTTTTAAAGTTTGTGGCACAGACTTTAACGCATGCTACAATTATACTTGGATATCTTATTTTCATATACCATATCTTTAATTATAGAATGATTTGTTCTAAAATGTGGGGAGTATATAGTAGACAAAATATAAACCTTGTTGCACTTCCACTTCGGTCAAGCTTCTGCATAAGCAATGCTCTTGATTGAGCATTTAAAGCCTGCACAAGATTATCCAGATAAGCCAAAAGAATTATAACAAATTTTTCATCAGAAGTATAAAGATAAACCATTCGAAATTTTAGCATTTGCTCTGCTTCTTATTTTCATATTAATGCATTCAAAAATGAAAAATGCAAGTACAGTTAAGAAAAAAAACTAAATAGTTCATACAATTTCAGTTTGTGATATTATCAAGGATACATTTCATTGCGATGGCTGATCCAATAATCTATCAAATGGACTACTCAACATCCTTAAGCAAATTTTAGGGAAATGAAACCGGATTTGAATGTAGGGTTAAGTAACTCTTAAATGACTTCCAGCCCTTTGGACTTTGTTGACCAGTGTTCTTAATAAAAATGAAATATCCATTATCATAGATGTGTACAATCAATTCTAAATTTAAGTGAAATAATTACTAATGCTACTACGTAAAAATTAATATCATAATGCTACTATTTAATATTCATAATAAAAATTGATATTACTCCTCTGTCCTCAAAAGAGTGTACCCAAAAAGCATCCCCAAAACGAAGTCCAAAAGCACAATTTTTTCTTTAAAACGTCGAGTTTACACTTTTTATTTTCTCCTCCTTACTTTAACTGATGAAACCCATTTCTCTTTCATTTTAGAGCACACTAAATGGTCATTTTCTTTAAAAAAATTTGAAGGACAAAACAAAGTAAAATAACAAGTATCTAAAACTAAACTACTAACCAAACCACCACCATCATCATCATCAAAATCCGCAGCTTTAGCACCTGTATCTTGCGCACTAACATGATCTGTAACAGATGAAACCTGAAAAGAAAAATAATTAGTCTAAGAAATTAAACTGTCAACTACAATCCAGCCACAGGACAAGGAGAAAAATAATAAAAGCCATGAATCATTAACAAATCTAATGTCTTATCCATTGCAGACAGGTTGAACCTTTATCTATGCAATCCTACCTTGATAGTCCGACCAGCAATCTCCAATTTCCCGTTCAGGCTTTGTGCTGCTTTTGCATGCTCAAGTTGCACGAACTAGAGAAAATGTTTAAATGAACTTATGTCACAAATTACTACAGAAAACATAATCAAAATATTCACAACTTACTAAAAGATAACTAATACTTAAAATTGTAAAAAATTTTAACTAATACCGACTTGAACAAACCCGAAACCTTTGCAATGTCCTGTCTCGGGATCCGTTGGCAATTGAACAAGCTCTACTGGCCCAAAGGCTTCAAAAATCTGGGGAGCACCATCAACATTTTTAATAAAAGAGCATCAAAGCTTACTTTAAGTTTGATTCATTCTTTTTAAAGTGCATTGAAATAACACTTAAAGTGAAAAATGAAAAATGCATCTGAAATTCACAAGGATTTAAAGAGTCAGCCCAAGAGAAGAAACAGAAATCTATACCTATTAAAAAAATATATACACAAAATGAAATTGTAACAGCTCCAGGACTCTTTTGCAACACAACTTATAAGTTCCACTCACAAGATATGTCTATTTCCTAAAAGGCAATGACACAAACATTAAAACAAAAGTCAAGAGTTTTTAATTGCTGCATTACCTCAGTATATCTCAAATAGGGAGATATGTAACTCTACAGGGACAAAGGAAAAGATATTACATTCCCTATAAATAATTGCCTCTAAGAAAGCTTTCAAATACATCTTATTACCTCTGTTTCACCATTCCACCACTTTGCAAAACCCAGATTCATGACTACATGTATTGAGTTTATAGCATGTAGACAAAAGGAAAAGGGTATAACAGGAAAAATATAGTAATATTTGATCTATATTTATGTAAGGTAACAATTTCGTTTCCTACCATTTTCATCTCATTATTGAAGTCTACATGAAGATAAGACCCACAATGCAATATCACAAAGCAAGGCCTCCTCATGTTAAGTTAGAATTAATGGTCACATTATAACTGCTATTGTGGCCCTTTATACACGTGGGCAAATCTGTCTCTGCGAAAGCAACAAAGTTAAGGTTATACAAGTCCACCATCTGACATTTATCCCACACCCTTAGTTTTCAATATTTAAACTATTTTGGGTGGTTGGGGGAAGGAAGATCAGAAACATTTTCACCGTATATACTAGATGTAAATGAATGGAGGGAAACAGAGCTGCAAGTCACAATATCCTATTTCGACTTCTATTTTCATTTCATAGAAAAGCTTTACGGAAATATTTTCTAAAACTAGAAGCGCGACAAAGATATTAGATGATCTTCACAACCTAGAGTTTGAAAGCATTTGACCTGGCCATTGGCCAAGCTGATCATGAAATACCTCTTATTTCAATTAAGAGATATGGGTTTCAAATCTTGCAGGCTACGTAAAAGTACGTGCAAGGTAGGGGTCAATGGGGGTGCGAGTGAGTGGGTGAGATTCTAGGCAATAGCCTCCTATGTAACCAAATAAAAAAGCATTCTCTGCTGGTAATTAATAAATAAACAAAAATTAGTTATTCTACCTGTTTAAGCTGAAATTCTGTCATGTTAAAATGTAGATTGCCAACATATAATTTTCTATCAACCGCACCATATTGCCCTGCAACGCCACCAGCACCAGCCGCTGAAGCATTAGATTGAACAAGGTTCTTTTCCGCCTCTGAAGGTTTAACCATTACAGGCTGCCCAAGAAGTAGGTGGCCAGAGAGCGCTATAGCCATTGGCACAGACATTGCATCATAAAACTCGATATACCTACAAATTTATCAAATTTTGCATCAGAAGCATGCAACTACATTAAGGCAAAGATGGGTTAGATCTAACAAGAATGTAGCATACGATGTTAGAAAAATACAATTACAGTGAGTGGTTCCCGTTTAAGAAAATCGCACCAAGTATAATTCAAAATGCATGCCAACAGCGGTTTATTATAAACAGCATCATCGATCTCATGTAAAGATATATTTGGTTCCCGTTTCATAGGCTGAAATAGTTTGGGTTTTGCTACTTGCAATTAAGGTGAGGTGCCTCTTCATCCCTACACAACAATTGTATCCCTCCAAACGGACAAAAATGAAACAATGAACACTGGACATCCTTCATTAGGCCACAGAAAGATAGGTGACATCCCATAATCGAGGATCTACAATGTTAACATAACCTTCCTAAAGGATTACAAAGGTGTTGCAACTGTCGAACACTGATCCAGATACATTGGTAAAGAATACATTTTGGCTTAAAAGTAATACTACTGATAAATTTTCTACACTTAGATCATATAAAAGAAGTCACCCTCGTAGCTCAACAATATAGATCTCAAAAATGTGAACAAAAAAAATGCAGTTTAGGCCAGACAACTATATCACTGATAGAGTTGTGCTTAAATCATGAGTTGTTAAACATGTCGAGGGAAGCTATTTTACTTTCCAATATACTTTGATGCCAAGATAGCTTGTTATAATGTACATGTGCCCCGGTGAGAACCTCCTAGCAAAACAGCAGAAATGTAATCTATTCTTATATATTATTACAAAACTTGAGATAATATAGAAATTACAAAAACGAATCAGCGAGTTAATTGCGGAGATAACTCAATATCTTAGTCCAAATTAAAAAATATTTTTAACCCTTGCATGAACTTTCGCGAGTCGGTTTAGGATATTGATTTACCAAAATCGATTTTGAAAAGAAGTGTTCAGAAAATTAAATCAATTTATAAATTTTGAACTTTATGTATAACTACAAAATTGAGAATATATATATTACAAGTACACAACATTATTATTATATTTTAATATATCACGGAAATAATAAGTTTCTTGAGTACTCTCTCCATTTCATAATAAGTGGCATTGTAGCTATTTACAAACATGTTAAGGGAACTAAAATTTATGCTAAAATTTTGTTAAGTTCACATTTTTACCCTTCATTAAAATCATACAAAGAGAGAGAATTGTGTTAAGATAGTGTTGCACAAATAAAGACTATGAGAGTGAATAATTGTTTTACTTACACGCAAGGGGAAGTTCGGAAGTATAACTGATAAGTTTAGGAATTTGTAAAATGACACTCATTATGAAAAGAAATTGAACTCTAGAATGCCACTTATTGTGAAACGGCGGGAGTAATTTTTAAAAATTTTGATAACTTTTTGATTATTCAATAATCCCTCCGTTCACATTTACATGTCATTATAAAAAAAAAACACTTATTAAAAAGTGTATTAATGAAAAACACGCTTATTAAGAAGTGTATTAATGTCCAGTTGACCTTAAGAATTATAGAACTTTGATAATGACCTAAAATTTCTTGGGAACAATGAAAGAAATACAAATTAGTATTAACTGTAAGGATAATGTAGAAAATTCATTCATTAATGCTTCATTGGAATTCACAAATGACATGTAAAAGAGAATATTATTTCCTCCCCAAAAAGACATGTAAACATGAACAAAGGGAGTATTTATTAAAATTATATTACAGTTACTAAATTATAACATTAACATATACTGAAAATATTTATGGGCGAATAAGCTAGTTTTAACTAGAATCATAACGTACAAGCTAGTTTTAACTAGAACCATAACCGATAGGTAGCATGGTAATCTGGTGTCTACTCCTGCACTCTTACCGCCAATTCTTACAATCATACCCAATAAATAATATGGTAATCCGCTGTATCTACTGCTTTTAACAGCCAGTTGCATGCATATGGAAAACAGTAAAATAAAGGTTAAAAACACGAAAATAAAACAAAAATATCCTCAGGGCCATGTATTCCACATTTAGAATGCACAATGAATTGATTAAAATTTCGTCCTAGCCTATTATCACTAACACACTCCTACTGCAGCAAAGAATGCAGTTAAAAACTTGAAACGTATTTAACATCTAACTGAAAGAAGCAATTGTGTTTCTGCCAAAAAATGATTTCATGAAATTTGATATATCTAACTACAAGGCACATACCCGACCCCTTTTGATCGTCTAGAATTCCGGTCCATGATAAGTCGGACATCCCGAACCTGGATTTGAGAAAATGCAGTTAATATAAGGAACTGCATGAAGAATAAATATACACAGCATTACATACATACACAGAATGCATCAGAAGAAGTGGGGAGTAAAAAAAATCTTAGTTAAAACACAATGCTGCTCAACCTGAGACATGTTTGACACACAAGAAACACAATAAACCACCTTTAACTTAACACAGGGTATGTTCATGGAAATAGGAAGACCATAGACGCTTTCCTACACTGTTATATGTGGTAAAATTATGCACTGGCTAACTGAACCTTTTAATTTGTTCAATTCGCCAACCATACAATCATGATTTGGGTTGTTTCGGATCATGCTCTTACCAAGAAACACAATTCAAAACACCAATAGACAAAAATCACCAGAATAAGGAGTGAACAGTAGCAGAGAAAGAATCAGACTATCATTGTTTACTAAAATTTATAATTAAAAAAATATTGATTTTACTATCACTAATGTCACAACCATGGCAATATTAAGGTTATATAATTATATTCATTATTAGTAGTTTAATATAAGAATAAAAATAATTATTGGTTTTCAATAAATACTCATCTAAATTGAAATTGAAATTTACTAACAAATAATGCAGATTACTTATACAAATCAATATATAGAGCTATATAAAATACAACCCACGCTTGGTGCGGACCACCAGCAAGTACCATTTGATATCGTAGACTGATACCAAATTGTAGTCACCTGGCACATGGGGAAAAAAATGTGATAAATAACTTTATATCATGCCAGCGTAATTGTTCTTTTTTTGGTTATCAGAGGATACTAACGTTCAGTTGTTCATATTGTTACTTAAAATTAGTCAAGTAAATCCTAATATATAATTTTGGACAGAATTGCTAAAATACTATTCTGAATTTATTATTATTTGTTAACTAAACGATATTGATATTAAAATGGCCCAGAACACGAAGTGCATATGTATAGTCCGGTAAGAGAACTTGTCTGCCCTTTGACAAGATGGATCAAAATGAGAACAGGTTCAGATAATCCCAACAACAAGTATAATTAATTAAACTGAAAGACCTCAAACATCTGCAATAGCAATGGGAACATCATACCCGCAAATGAGTACAGATTAAAAATGTTAAGTAGACAAGTAGCCAACTGTTAAAGCAATAACATTAAGATAAAATAAATCTCACTAACCTTCCCTGCTTTGGAGAAGAATTCATAAACATCCCTCTCAGTCGCCTTTAGAGGCATCTGCCAAAGACAAATTAAACCAAAAGGAGATAATCAGAAAGTGGAAAAGAAAGAAAAACTACAATCCAAGATACTAGCAAGCTGCCAACCTGGTACGCAAAAACTGTTCTCTGGTCTCTTTCAGGATCTGCTTCAGGCTCTACAGCTTCTTTCTTATCTTTAAATCTCCTGCCACCAAAACGACTTGCAAGATAGTGAGACTACAATTCAAAAAAATATATACTACGACCTCGGATAAAACAAGAATGGGAATACTGAATCTGAGAAGGGATGAACATTTAGCCTGCAGATTAGAAAGAAATCCACTAAATATTCAAGAGACTCCCAGTCCAAAATTTAAATAATATAATAGAAATTAAAGCAATAACAATAGCAACAGACAGATAATAGACATATTCCGTAGTTGTCATTAAGGTTATAGATTATGGGTGTAGAATACTTCGATTACAATTTTCCGGTTAATTTCATAACCAATAATTCATTCTTATAGGTTTAGCAAGCTATAGGAACAAGAATTCTTTCAAAAATGTTGAACAAAGTTATAATTTAAAAAAGTGAAAAGGCTGTAGCATATTTTTTGTAAAAGTGGGCTGTAGCAAATTCTTTCTATTTTTGCAATGCTTCTAAAGGATCCAACCCTATAGATGAATATGACATTCAAAAACATGAATTTTTGCAAATTTTCATAGTAGTTTATGATGTGTAGAGAAGTTCTTATAACATCATAAAAATATGAAAAAATTTTACTCTACAAGACATCTTCAACTTGCACAACCAAAAAAAAAGACAGCAAAATCATAAAAAGTTATGACGATTTGCAAGCCCCTGTATTTCTCAATGTAGTTTTCATCCATACAATTGGATTTTTCAAAATAATTGCAACAAAAGAAGAAGTACTACAGTCTCAGGAAAAAAAAAATGGGCCGCAGACAATTTCCAGCATTCCCTTTAAAAAAAGCCCGTTCAAATAAAATATATTATGAATTTCATAGATTCCCCACTTATAAATTTCATAGAGCCTGAGTTCGAAAAGCCTAAAATATAAAAAATGACACAGTAAGTAAATTTATGCTCTCAATCCAGCTCAGTTAGTAGCAAAAATGTTAGGCAATAGGTGCTCAATCTAGCTTATATTTGTCTATTAAACATATTATGTAGTGGGAATTATTAGTCCTGAGAGTCATGGACTTCATCTTTAAAAAGTGAAAGAAAGGGGAACAGTTTCAGATGCTTTTCTGCAGAAATTCACCAGAGAAGTACACAAATCCATTACCAATTTGATCACTTGTTTTTTGTGAGAAAAATGAGAAAGGATGCTACAAGAGGACAAACTGGGAGTAAACGAGCAAGTGCTCAGCTTTATCATGCTAATATCTGGGACATAAGCTACGCACATCTTCCAGCTTACGTATGTAGAAATTATAGATTTTGAAATATCAAATTAAAAAATAAACACATCACAGAGAACTTAATAGATTCTTGGAAAAAATATTACATAGTCCAGTACTGAGACGGTACAACATCTATCACGAAAGCCTATGAATCCAAATGAACAAAGTGCATCATAACTCTTCAAATTGAAGAGTAACCTTATTGAATTGGGACTTTATGGGCTTGTATTTTTCAGAAATTATTCATTGTTTTGAGCAACACTTTAGGCAAACAAGAAAATTGGACAAATATGTAGGTATCTGGACCGTACAAACAACAACATTTTCACAGTTCTGTCAATTGTTACATAGGAAATGAGGACCCTAATATGAAGTTACTAGCATTAGCGTCTTCGTAGTGAACAAAAACTTGATAGAGGGATACAGCCACACCACATGCGTTGCCAACCTATAAATTCAATACATCATTCGTTAACATCTTACCTCACATTTAAGCAAGCAACCTTATGCACAGAGATTAGAATATTTAAAAGTGTGACAAATCTAAAGGCCAAAAAAGAAACACAACAGACCTTATCAAACTCAAATTGTGGAAAAGCCACTTTCTTCAGTGAAGCCTCGTAGAAGTTTCCGCATTGTTAGCCCATTACAATGTGCAAACAATCCATCTACGATTTCAACCCAAGTTAGCATTTACAGACTTCACGTATAAACTCTTATTTTCTTTATATTCACACCTTCAACAGGGCCAGGTTAAATCATTCTTAATGAATCCCCCAATGTCAATTGGAACACTATATCGTCTAACAACTGGGATCTAAAGGAATTAAAGTACTAGCCCTATCGTTATTTTGAAGCCCGGAAGTAAATCGTATTAGTAGAAACCACTCTTGATCAGTAAAATCTGCATGCTTTGAGTAATGTTGACAGGCTCAATTTATGGAAAGCAACTCAGTAGGACCCTTAAGTACCTTCTTACTCATTTGCAGATGATAATAGACTTTTCTCTGCACAATTATCCAAAATCTAGTCTTTGCGCATGATAACAAAATTTCTAGCTAAATTTTATGGTAAATGTCAAGCTATCATGAAGCTGGATGAAGCATACAATTTCATATACAACAAAGTAAAACTAATCATCTGCAAACAACTAAACAAAGATTGGTAAAATGAAAGACATCAAAGAAAAAGTTAAGTTTCACCTGCTCTCCCTTAGTTCAAGTTCCCTTTCTCTCTCTCTCAACATTTCCTTCTCCCGTTCGCGCTCCTTCTCAATCCTCGATCGACTTCGACTTCTTCTAGATCTTTCTCGCTCCTTGGATCTTTCCCTTTCCCTCTCCTTGGACCTCTCTCTCTCCTTCGACCTTGCTCTCTCCTTAGACCTTTCTCTCTCCTTCTCTCTCCCCCTGTCCTTCTCCCTCCTTTCTCGCTCTCTCTCCTTCTCCTTCTCCTTCTCCCTCTCCCTTTCCCTGTCCCTCTTCTCCCTATCCCTATCCTTCTCTCTCTTCTCCTCCCTATCTCTTTCCTTAGAGCTCCTCTCTCTATCTCTCTCCCCATCTCTACTACTCCTATGCCGATCCCTCTCCCTCTCTGAATCTCTCTCCTTGTCTCTCCCACTTCTATGCCGTGAAGACCTCTCTCTGTCTCTCTCATCCCTCTCTCTCTTCTTCTCTCCACCATTCTCGTCCTCGATCCTCGATTTCTTACTCTTCCTTTCATCCACTCGATCTTCTTCTTCATCGGCATCGCCATCTTCATCTTTGTCTCTCCTCCTGTAACCTTTCTCGCTCTTCTCGTTTCCGCCATCCTTGGCCTTCGAGTTCGAACCATTTGTTGCATCGGGCTCATACACGGACTTCTCCAGGTAATCATACTCGTCGAAATCCATCTTCAAATTCTTCGTTAGCTAATCGATAAACCCTAGTTTTGCAGGGGAGAACAATGGAATGGAATAGCAAAATAGTATGCTAGGGTTTTGAGTTGAACGAAGAACGAGGTGAATGACGGGAAGGGAAGGGCTAAAAAATTTAGTACTCCCTATCTCGACAAGGAGTTGGATGGAATTTTATAGAAAGATATAACTTCTGCGACCCCCCGCACCGCACCCACCCACCACACACACACACAACACCCTGCCCGTCTAATCCGTATCAGATTTTATATTTTATAAATTCCAATATATATTCTTTTCTTTTACATAATATTAGTTATTAGGTCATTGGGTCTTAACACAGATTCTTTATTTTATTTATTCAAATATAATTATATGGTAATTTACAAAATCTCTATTTTTAACAACTATATTACTATATTTATTTTAGGTCTCTATCCTCTTAAAATATTAGTTTATCTTTCTAATTTTCACATCAATATCGAACAATTTCCAAATTAATGAAAATAATAATAATGTTATTATAATTTAATAAATTAATAAACAGAGAAGATTAAAAATTATAATTTTATAATAATATTATTAATTATATTAGTATCATTTTTTATTAGAAAAAAAAGTAATTGAGCTATAGATTATTTTATAATCTCACACAGCTGTGCTAAGCTTGGGTTTTTAGAATATATTATAAAATATAATCATGTGCATTAAAAGAACATCTAAAAATAAACTATATTTAATTTTTTGGTATTATTTCGAGCTCTTTACATAGTTTTTTATAATAATATAAAAATCAATATATCTTAACTATTGAAAAATCTTTTGAAAAGCATTATAATACCTTATTTCCTTATCTTTTTCTATTTGAAAAGGATGTATAGGGGGAAAAACAGTTTTTATAATCGTTCCATTATGAGGGAGTTTACAATCTCTCTCAATAATAGATATAAATTTTTCTAAATATTTAGATATAAACCAAGGAACAAAAGATATTTTCTTATTTTTCCCTGAAAGATCTGTATAAAATTCTTCTTGAAAATTCTTTTTATCTTCTTTATACAAAAATGAAATGAATTGAAAATTTTTATGTTGTTTTATCTTTTGATATTCTTTCAGTTCGTACAATTGGATTTCTTACATAGATTATGAATTCACATATATAAAATTAGTGAGTATGATTGAAAATGTGAGTCATATCTCAATTACCATAATCCTTTCTATATTAATGATATAATAGTACTTATTTTGTAATGAATATAAGAATAATAATAAATTTATTACAATAATATTAATAAATAATAATACTTATATATTAATAATAGTTTAATAGTATATAATTAATAATATTATTGATGTTAATAATATAATAATATTAATATAATACTTCTATTTTTTATATTGTAATAATATTATTATAATAAATAAATTATACTTTAAAATATTGATAAATAATATATCAAAATTATTATTATTATTAAATAATACTTTATTAATATATTGATTATTATAGCAAAATAACATTCTTTTATTATAATTAATGTTTAGAGATTCTCTACATTTGTACATAGAAATAAAAACTCAAATGACAAAATAGAGGCTATATCTAAAATAGAGATTTTATAGAAACTCTACTATGGTAGATTTTGACTAAATTCTATATATTTATGCTTTAACTAATTTGGACAATTTACATACTATACTGCGAGTACTCTTAGGTCCGCTCTAGATTCTCTACAACTCCTATATACTATGTAATATATAATATATATAATATTTTTTATATTTTTTTATTTTAATTAT
Source organism: Centella asiatica (assembly GCA_014636745.2). Classification (NCBI taxonomy): domain Eukaryota; kingdom Viridiplantae; phylum Streptophyta; class Magnoliopsida; order Apiales; family Apiaceae; genus Centella; species Centella asiatica. The sequence goes on from CM025786.1 coordinate 17,789,991, forward strand.
TTCATTAAATAATGTATAATTATATTATTAAATTTAAACATAAATTAAATATTTATCATTGAGTATTATAAATTAATAAAAAGCATATATTTATATATTTATTACGCTTTATAAATATAAAATTATACAAATAATGATTACTATAATATATATATATATATATATATATATATATGTACGTATGTATGTATATGCCCATTTCGTATATTATAATAATAATATATTGGTATTGATGTATATTAGTATCAAATTAGTATAATACGATATAATATAAATATTATGTTTAATATTTTCCAAGACTTATGTCACTTATGTAACAAAAAGCATAAGATATGGCGAATAATATATCATAGTATGTAATAACATGAATTGAATAAAATAATATTAATGTTGTTGATATATATGAATAATGAATCTTTAAACTTGCATTATATTCATGAGTTTATTTTTTACTAGAAAATAAAAGAAAAGATATTTTCTATCTCTTTCTTGCGTTCTTAAGTTTTTTTTAGAGCATATAAAAGAATTCAAATGAATAGAAAAATATTGGCACTTTTTAAAAAAGTTTTCAAGTTAAAAATGACAATATATGAATAAAAATAAATATAAAATAAATTTAATAATACATATCATTTTAATATCAATATTATCCTTGCCTTGTAAATTGTATAAAACATAATGTTAAGGTCAAGATATACATTAAACATCCTATTTAAATTTTCTTTTCTTTTCTTTTATTAATCTCATAAACAACCCAATTAGAAACTTATAAATTTTATACTCTACTCATTAAGAAGTCTTTTAATTATTATTTTTCTCTAAAATTCATGAACATAGTGTTAAGGAAACATCGTTCAGAGTGATCAATCAATCTTTCAGGGAAAACGATGCAAATTTTCTTTTACTTAAACTCTCTAATCAATTTATATTTTTAGAGATTCTAACAATTTTAAGAAATTTGGCGCAAGTACTCTTAAGGGACAGTACAAAATAAATATTAATATACAAGTCTAAATTTATTTTCAATTAAATATATTAATTACACAAATTTATATATACACATTTGTTTTAAAATTAAAAAATTTAACACGGCAGCTGATTTTTTACACATCATTATTAAAACATATTATTTCTTAATATATTAAAATTTAGCAACAATACTCCTTCCATGTAAAAAAAAAAAAAAAGAAATTTGAGAATAAGATTAGTTCAAAACTAAAGTAACATTTACATAATTTTTTTATTATAATAATTTTTTTTTGAAAAATTTGTAACTACATTCTTTTTCTCTTATCTTTAATTAAGCTTTCATACATATCTCACGATACAATTTTGTTTTCCGTACATGTATTCTTTTTGTCAAACATGTAATATTAATATTTGTCAAAAATTTAAATATAAATCTTTTTGTGAAAACTGATGTAGTACTATTTTCATCAATAAAAAAGATATATAGAGGAAATGGGAAATAGTTGCAACCTGTCTTTTAAATTTGTGTAAAAATATTTTAATATTTTTAATATTTTAAAAAAATTCAACCTGTAATGGATAAAACATTATAAATATGAATAGTTGCAAACTTTTATAATATTTGATGTTGCGTAGATTTATATTTCTGTGCATACTGCCAAGAGCACCTCCTCGAGTAAAATCTTCTACAGCCGGTTGACCAAAACGAGGATCCCAAATTGCATGAGCAAGTGATCCATCTCTCCAGGGATTGTGAAAGATGTTCCACTAGAAATATTCTTGTTATTGCTTCGACTCATATTCCCCAACAACAAGATCTTTCTTTTGTCCCTTCGAGGCGGTCGGAAAAAAAAGAAATAGTTAATATATTCAAGATAATTACTTCTTGAATATCTTGATTCAAGGCCAAAGAATTTCCCGCCGCTACCATATAGTATTCATCTTTTCCTAGTGATTATAAAAATAACGATACCACATCATGAAACTGATGAAAATTGTGCATGTTGCTAGATTTCTGAACTGGATGTGTTGCTCATGTAAAATACAAATAATTTCGTTTTAGTTTTCACAATAAAAAAAATGTAAACAAGTGACTATTTTCATTAACAATCATATATTTATATATTATACACTTATTATGATCTCATTTTGTCTTCTCATTTATAATATCAAGTTAATTTTCTTGAAACTACTTTTTATATTTTTTAGAGTAATTGTAACTCTAAATTAGCTTAAATCAAAATGATCAAAAATTCAACTACTTAGCTTAGAAATATCGAGATAGAAAATTTGCAAAAAATAATTTAAGGAGACAAAACAAAAAATATCGTGTATATTCTCTCATAGAGCCCTAGGAAATGTCGTGAAAAGTTATCTCTTTTAAGATTTTACATACATTTAAACGTGACAAACGGGTGGGTTACTTAGATTACGATGGATAATACAGGTGCGGGTAAAAAATCAATACGTACATATGAAGTTCATGAGCCATCTTATATCGAGCTCCTTTAATTGAATTAGTACGACTCAATTAAATTAGTTATTATTTTTATTCTATGTACAAAATTTTTTTTATATTTTTTTAACTCGAGTTATGCTAATAGTTTTTACCCACTGAATTTTTGGAGTGAGTTCAAAACAGTTAAACAAAGAGATCATTAGTTCAAACTTCTGAAACAACATATAACAAAAATCACCTAATAGTTCACAAATTATTACAAAAAAAAATAATTGACAAATAAAACCAACACGATTATACAACCACTAAATAATTAAAATATTCACTGATAAACATTAATTACGTAACCAAAAAAAAAATCATAAATATACAATTAAAATATGAACAAAAATATGATAGTCTCAAAATTCAAAATGAACAAGTAAAACCAACAAATGAACGCATGCTCATAATAAATATAATAGCTACAAAATCTACTAACTAAAATTCACATGTATAGACACAAACTTACATAAATATGAACAATTTGTTTTTGTAATCAACATAAATTTTCACATAACTTTTTATTAATAAAGTATTTATGTTTGACATTAATTTTAAGTTCGTTATTACATCTAAATTATCAAAATATTTATAAATATAATATATTTTAAAAATAAATTATAACAAAATTATATAACGACACAAAAACTTGCATGGACACAAAATCTGGCACTCATATATCTCTGATTGGCTTAGTAAGCTATTCACACCTAAACCATAAAGGGTTGACCCAACCAATGAATTACCCTTACTTATTAATACAGCAAAAAAATTACATACATGAATACAACAACAGAATTAATTTCACTGAACCAAAAAAGAAAAAAAAAACAGTACAAAGTTTAATGCGTGACTCTAATAAAAAAAACTCTGTAAACAACAACTTTTTTAATCATTTCTAGTTTTTTACTCCAATATATACAAATATAACATATAGAAATTCAAATTACATATATACCGATTTAATATAAGACCAAGAAAGAGTTAGGTCATACGTTTTGTAACAAAAAAAAAAACTAATGCATTAATTCAAATGTTCGGTACTATAAATAAAAAACAATATATGGATTAGAATGCAAAAATAAACTAAAATTCAAGATTAATTTGATTAAATATTTCTTGTTAAATACAAATCACTGCCTTTTATTTAAAATATTATTCATAAACTTCGTGATATTTTATTTAAAATTTATTAAAACTAAAATATTTCACTTTAGTTTTAAAGACTAAACTCAAATGTATCTCAAACTAAAACGAATTTCTAATTTTGATATAGAAGAATACTATATTAACTTGTTCAGTAATAGTTTAATCTATTTATCAACATGCAAATATAATTAAAATATATTATTCTAAAATTAATAAAATCACATGAAAAATCAATTAAAAAAATACTATTAACAATTATATAACATCTAAAAACGTATTTATTGTCCAAAGCAATTGAAAAATAATCTTCTCAATACCCCAAATCTTTCAAGAATTGGAACACTTTATCGGCTAAAACACCACCATTATGTGGAGGGGAAAGTGACAAAAATTCAATATCATACTATGCAAAGTTCAATTTTCATTGATGCAGTGGGTAGTGAGGGAAATGTACCCCTCACTTGTGAGAGAAATGACCACACATCATAGGCAATACATATCTTACCAGAAACTTTTCCCAAAACAGACATTCTAACTTTCAAGCAATCATATTTTCGTACTGTAAGGTTTACATATGAGTTCAGATATTTATGGATAGTGTATTCATGCTCAACCAGGAGAAAAAAGATAATTAATTATTCATTTACTTCTCTAAATTAAGTACCCTAAATTACAATAAGAAACAAAATATTAAATAGATCATCGGATGCAAGGCTAATAACGAAATGATTATCTTGTTCCACATCAATTTGATTATTCCCTCTAATCCAATATTGAGAACATACGAGAGCTTCCATCATATTGTAAGAAAACAAGCTCCTAAAAGAATCAAGAATGTGTTGTCCCATGTTAAATTCAAACTATGATGCAACGGTAGATATTAGAATTGACAACAGATCTGATGTATTTATTCATATGTAAGTTATATTATTATAGTTTGTATGAGGGAAAAGAGAGTTCGTCCCATATTTTATAATTTTTGCATAGGCAAAGCGTATTGCAAAAATCTTTTGATGGACACGATTCTTTGCATTACAAGGTGTTCTGTTAAGTTTTGACATAACTTTTATTTATTACTATAAAATTATCCTCTGATAATTGCTGTTGAGATATTTTATGATCTGATGTTTATCTTCTCATATACATCAATAGTTTCTAGTACCATTACAAATTTTAACAATTTTAAATATTATACATTTTCATCAAATGTTATAATTCCTAACAAGCAACCTCATTTTTGATATTAAAAAACCTATTAAAAATTTAAAAATAATACATAATCAATTTAAAAAAATAAAAAATTCATGTTATGCGTTGATCGATAAGTTAGAGCACTCACACTGGTATCCTTATAATCTCTATTTTAAGGAGTAAAATATTAGAACGTTAAAAATTATTTTTAAATAAAAATTCTTAAAATAGAGAATCTGTTAAGAGATTTAAATATTAAATTTTTACATCAAAGAATTTTACTATTCAAATATTTCTCATGTGTATAAATTAGATATCTGTCAAGAGATTAGGTATGTAAATATATCCGTATTTAAGCCTTTAAGATAAACGGTGTTATCTTTACCTTTATTATCTTTTGCAAAAAGAAAGTCTCTGGGCCCCACATCAGCTCCTCGGAACAACCCGCCTTTCGTACTTACTACTAATTGGCGGGAAAATTTCAATTCATAGAGGGAAACCCTAAAATCCACATTCAATTTTTATACACAAAAAATTTAAAAACTTTCACAGTACGCTTCTCCTTGCCGGCTAGTAGTAGTTGACGAACTCCTATAAATTCATTTGTTGGGTCTCTATCTTTTTCATGCCTTAAACCTGTTCGACGAAAGTCCCGACTGACACTTATATATAATTCTCTAGATCTGCGTTTCTGAACCGACAAGATGTATGTGGTGAAGAGGGACGGTCGCCAAGAAGCGGTTCATTTCGACAAGATCACTGCTCGTTTGAAGAAGCTGAGTTATGGGCTCAGCATCGAGCATTGTGACCCTGTTCTCGTGTCTCAGAAGGTCTGTGCCGGTGTTTATAAGGGTGTTACAACCAGTCAGCTCGATGAATTGGCCGCTGAAACTGCCGCTGCTATGACTGCTAATCATCCTGATTATGCATCTGTAAGATTTCATTTTTTTTCTCTCAATAGTTTTAATTGTAAATTTGATCGGCTGTTATGGGTCTATTCATTTCGGTTTTGAATTGTGGTAACGAGTTGTTCCTGAGTCTGCTGATCTTTTTACCATGTCCATACGTATCAGCATATATGTCAATTCGTGTTTCCTCCCCTGAATTATAAACCTTTTGCTGTAATTATAGTGCAGATTTCTAGTTCAGGCCTTGTCTGAATTATTGGTTAAGCGTATAATTATCTTCAAGATGGTCTAATTTGACTTCTTTTTGTCTCAATTACATATTTGCGCACGTCCCTTTCATTTTTGCAGATTTTGTTATATCTTTATCATTACATGTCTGCCTTACTGTTGTGTATTACACTATTTTTTCAGTTAAATGTTTTACGTTGTTATTTGTATAGTATCATAGTAATTGGTTTTAATTTGATCGGTCATTTGTTTGGTACAGCTAGCTGCAAGAATTGTTGTCTCAAATCTACACAAGAACACAAAAAAATCATTTTCCGAGACGTAAGTGTATAAATCGGTCAATAGATTGTTTTGAATTATAAATTGATCATGAAATGACTTAAGGGTCTTATTAAATTGTTTTGGTGATGCAGGATCAAAGACATGTACAATCATGTCAGCAAGAAATCAGGGCAGAAAGCCCCACTTATTGCTGATGATGTTTATGAGATAATTATGAAGGTATTCTGCGTTTCATCTAAAAAATTCCAACTCCCTCAACTACTCTAATATCAAATGTGGAATTTGAGTTGGACATATCGATTCATTAAAGTTTATTTAGTACCTGAAATTGATTCATGATGGCTTGGTTGATGTTGCAATAATTGCAATAGAGTTGTAAAAATCATTTAGTCCCATCATCTGTTAAAAAGTTCCACGTTCAATTTTTAAGTTTATTAGAGGTTCCCAAACCTAAATTTATGTTCAGGTACTGAAGTAACTTATATGTTTGTGTGATTCAGAATGCTGCTCGTTTGGACAGTGAGATAATTTATGACCGAGACTTTGACTATGATTACTTTGGTTTCAAAACTCTTGAGAGATCCTATCTTTTGAAGATCCAAAGGAAGGTTGTTGAAAGGCCGCAACACATGCTGATGAGGGTTGCTGTTGGAATTCACAAGGATGATATTGAATCAGTTATTCAGACATACCATTTAATGTCTCAGAGATGGTTCACCCATGCATCACCAACCCTATTTAACGCAGGAACTCCAAGGCCTCAAGTGCGTTAACTCTCCATATTATTCTGTAATATTTATTTATTTATTTTTGGTTTTTGTTGTTTTTAAAGCTATAGGAAGCTTCTACCGCTATTTCATTTCTGTGTCTTCTGTTTGGGTTTTGCTAGGTCTGATTTCTCTTTTAGGTCCTGGTAGAGTGACACAATTGTTACTTAGTCTGCTGAAATAACTTTCTTGCTGTGTATTGGCAGTTGAGTAGCTGCTTCCTGGTTTGCATGAAAGAAGATAGTATTGAGGGCATATATGATACTTTGAAGGAGTGCGCTGTTATCAGCAAATCGGCTGGAGGAATTGGTGTCTCCGTTCATAACATTCGTGCCACTGGCAGTTATATTCGTGGAACAAATGGAACATCCAATGGCATTGTTCCAATGCTCCGTGTCTTTAATGACACTGCTCGTTATGTTGATCAAGGGGGTGGCAAGAGGAAGGGTATGGATTATATTATGTTCTACTATTGTTAGTTTAAAATAATTGACTTTTTAGAAGTACTTTGGTATTTCATGTTACTTGTTTTCAATTTACAAGGTAAAAAGTTTACATTTTTTTCTTCCAATATTAGCCTTAATATCTCTCATATTTCCAAGGGACTTGCTCCAATAAAATTAATTTTGCTGATTCTCTGTCATATATTTGTATTTCTGTTAAAAAGGGTAATATGGTATTTTTGCATGATATATGTTATTTCATTGTACTTATTGAACTTCTTGGTTTGTGTACTTTGAGCTAAGTAGACTAATATTGAAATGGAGGGAGTATATTTTGAACCTGAGGAAGTATATGTGTGATCGGTTTTCAGTAGTTTACCTTTTCCATAATTTATTTTGTGGGACTGCAGGTGCTTTTGCTGTGTATCTAGAGCCATGGCATGCTGATATTTATGACTTTTTGGATCTAAGAAAAAATCATGGGAAGGTAAGATGGATCTCAAATTATTATGCGATCATATATTTTTTTTCTAAGATATAAGATGGGATTGTATTTACATAAACAAATACTCTTATTGCTTGATGGTTTATGCCATAATTTTGGAAATGCTATTATTTCAGGAAGAACACCGAGCACGTGATTTATTTTATGCTCTCTGGGTTCCTGATCTCTTTATGGAAAGAGTTCAAAACAATGGGGAGTGGTCCTTGTTCTGTCCAAATGAGGCTCCAGGTTTGGCTGATTGCTGGGGTCGGGAGTTTGAAAACTTATACACCCAATATGAAAGAGAGGTACATAGCCCTATTCTCAGACTTACGTTTCACTCTCTCTCTCTCTCTCTCTCTCTCTCTCTCTGTTTTTTTTTAAATTCTATTTTTAATACCAAGTCTATTTAATGTGTTTTGATGGATTATTTGGGAATAAAGTGCTAACATTTTATGAATACCCTAAATGCAGGGCAAAGCTAAGAAGGTTGTCCAGGCACAAACTCTATGGTTTGAAGTTCTGAAGTCCCAGATAGAAACTGGGACCCCATATATGCTGTTCAAGGTGATTTTTGTTAGCAACTGACAACTATAATGGCCTATTGTAACAGTTGTTCTTTATTTTGTTTTCTGGTTTCATCTTTATAGCTTGTACTAATACTTAGAACATATAGATTTAAATTAGGGGAAATGGAGCCTAAGGCATGCCTTAGCTATGCTAGGCTAAGACTACCAATTGAACAACATAGTTTTAGTTTCATGTCATATTTTCTTTTAATTACTCCCTGTCCTCACCAATTGCAACATTTAACTTTGCACGTATGTTAAGGAAAATAAATGTAATTTTGGTTAAATTGTCCATATTGTCTTTCAAAATGGGTGGCGGAGAATAGTTTAGTTTGAAAGGAGTAATAGTGGCTAAGAAATGCCTTGGATTACTCCCCACGAATATATTAATTTTAAACTTTTAATTCTGTGCCATTCTTCCAGGATACCTGCAATCGGAAGAGTAACCAGCAAAATCTGGGAACCATTAAGTCTTCTAATCTATGTACTGAAATTATTGAGTATACAAGTCCAACAGAAACTGCTGTATGCAATCTTGCATCCGTTGCTCTACCACGATATGTTAGGGAGAAGGTGAGTTATTTGGTCTGCATATTTAATTAATGATTACTGTTTTTCCTAATTTTGTTAGCCCCTCATTTGGATAATTTACTTTTGCTTTTTGCAGGGTGTACCAGTTGAATCACAACCATCTAAGCTTGTAGGCAGCAGAGGTTCAAAAAATCGATATTTTGATTTTGACAAACTTGCAGAGGTTTGACCTGTTCTACCTAGATTTGAGTTGCCTATATGTACTACAAAATTGACAAGGATGTTGATTGCATTTTTAGTCTCATTCTTTTTAATTTCTGGACAGGTTACTGCTATAGTTACTACAAATCTTAACAAGATAATTGATGTCAATTATTATCCTGTTGAAACTGCAAGAACGTCAAATTTACGACACAGGCCCATTGGTATTGGAGTCCAGGGTCTTGCAGATACATTTATATTGCTTGGCATGGCATTTGATTCACCAGAGGTAAATGCTTCTCCAATTTCTTTGTGTTGCAAAATCACATTTTATCACTCTTTTCTAATTATTAGTTATTCCTGTGCTGAATTCAGGCTCAACAGCTAAATAAAGACATTTTTGAAACCATCTATTATCATGCCCTAAGAGCTTCGAGTGAGTTAGCCAAAAGGGAAGGACCCTATGAAACATACATTGGAAGTCCAGTTAGCAAGGTACTTTCCTTAATAGGTTTCTGCTAGTTTATAGGGGAAATTGTTTTGGGCTTTTATTGCTCATGTTATGTGGAATTGTGGATCTTTGTTGTGTTTTTAGTTTTTCACTGCATGTTTACTGTTGCCATAGCTTTCAGAGGTTAATTTTATAATATTCTCAGCATTTATCTTTTAAAGTTTCCACTCATGTTGTGGATGCTGTGGATATTGTGGCTAGGCAATAGTATTAATGCAGCATTCCTCCTATGGTATGGTATTACCCCATAATTATTTACAAAATCTTTTCTTTTCTTCCATATATTGACATGGCTGGGGCCTGGTGGTATCTTATAAAAAGCCTTAGTAATGCATTTACTTAGTTACAATGAATCTTCCCGGTATGTAATATTTATGCGGCTTATTTTACACGCAGGGGATTATTCAACCAGACATGTGGGGAGTAACACCTTCAAATCGGTGGGACTGGGATGCACTTCGGCAAAAGATAGCAAGTGATGGAATTAGAAATTCACTTCTTATTGCTCCAATGCCCACTGCTTCAACTAGCCAGATTCTTGGAAACAATGAATGTTTTGAGCCATATACTTCCAATATCTACAGCCGCAGAGTTTTAAGGTCTGTTTCGCTATCATGTTATATGTGCTTCCTTTTAACATTGGCATTCTTTGGTGTCTGATTCTAGTTAAAATATTGCTTTCAGTGGAGAGTTTGTTGTGGTGAACAAGCATCTTCTTCATGACTTGACTGAGATGGGTCTTTGGTCCCCCACTCTTAAGAACAGGATAATTTATGCAGATGGTTCCGTTCAGAAGTTGTCAGAAATTCCTAATGATCTTCAGCTCATATACAAGTATGGCCTTTTGATTTGGAGTCCTTTCTACTTATTATCTATCTATCTTTTAGCTCCTTATTGATGGAAACTTTTGCAATCAGGACTGTCTGGGAGATCAAGCAAAAAACCCTGGTTGATATGGCTGTTGATCGGGGATGCTACATTGATCAGAGTCAAAGCCTTAACATACATATGGACCAGCCAAATTTTGGAAAGCTTACTTCTTTGCACTTCCATGCATGGTCCAGGGTACACTTTCTATTTTGTAATTTTAGTGATTTGAGTGTGGTACTGAACTTAGATAATCATATAATCTAGTGGTTTGGGAAACCCCTTTATCTGGTAGGTTATGTTTGTTTTTCTAGTGTTCTGCCTTTCTTCATGCTTAGTAATGTATATGTTACATATAGTTCTTCTGAGCTCCCGTAACATATTTATATTACATTTCCTTGCATTGTGGATGGTAGCAATAATCTCCATCGCCATTTTATTGCTGCATTCTGTGAAGAGAACAATGGTTTTTCTAGATTAGATTGTGAAACATGCTTATTTCTCTTATACTTATGATGGTTTATTATAACTAAATAATGTTTTGGTTTCTGTAGGGACTAAAAACAGGGATGTATTATCTGCGATCTCGAGCTGCAACGGATGCTATCAAGTTCACTGTTGATACTTCCATGCTTAAGGTAATGAATGCCGTGCTTAATGTTTTGAGCCATCATCACATCTCATTCTCAACTATGGACTTAATTTCGGTTTTTGTCCGATTGCTTTTCTACGTTAATGCAGGAAAAAGTCAAACAAGAAGACAATGATGACAACACTAAATTGGCACAAATGGTATGCTCCTTAACCAATCGTGATGAATGCATGGCTTGTGGAAGTTAGAAACGAAAAGATGTTATGTTAGGAACTTCCCCTTCTGACATCTTGTTTGATGATACAGTGCGATTAATGTCTGTGTGCAGAAGATTAATCGTTAACGAAGTTATATGTATAGTGTTTGTCAGAAATGTTATCTACATTTGTACTAAAATCAAGAATTCTGCTGTAACTAAACTTTTCAATGGTGATGAAATGGAATTGGCTTCATTCCAGTTACATGTTAAGTACGATGGTTGCATAGAATTTAGATGTTATGAATGAATCACCTGACATTTGAAAGTAATTAATTAATAACTACTCCCTTCGGCATTTTGTATAAGTTTTTTTTGACAAAAGTATTTCTTCTTTCTATTAAATAGTTAATTTTCATTATATTAAATGATTAACTTTTATCATATTTAATTGGGATTATTTTAAGAAATAAGACATTAAATTTTCCTTAAAAAATACAAAATGACTTATATGGTGAGATAAAGAAAAATGACTTAAAATTTATTTGAAGGGATGGAGTGAGTAGTAAATTTGGTACACAATGTGTGTGTGCAGTATATATTTCTTAACGTAATTTTATTCAGAGGCAAAAAAGCAAAATTTTTTAATTACAAAATGGTACAAAAATGGTGTACTTTTGAGAATTAAATTAAATATTAGAGAGATTGAGAGACCCATTTTAGGATTTGAAAGAGTGTGTGCAACATGTATCACATAAAATTAGGAAGAAAATGTAATAACTGTGGGGGAAAAAAATCTCTCCAGTGACCCACACATCTTCACATCTTCAAAATTATCAAAATGAAGGTATATGCCTCTCCCAAGAGTCAAACCTGAATATTCAGAAAAACATTCTCCCAGTTGACTTTGTAATATTTAAATATATCAATTGAAAGTGGTAAGGCCTAATCAGACAAAATGTACTTCTGGGCTTTTCCAGAAAGGCTTGAATTTGAATATCAGAATAATGTAGAAAGCCACCACACGTGTAGAGTTGTGCAACTTGAGCAAAAGTCCTTGTAGAATGCCTGCAAATCTATTTCATCTAAACCAGAAATAGAACCTAGGGTAATTGTAATTTTAAGTTTAATAAGTTCACTAATAATTAAAATTATGAAGTTTAGAATTCAATTGTTTCTTATAAGATTTTTACGGAGTGTGACTTATTTTGTTACATCATTACATTGAAAAAAATAATGTTTGGAGCAAAAATGTCCTTTTATTGAGTAATCTCAACTGTTTTTTTTATTTTTTATTTTTGAGCATACAAATAGTGCGTCTAATTTGAGTCTATTTCATATCCATCATTCAGTTTTGTTTTGAGTTCGTTTAATTTTGAGATATGAGCATAATACGGAGATTTAGTAAACTAAATTCCGGTTTGCAGGTTCCACTATCTTTTCTGAAACAAAAATTATCATACATTTTAATATGAGTTTATCCTACGTAATAATGCTTAATGCTTTTGAATCGTAAAATATTTTTTTATAAAAATATTTTTTTCATTTCAAAGATATACATTGTGACATTAATGCTTAGAAATATAAAAATATAGAAGTTTACGTTTGAGAGTAAACTTTATGTAACTTATTTAAAGTTATTAAAAATAAAAAAAATTTCCTCCAGATTTGAATTATGAAATTTTACAATCGTATTAATGTGAAGTAAAATATTTTTCTAATCTAAGGGCGGAGAGAATAACAAATTCTAAACATGAGGGCATAATCCAAAACACGAATTAGGAAGATGAAATTAGCCGTACACAAAGTTGTGAATTTTTTGGGTACGAATGTTAGATTTTATAACAGAATAGTAGTTAAAAATTCTTTTTCCTTCCATAAAATGTTAATTTATAACGTTATTCCTCAATTTTCAAAAAATAATTTTCTTTCATAGATTTTAATCTTTTAAAATTGCTACCACGTTCATACGGTAGCAAATGGAGCATACAATGTAACAATAACAAATGGTAGATATTACATCAGATATGGTTATAACATAGTTTTTGATAGAGTATTTGGTACTTGATCAAAAACTTTCTACATTTACCTGAGTTTCCGAACCTAATTTATTTCACATATTCTATTAAATCTCAAATGACTAAACAATAACTGAATATTCAACCAAAATTGAATTTTAATTTCAGAACACAAATAAATTATAGGCCAAAAAGAACTCGCCAATGCAGTCTCACTCATTGCATAAAGATGTCAAACAGTTCAAGCTTTTTCAACAAATAGGCCAATGAATTTATTTATTAGTTTCTTCTAAATATCAAATAGAACCAATTAAAGAAAACTTTACTATTTTGAGGAAACTGTAGAGGATGAAAAATCACAAGGGTTGACTTTGACAAATTTTATGTGATTTGAATTTGTAGTACGGATTTTGGCAATGGTTGAGTACATTTTCTATTTTCTGGGGTTTGAGAGTTTTATCTTGTAGAAGTCAAACATCAAGTACGTTCTGGCATGTGTTTTATTTTGTGGGTATGCGTGGGTTGGATTTGACCATATCTAAAGCTAATGACTAAACTCTGTTCATGTGATATATATAGACTTAGACTTAATAAGTGAGTTTTTAAGTTGAATAAATCAAAAGTGGACCAAACTAGAAACTATATGTTACCTCTTGGATATAAATTAAACATCCTAACATATATATTCAAAATGAATAGCACTACCTAAAATTAATGGGTTCACATAGCTAGAACAATCGAGGCTACCTTAGTAACCAATCAACTAGTTTTAAGGATATTTGTATTGGGAAACTCAGTCCCAGTATAATTAAGTCCCTCGATCGCGATGTCCACCATTTGACATAATTAAAATAAAAAATTATCGGTTGGTATTTTTATTTAAAAAATATTATTATATAATTTAAATATATTTAAAATTTTTTTATACAATCTATGTTATCATATTATTATATTATTATCTAATATCTCATACTATTATACACATTGTAATTTTATTAAATAAATAACACCTACGATGACTCAACCCTTTGTTTTGGGGTAGGGTGGATTGGTTGGGTCGGCCTGGAGTGGTTTAAACAACCTATGACAAGACAATCGTTGTTTGTACTCCACGAAATTAGTACTAATATTAATTCCGAATCATTTACGGAATATTTATTTTGTATCATTTTTGAAGTCTAAAAAATATGATATGATCAATAATTGTATATTATTATAACTATATTATATGTTATATGTTATATTAAATAATAATATTTAAAATAATATATATATATGTTAGGTTCCAAAGTGTAAAAATACTAGAAGGGAGGGGGGGTTGAATAGTGTTTTTCAAAAATTAAGTTTTACTTAGAAAACTTTAGTAATTTAAACACTTCTTGCTTATTAAAAAAGTTTCTTATATTTTGAAAAAGTTTAGCAACGGAATTTGTATAAGTAAAGCATCCCTCAGTTTTTGTAGTAAAGGTTAATGGCTAAAAGGAGCAAAAATAATAAGTTTTTGCTGATAGAATTCAGCAAGATTTAAGCAAAACACAAAATAAAATAAGAAAGCAATAAGAAAGATAAACATGAATAAAGATGAGAATTTTTATAATAGTTCGGACTAAGCCTGCTCCACTCTTCTTCTCTTTTACTTGAGAAGACTATCACTAAATCTTGTTTAAACAACCTATGACAGGACAACCGTTATTTGCACTCCACGAGATTAGTACTAATATTAATTCCGAATCATTTACGGCATATTTATTTTGTATCAATTTTGAAGTCTAAAAAATATGATATGATCAATAATTGTATATTATTATAACCGTGTTATATGTTATATTTTATATTATATTATATATTAAATAATAATATTTAAAATAATATATATATATATATATATATATATATATATTTGTGCGTGCGTGTGTAATATATAACAAAATATAATATCGATATAATAAATCCTAAAGGAATTTTTACGATTATCTTTTGTTAACATGTGCAAATTTATACTTTCTAAAAATTTAGCCACACCCTCATAACTATCTTCTGGCTAAAACATTATTCAATTTCAAATTATGTTAAGAATATGATTCTATTTCTTTTGTCAGCATACTTTTTTTTTTAATATATTTTTTCTGATATATTGTAGGTTACATAGAACAAAATCAAAATAAATATGCAATGGAATGCAATTACTTAAAAATTAGTATAAATGTAATTAAATACAAATTTGCACACGTACATTCTTGTGCCCGAATACTACTATATATTATATATATCTATGCCATATTAGATGTTATATATTATATATAAAATGAAATATTATTATTATTTATAATGTATAATCTAATATGTAATATGTAAAATATAAATTATACTCCATCCCTCAGTCCAATTTTATATGTCGTATTTTTCTAAATTACCCTCATATTAAGGCGTCAATTTTACTTTCAATCTCCATAATATTATAATAAACAAGGTAAACAAATCAATATATAGTATATTATTTGAGAAAATATATTTTGTGTATCCTTATTTGGTAAGTAATTCGGTGAGTTAATTCAATACGCTCATCGACTATGTTGACTCGATCGAGTTACATACTTCTATTTAATTATTTTTCATTTTAAATAATTGACTTTAGTTTACCTATGTATCCTTTCAATTAAGTTTTTAATTTTTAATCGTTGACTTTATAATTTACCTAGGTGTCTTTTAAAATTAATAGATAATTAATAGACTTTTGAAATCTTTAATTGTAAATAATGTTTAAAAAAAATTGTTATAATAAAAAACCTATTAAGAGAAAATAAAACAGAAAAATAGAAAAATCAACTAATATAATTAAGAAAGGAAAAAAGTTAGAAAATGAGGACATGTTTAACAATAAAACCCTCTACAAATCTAGCATAAAGTAAATAATTTCTCTTACATAAAATATTTTTATTCAAAATTAATTTTATATATAATTAATGTTAGATATATAAATAGTATAATATTAACAGTCTAATTTTTTATTTTTTAAATATAATTTTAAACAATACAAATTGATAATGAAAATGAACTACACAAATTAGAAGTCAAAAGAAAAGAAAACGTATAAATAAAAAGGTCACACAATTTTTAAGTATCTATCCAAATTTAATATATATATTGAAAGTACGACAAATACAAAAAATAAAATTTAAACAAAAAAAATACATAAACACATTATAAAAAAGTAAAAACTTAAAAAATATATATTCAGAACCAAAACAAATTAAAAAATTTCAAATTAAATAAAAACATGTTTGAGAGTGCTTATAGTTGTTATCGTACATTAATAAATATATATAACAAAATGTAATAATTTTTTTTTAAAGATAAATAAAATAAATACATACTTAAATTAGAAATAATCATTCAAAAATTAACTTGCATTGTGCACGAGCCACGCAACTATTAATTCTATAAGTGTATAAATTCATATAAGGATGGCAATAAAATTTGGGCAGTAATACACTACCTCCGTCTGGAAAAATTATATATAACATATATATATATATATTGGAATAAAGGAAATGTGTTGTAGTCTATTTTTATTAAATGTTTCAAATCTACATACAGATAGATCCAAACTTAGGAATGGATAGGACCTTAAAAAATAAAAAAATATAATGGTTTGCAAAATTTCATATATTTTGGTGATTTGTAAAATAGTTTTTATAAGTATATAAAAATATGAAAATTTTTACTCTGATAAATAAATTAAATTTACTCCATTATAAACATTATTATGCACATCACAAAAGTTTATGAAATTTTACAAACTATTTTATTTTTTAATGTATTATCTATATGGTTAAATTTTTGAAAAATGTTAGAAAATATATTAAAAAGTTGTAAAACCTAAATAAAAAAAATAAGCTGCAGCCCGGTTATCGTATCCCCAATGTGTGTATATATAAGGGAATCTGTTATTATTTATTAATTTATACTGCAGCAAATGTGATAGAAATTCATTATTAATACGTGTTTTATGTCGGCCAGCCTAATTTGCCGCTTTCACATACACCGACGTGGCTAAATAGTTGAAGGACGGTGGTGGATATTTGACCCAATATTTAAGGTTTTGACATTTGACTCTCATTTATAAGAAACAAAAATACCAGAATAAAAAAATATAAAATAAAAACCAAAAGAAGAGAAAGAAGAATAATAAAACGAAAAGATTTCAAGAACCACAACAGAAACTAACCTTTCACAGTACCGAATAAATCCATATATGTCATAAAAATAAGTATTATTATTTTTTATTTCAAAATTATAAATATATTTTGACTTTTTAATTAAAACAACAATATATTAAATTTTAAAATTTATATTAATTTTATTGATTTTATTATTATAATTTTTTTTAATAATGAATCATAACATAATCTATATTCAAAAATTTTATCGGTTAAATTGATTTTAAAGTTTAATATATTATTATTAGCTCTAAAATAATACAAAAAATATACATAAAAATGCCAGCTCAAATTGTGGGTCAATATAAGGATGAGATGCTAAATCTGGATCCACAAGAAACTAAATTTAGCATGAAAATCCAAAATTTGTCAACTCCGATAAACACGTAAGTTTACGGCCGCGCGGTGCTTAATATATTTAATCAGATACTGCATCATCATCTACCTACCAAGTCAAACCTTGCTCTCAACTTGATCATTACTTGCTTACATATATACATAATATATGTATATGTGTATAATATATAAAAGGTCCCTCTACTTACACATTTGCTGGTAGCTAGTGTTGTTTGTTTTTCCGAATACATAATTTATTAATAATTAATACACTTCATTCATACATCAATATAAATTAGCTGTAGGGAGTTAATTTGGAATATCAGTAGCAATGTTTCCGGGGCAGAACAATATAAATAGAGATGAAGAGATGTCTATCATGGTTTCTGCCCTCACCCATGTGGTCTCTGGTGGCGGCAGCAGTTGCGGTGGCAGCCTTGACAAGAAGAGAGCACATGAGGAGGAGGAAGGTGGCGGTTCCGGTAATCATCAGCAGTTATATGAATCAGTTTCAAGAGCTGGTAGGTCTCATCATAAGTAATAATATATGTTAACGGTGACATGCATGGGGTATATAATCATTGTTAATTACATTATTTAAAAATAAAGGGACATCACACTGCACGGTGCAATATCAATTTCTAACATTTTTTTAGCTAAAGGTCTTAATAAGATTTAAGATTTTTGAGTCATTATTAAATGGTTACATTTTATTTTATTCGTTAATCTAACGATAAAAATCGATCATCAGATGTTAAAAAAAACACCATATATTTTTGAATCTCTCTTCATCGTTAGATATAAGAATCGTCAGATATAAGAATATGTTTGGTCACTGTTATCTTCTTCTATCAGTTATACATGCATGTCATGTTTGTCTCAGTTTAAATTTTAAAAATTCTAAATTCTGACAATACAAAAATAAACAATGCCATAATATATCCAACAGTAACATAAAATATGAACTTTGTCGACTTTGTAAATCTACAATTAACTATTGCTGATTGTATGTATTACTAAAAATCGAATAAAGATACGTAGCTACACATATTTGAACACCATCTATTACTAATACTAGAAGGGGGTGATTATCATCAATTACTAAGTTTGGGCGTAGACCATGCCTCATAATCGCGTGCGCACACATACATATAGAAATATTTGCGTGCACATATTTTCCACATAACATTCAAGTTCTTTTTTTTTTGAAAAATGCAGTTGCGGGAGGTTCAAGTGGTGGAGCAGTGGGCACACCATCAGCAGAAACTAATAGAGATAATGAGCCAACTAGGAGGAGAAAATACAGAGGAGTGAGACAGAGGCCATGGGGAAAATGGGCAGCAGAAATAAGAGATCCATACAAAGCTGCTAGAGTTTGGCTAGGCACATTCGACACAGCAGAGGCTGCTGCTACAGCTTATGATGTAGCGGCACTCAACTTCAGAGGCAGCAAAGCCAAACTCAACTTCCCTGAAAATGTAATCAGCATACCAATAATAATTAACCCTTCTTCGTCGTCGTCGTCTTCTTCGCCTAATTCCTCTGCAACTCAGTGGATCATTTCAAGCCCTCCCAAAACCTTTTTCTCTGTTTCACATGAACCATTTGGTCATGACACACAATCTTTCCCAGACGTTTCAGTAGATGACTACATCAACTTACTTTCGTCGTCGTCTTCTTCTTCTACTTCTTCACAGGGTTACATTAGTAGTACCATTACTACTACACCATCTGATTCTTCACCACCACTTCCACCACCTTATTCATCAATTTTTTACCACAACCGCCAGCCAAACTAGCCCCCCCTTTTTTTTCCGGTGAAAGACTCGAATTTGAGTTTTGTGAATAGAAAAGATAGACGTTGTGAGAGCTTCGTCCTCCTATATTATATTTCTGGCTCGACCCAGGTTAATTTGTTGGGCTAGAGAGCCACTGGTTAAATTAAAAATCATGATTATATGTATATGATTTTACCTCGTGCAGTGTATCCATTTTTCCAATTTTTTTTTTAAATTGGGTATCCTTGCTTGATTTATACCTAAAAATATCTGGTTACAAAATATCCTGTATTTTATGTGCATCTTATATATCAATAAACCTCAAATTGCGTTCATCTTATATATAAAATACAAACTACATTGCAATTACCTCACAAATTTACAATGTAGATACAAGACATGCATATATGTAACCTATAATACTTTAGACATTGGAAACGTGTGTTTAAACATACGATCAACGGATGTGTCTGAATGAGGAATATATACATAGGTAAATGAACGGGGGTGTTTGTGTCTATGGTGTATGTGTTACTCCAATATTTGATGCTGTCAAAAATTTAAAAAATAGACATAATGGTTGAACAGAAAATTAGGGAATCAAGAAACCAAAAATATCCTTTTCTGGTACTAAGGTTCAAAATTTTGTAATATATAAGTTACATCTTGTATAAAAATCATGAATTTCATGTCCCTATTGTCGATCTGATTCTCTTAGTATTGAATTTCCCCAATCTATGGAGTTGTACTACAAAATCTTTTTTCTACTCCCAAGTATGCTTTCTCCTTTAGGTAGTCTCTTTCTCACCTTGGTGAAAATTATCAATAAATAATTGTCCTAAATTTAAGAATATACTAAAATTTGTCTACTTTAATTCATTAATTCTAGAATTCATTTGGGATGGAACAAGTTTACCTCGACTCTAATATTTTATAATTCCCTTCATGAAAGTTTATCCCTTTGAAAAAAGAAATCATTGGTAGCGAAATTTGGGGAATTAATTAATTATTTATATAAATGCATAAACTAATTATTCCACTTAAAACTTGGATATTTATGATGATGTATGATGGGCCATGTACATCTTCGCTTGCTGCTGACTGTTTCCATGTCCAACTAGTGACTGGTTGACTTCATTTAAGTCGAGTCGGGTCAGGTCAGAATTGGCGATGCAAAGTCTATAATGTCTCGAATGATAATACCTACTTTTCTCAAAACAAATTTTACACACTGTTGGGGTCCCTTCGCCCTCAAGTCTTTCTCCCGCTACGAAATTAGGTCGGGCTGATATTTTAAAAAATATTATTATGCAGTTTAATTATATTTAAACTACTCTCGTACAATTTATATTAATATGTTAATATTTGTTACTTTATGCTATTATATACATTGTAATATTGTTAAATAAATAATAATATTACACATGGTAATATAAATTTAATAAGAAAGAGTTGAAAAATAATTATATTATACGAGAATTTTTTTCACCGAACAACAATGACAAAAAAGAAGTCAATTAATCAGTTGGTTCATCGGTACTTGTAAGTTTATAAGTGCTCCTTTTTATTCCTTTTATACTCAAGCTATTGAATTCATTGGATATTGTGTTTATTTTGAATTTTTTTCCCTAACCTCTTTGATTTTTTGTGTATTACTTTCGTCTAAATTTATATATCGCAATTTGACTTTAACCGATCAAATTGACTAATTTTTAAACTCATAATTTAACAAATATATTTTATATTCAAAAATTATAAAAGTTAAATTTGATAGTATATTAAATATACTTTCTTATGATAGTAGTTTTGTGTTTTTATCTAATTAATATAAAAACATATTTTAAGGTTAAATATGATTAATTTAACTAGAAAAAGTCAAATTATGACATATAAATCTGGACAGAGTGAATATTATTTTTCATCTTCTATAGAAACCCTGCATTTGTACGAACCAAAATTATAAATTTGAATATATGTTTACCTTAGTGTGGGGTGAAATTGGTAGAGGTGTAGATATAATTTAGGACATGTTTGTTTGGAGTCATCTTGAGTGATTATCTCAGATTATTGGTAATATGAGGGTGTTAATTGAGATGGATACGTTTGTTTCACGCTAACATCATGCATGATCACTTAATTAATAAGTGATAATATTTTGGAAGATTACCACTTAAGTGGTCATCTGAGATGTTATATCATAACCACCTCCAGGGGTAGTTATCTTGGATGACCAAAGTCGTCTATTGCATTATTTTTATACCATTCACTTTTTAATATACTATATATATATATATATATATATATATATATATATATATATATTAATTATTAATATTGTAATATATATTACAAATTTGTAATATACACACACACACACACACACACATATATACATACATATATATATATATATATATATTATAATTAATGAATTGTTATTATCATTATTATCATATATAATATATAATTATATATTTTATAGTGTATACAAGAATAATTATTATTAAATATTATTATATTATATATATGTATAATGTGCATATATACAAATTATATATAATATTTAATAATATATATAGGATAGTAAGTACATATAGATACACACACACACACATATATATTATTATTATTATTATTATGCAAAGTAGTATACATAATATAATATATATCACTATATATGTGATAATAACAAACAATAAAATGTAATTATAAATTATATATTTATTTTGTACTAGTACTATAATTTATATATTATATATAAAATAAAATATTATTATTACTTTAATATATTATATGTAATACAATCATAATAATAATATATTTCTTTTGTTATTGTTAAAGATAATTAAGTAAAATATACAATATAACCACTCAAATATCAAAGTGAACCAAATATATATATCCAATATTACTATTTATATTATTATATGAAACAAATAATTTTGATCATTATATTATCAAAATTTATTATCGATTATTTGATCAGTATCAATTATCGATTGTCTCTTATTTTTTGGCTATCCAAAATGACAAAAAACAAATGTGATGTTAGTATTTTGAGAGAATAAAGATGCAAAGGTTGAGGGTGAAAGAGAAGAATTGGTGTTTGCAAGGTGTGAGGGCGGGTTAGTGGTGTTTCTCTTTTCGAGTTTCGATTTATGTGATGATAGAGTTTAATAATATGAAATATATTAATCTTAATTGTTTAATAGTTAAAATTTAATATAATTTAAATGGTTAAAATTTAATGATTTTTTTATTATTATATTATATGTTTTATATTATCAAATGGTAAATAACTTACACACTCTTCTATTTTTTCGAGTTATAATTAGGGGTGTGAATTAGTAAAACCAAATTTGTCAAATTTAAAGTACCGATACTGGTACCAAAAAATTGTATTCTCAGTTCGGTAACGATACGGTAAAGGTAAAACTGGTTTCGTACCGATCACCAATTACTCATAATTTTTAAAAAAAATTTATTTAATATTTATTAACTATATTATTTTTATATATATTTAATTGTTTTAAAATACAAAATTAATTCAAAATATTTATTTATTAATATTATATGCTAATTTATTTATTAATTAGATTATAAGTATAATATATAAATAATTAAATAGATATAAAAATAATTTAATACTTATGTATTATGGGTACCAGTTCGGTAGATATCGAAATTTTTAAATGACAAACTGATATCATTACCACATAAACGGTAAATATCGATTAAAAAATATTGAAATCGAACCAATTTTTTTTTTTTACCACTTTTCGATATCGAAACAAATCAGTTCTGTAATTTACCGATTATACCCAAAATTTTGTGCACCCCTAAGTCTTATAACCACCGGTATAGTTAAAATTGTGTAAACTTAATTTTATTTGAAAGTGTAAGAGAAACTAAAAATAAGAGGCAATTAAGAGGAGCCAAAGTTACACAAGAAGTCTAAAGTTGTGTTTGGTTGAACGGAATGAAATTACATGAAAATGAAATTGATGTATAAGAGAAAAATGATGATGAAAAATAAAGATCACAAAAATAATAAGAGTATGAGAATGAAAAAATGATAGATTGTGTGTAAAATTTTAGTTGTGATGAAATAGATAATCTCTATCTTGGAAGGTGAATTTAGAAATATATATGAATTTGTGAAAATGAATGGAAAAATAATAAACATTACATAAATAAACTAACAAATAATATAAAATTTATTACATGTTATGAGTATGTTTGATTTATTGTTCGTTTTCATTTAAAACGAAAACGAATAAACATTTTCGTTTTCACTTAAAATGAAAATAGAAATGCGTTTGGATGAACCTTTTTCGTTTTAAAACAAATTTGGTATTAAATAAAATAATTATTAAATTTAAAATTATACGTAAATGTACATTATTTTAATATATTATAATTATATAATACATAATATATTACATTATTATTAATTATTTTACGTAAAATAAGTTATTGTAATACAAATAATATATTAAATGATATTTTATACTCTATATAATATTATTTATACATATATTGCTTAAATTATAGTTCAATATTAACACAAAATATTAATATTATAGTATAAATAATAATATAAAATATTGTATTAATATCTAATATATTATATATAAGTTGTTGTATATTTATTGTAATATTGTAAATATATTTTAATTATTTATTAAAATATATTTTATTAATATAATAATTTTATTTGATTATTTTAATATAATTTTTTTTAAAATAACTATAAATTTTTATTTACTTATAATTTTAATAAAAAATTACATATACTATAATCTTTAAGTATATATATTTTAATTTATATATATGAGTTATATTATACGGAGTAAATTATATATTTTATATGCTTTTTATATTCTAAACAGATAAACAATTCCATATTATTGCAATATATATGTATATACGTATATATATATATGTGTGTGTGTGTGTGTGTGTGTGTGTGTGTGTATATACACGCACACACATAAATAAAGTAGTATATTGTAATTTTATCATTCTGAAATTGCTGTGAAAAATGAAAACGAAAAAAGTGAAAACACATTTTCTGTGTTTTTAAAAATAAGTGTCAAAACGAAAATGTCTTTATTTTTTTTAAAAACGAAAATATTACCAAATAATACAAAATAATGTATTTATTTTCAAAAATTAAAACGAAAACGAATAAGAAATCAAACGGGTCATATTTAATTCCATTTCATCTAATTAAATCAAATCAAATCAAACGCGGCATCAAAAATTTAGAGGTAGATTGGGGGCTAAGGTACGTTAAGGATGGGGCCATGGGGTGGTCGGAATGGAGGTTAGCAAATAGTGGTGGTAGATTACGAAAAGAGAGACGCGCAAAAGTTCAGAACATCATTTCGTGATTTTTCAAATTGTTAAGACATGAATTTCGACTAAGAACAATTTTTTTAAACCACAATCACCTTTAACACGTAAGATAACTAAATAAATTTTAAAAAAAGGAAATCGTTATTTTCGCATATTAGAACACTTTTTAATATATACTCTCTATGTTTTAAAATTAAAAATATATATATTCTTTTTTTATTGTTCTAAAATTAGAGATATATTTTTATTTTTAGACTATAAAAAGTTTTGGAGTCCTTAAATATCATTTTACCATTTCACTACTCCAATCAACTTAACTACCACTATTACTATTTTAAACAATATGATAATAAATATATATTTGGAACATAAAAATCATCTTTAAAAACTATCGTTTTAAAAATATATCTCTAATATTAAAACAGAACAGAGTGAGTATAATACAAGTAATTTGGAGAAAAGGACTTTGAGTAGTGTATTATGATCTTGTCTTCAGATTGGTTACCAAACTCATTCTTTTCCTAGTTAAATTATCAAATTCAAAATTCATTTTTAATATAGTAATTTTCGTCAATTCTACTCAAAAGCATAACGGTTTGTCGAATGGAATTGACCTTGATTGACGTGGAAAGTGAAACTATGTATGATGAATACAAATTCACAAATGACTAAATGATGTATTAATTTGTTAGCACTCCATCTCTCTCATCTCTTAGCAATCTACTTTTTTCTTTTTTTATCTAAGAACAAAATTGACAATTCTATAATTAAATCTATGAAGAAACTCCAAATAATATTTCGTTCTGACTTGCTTTCAAATCAGGTTTTCTAAATTTTTATCTCCTATCCTTTCTATGGTCTTTGATTTTTTTTTCTTGTAATAATATTTGCCATTATTACTTGTAAAATATATCATAAAGAGAGTTAAATGATAAATCTCAACTCTCAAATGACAAATGGACCAGCCAGATCATTTTAAAGGACACCTAAGCTAGCCAAGTAAAAGTTCATATGATTATTTTAACGAGAGCAACGCAAATTATTCAACTGAAAATATACTTTTGAGTTCAATAACTTGATTGAAATAAAAAAAAAAAGGTCTAGTAACCAATTTGAAAAAGAGAAAGGAAGGAAGTTATAGTACAATAATAAAATAGTCATTTTCCCCCAAGTATTTGCTGCATAAAAATGGAGATAAAAAATAATTTGTTGCAATTTAACACTAAATGTTAAATTGCTCCGATAATATCATCTCTCTTTATTATCAATTTATCATATGCATGTTATGCTTTACACTTCCAGGCGTTCTTTTTCCCAATAAGATCAACTTCCAATTTAGTTGTTTCTCAGATAGTTCATTTGGACTTTTGCAACATTGAAAAAACTAGCAATTGAAAGAAAACAACATAAGATCTACTTCCAATTTATTTGTTTCTAAGATCGTCCATTTGGACTTTTGCAACATTGAAAAAACTATCAATTGAAAAAAAACAGCATTAAAATCGCTAATTAAAATTGTTTAGACGCCACAACAAATCTATCAAAACAATATTGCAATAAATATATAAATATAATGATTAATGATGATATATCTAATTACAATATCGTTGTAATAGATTTGTACTCAAGCAGTATAGAACTCAATCTTGTCATTCGCTACATATGTATACACACACGGGGTAAAAGTTTGTTCAACTGAGTTACAGGACTTCTGTGTTGCTTTGAGCTATTTAGGTTAGTTTGCGTTTGCAATTGTCTCCTTACTTTTTAGTTGGAAGATATGACGTTCTCGCCTAAACTTCACCAACTTATTGGGGATATGGATAGTCAATAAATTTACCCTTTTATTGCTAAAAAAAGTATACAAGGAATGAAGATCATATAATACAAGGAACAAGAAATTCAAACAATGGGGCCATATAAACAAAACCATCCAGAATGGATTTGCCATCATTCGGCACAATACCTCTATTTTTTTTTTTTTTTTTTGTAAACTCTGTTCACATTCAACCCAAAACATAAACGATACAACAAACCGATTCAACTTCACCAAAGTATATTTGTCAGAAAATTAATATCAATTGGATTAAATTTGATATCAACGATGTCCATGGTTCAATTTGACGAATTTATAAAATGTAAACAATTATCAAACCGTTCAATTCCGTCAGATTTCACTTATCATTAGGCGGTGACAAATTTTTTTAAAACCGTGTTATGACTACTTCGAATTCTCTTTAAAATTTTTGTTGTATTATAATGTTCCTTCATAGTTCTATTAATCTTAACAAGATCTTACGCCGGTTGGGCAAAAGATAAAATACAGATCCTATCAACATGTTTAAAAAATAAATATTGTCATCCACATAAAAATTAGAGATATATTTTGACTTTTGAGTCAAACGTCAATATATTGAACTCCATGTCAACTAATACAATTTTTATAATTTTATTGATTGTAACAAAAACCTTTAATCATAATATAATTTACATTTTAAATTTGAAGTTCAATATATCGTCGTTCGATTCAAAAAGTTACCAAATATCTAATTCTAGAACAAAGGAATACAACGTAGTCCACGCTATCTCAAGCCTGAGAAGCAAAATATAGAGCACGTGCACAAATGTTTGTTTTGCATTTCACAAACAAATTGGGATGTATTGAGAGGTGCAACATCTGCAACCCAGTATTTCATATCAGAAACTATTTGATTCATCCTGCAAGTATCAGTCTAACAGGCATATAATGAATAAACCCCATGGGAAACAAAAGTAGCAATGCAGGCAAAAACCATATTAGAGATGATGATTGAGCAAATTAGAACATAAATGAAGCAAATACAGGTCGTTCTTTTGCCATGGCAAAATAAGTTCAATTTGATTCCAGTGTTTAGTCCTCATACCATACGGGAAATGTAGGCCAATCTGCAAAATTTTTATCACAAACGGCACTTGGCTGAATAATCCTTAAGATATGCTCACATGAACAAAGGTTATGCTAAGAGAACTCACATTTGCTCCATCATTAGCACTTTTAAACCTTCAAGGCAGCTTTGTGAACCATCGTCTCCTTGTGGATCTGGTGGCAACTCTTCTCCACAAGATCAAGCAACTT
The DNA here is from genome assembly GCA_014636745.2 of Centella asiatica. Taxonomy (NCBI): domain Eukaryota; kingdom Viridiplantae; phylum Streptophyta; class Magnoliopsida; order Apiales; family Apiaceae; genus Centella; species Centella asiatica. Next base: position 17,818,208 of record CM025786.1, read on the forward strand.
CTCCAAGTTCATGGCCCAGGAATTTAAAATATCGTTACTGTCTTTTGCTGTTTGGAAACAGACAACACCCATTGGTCTGTCAACCTTTGCCACCAGTGCTTTGGAAACAACCATATCAGAGAGATGTTTTTCAGCTTCCTGAGAAATGAGGAAGACAAATCAAAACAGTCACGATAGAGCTAACTCACTATAGTGTTCGCATGTGGCATACCAGATATGTTCAAAAATTCAAGATTAGTTTGAAGAAAGGGCGCGAAAGTGGAGATTATGAAGAGAGAGAGCAGAATCAATGTTTATTCACTAGGTTTTATGAACAGGTAGTGGACTATCTGTCTGCTACATGACCACTAGTTGCAATCAGGATATTTGGCAAACTTGGTAATTTACAGGTTCAGTGGAAACAGTATACGACAGCGTCCCATGTTTTTTGACCCACGCCCAATAGATTTCAGGAGTTTTAGCAAATGGTGCAATTCCATTATCCTAAATTTTCTTTGATGATATCAGTAATATTATTTATGTATTCTCAAGATATCTTCTTACTTCTCAAAGCATTCCTCTCTTCTTTATAAAGAAGTGAAATCATTTTATATAGGCTCAAGAAAGAGGATAACTTCAAAATTAAAGTTTAATTAATTAATAAGAAAATTTTGATCCAGCCAAACTCCTTACACTGTGTAGTTCTGGAGGTATTGGAAGTTAAGAAATGGGCAGGAAGGGGAGGAAAAGGGGAAGTTTATATGTTCAGTCCTTCCCATAATCCCATCCCTCTGGTCCTCTCATTTTGGATAAAGTAGTAAGATTAAAATATTAAAAAGTTAAAACCCTTTTATGAATCTGTTCAAGATCAATACACCAAAAGTATAAATACTAAATCTAACCATTCCTAGAATACAGGTATTATTAAATCTAATTATACCTAAAAGCTCGATCAAATGAAGCCCTTAAATTTAATTACAAGCATATAGCCACCTGAAACTATCTTTTCTGTCAGCACTAAGGAATTTACAGTAAAGAGGGCATTACAATTCCCCCCCACAATGGTTCTCCTACAATTTACATGTTTAATATGTATACATCTAACATGCTTGTTCTTTTGGCTTCTTGAGTTTCCAAGAGGGAATATAAGAAATAAGTCAATTAAGGAGAGAATGAAGACATTAACATTCATTGACAATATGATATTGATAGTTGCAATAAGTGAACCTGAATGCTAAGACAAAGCAACTCTGCAAGTCTTTTCAACGTTATCCGTGAGTAGTACTTCGAAATGACCAGGATATTCTGCACCACAAAAAAAAATAAAAAAATAAATAGAGGAGCAAAATAATAAAAGTCTCGTAGAAAATAGCCTAAGAGATTAAAAAGGAATATCATTATTTGCAGAGGCTTTACATGTTCTATTACTCTCTCTCTGAAATCATCAGCTGCCTTATCACCTAAAGAGCCACTGAGCATGTTCTTTTCATTCTCAAACTCATCCTTGAATGAATTCCATAGTGCCGTCCACTGAATAACCTCCATGGTAATTAGTTGTTTTAAGAGCAGCCTACGACAAATGGAAGGTATAACAGTTATTACAGTACAAACTGGCAGATGATTTGTGTTGTTCACATCTTGCTTTAACCTTATTTCCATTTTGATCGAGGGAAAGACATACCTAAAATGAGGAATTTCTGAAAGATTTTTATCCTCCAAGGTAGAGTTCAGAAGGCTTGACTGCATCGGATTGTGTGGTGACAAAACCAAGTACCAGCAAATTTTTCTCAACACCTGCAACAGACAAATTGGAGTGAAGTTTAGGCAACATGGAAAAGAACATCTTTGGGCATTGAGAATGATATGAAGTTAAGAAACTTCAGGAAATTATTGATGAGATTTACAGGTATCCAGAGAGCAGAGTTTTCTTTGACAGATGGGATATCATATATTGACTTGTAACAGCGGCATATTTCAAGGTAATCATTGCTGTGTGTGTAGTACCTGGAAAGTTCACAGCCAAATTATGATTCAGATAGAAAATAATCCAACTTACTGAATCAAGTCAAAAGCTATACAGATACACAAACACTCAAGACATTTTGGATAAGATTTTATAGATGAACACTCACAGTCAACAATAATGCATGTGAAAAGTTCGTATCTACTAATATATTGTAATTAGCATCCACATAGTTCCAAAATGTTCCAAAATATTTCAGATGATGTTCCCCAATTTATGATTTCACTTTCAGTCTTCCTGGAAAATGATAAGCAACCGTCCATGAAAAAGCTATTCTGAGAGTTGAGATGGTGCATGATTGGCTTGCAAACCCCATGCCAAATTTATGCTAACCCATGGATTTTTTTCCTATTGATTGCAAGAGAAAACCATGGAAATAAATGCCAACCTATCATACAGATGCTGGCTGCCTAGCTGGCTGCCTATCTGGCTGCCTAGCTAGCTGGAAGAGTAGATCAATTCCATCAAAAACCTTCGAAAACATCGACAACTAGGAAGCATGAATTTGGGTTCGACATATGGAGACTCAGAGGCTAGGATTATCTCAAACAATATACGATCAGGGATTTGGCACATACATATACGATAAATTAATTTGATATATGCAGACATATAACAAACTCAAAATATAGGGACCTTTATTTTATTTATTTAATTATTTATGATTATTATTATCATTTTTTCCCTTTTAGGTTTAGGGTCATTTGTTATGTTTTAAAATCTAAGGGGATCAGTCCAAAAATATTTGTGAACAGGAATTTCCGAATGAAATTCTAAATATGTTAATTCAAAATACCAAATACAATCACCAGATGCTTCTTTCTTATTTGATGACTTGTACACAATATTATTCTATTGTATTTATTTCCTTTTAAAAAAAAATTATTCATTCTTTTCATCAGTCGTGGAGGCTAAGGACAATATAGTTGCTGCACCCCTCTCCTATCTTTCCTTGTTCCAAATATATGCACACTCTCCTAGAGAGAAAAAAAAGTCCTTCTGAATTACCAACCGAGCACTATAAGGCACTAAATACAGAAATTAAAACATTCCTACAAGTCTAAAACATCTATACATTATACCCATAACAAAGTTTTAAGTTTTCAATCTATCTTTATATCACAATGTAATATCATGTTTACATATAAAGGCATGTAAATGATGTGCTAATACCACAAGATAGCATACATGATAAGAATACAAAGCATAACCAATCAAATCAAGAATACAAGTATGCAACTACAAAGGAAACAAGACCCAGAATAAAGGGGATAAATAAAGACCCAGAATAAAGGGGATAAATAAAGCTTCACAATGAACAGAGAATAGAAACTCCCACATTGGCAAGATATGACCCTAGCACGACAAGATGCCTGAATCTTGGTCTTAAACATCACGTTAAGACCACTTCTTAGTTTAAAACTTAATAAAAAGCATATGAAAGATATAAACTGAGTAATACGAAAATGTCAGTTTAGCAAGTCCTGAAATTCGGATCAAAAACACAGGGAAAGCCCATGTGAAATGGACAATAATGCCAATTCATCACTCTATTATGGCAGGGGGGAAAACCTACATGATAATTCAACACAGTGACTATAAAATATCAGGTGGGGATCTTTAACACAGTTCTTGTGGGTAGCATGGCAAAGGTGACACTTTAGACAATTAGACACGAGCTACACTGCAACAGATGGCTATAGCCACTTTTAAGCTGATGCATAAAAGAATATTCAAGAACTTAGATAATTCAATACTCACTCCATCCCATCGAATAAGGCATTTTTTAAGATTTCTTTTTCAAATAAGTCATTTATATTTTTCTAAGGAGAATTTTTAGTGCTTTTCCAATATTACTCTTAATGACATTTAATGAAAGTTGAACATTTAGTGGAGAGAGGAGAAATAGTTAAATCAGAACATGTAAGGTTATTTTTTGTATTTTATTTAAAATTTACACAGCAATCAGTCATTCCTTGATATGCGTGTAGATACCTAAACTGACTTGTTCAATGGGATGGAGGGACTAACCACTATCATAATTTAAGTGATTACTGAGACACTAATTATTTAAGAGTTAAAAAATAAACAAATAAGGGAAGTCTAACACTGAAGTTTCAGGTAGTAGGCCACAATGTGTACCTTTGAAGCTTGACTATCATCCAATAATAGCCTACAAGTTAGGATATATCCAAAATGTTTTTAAAAATCCAAACACCATAGATTGAGAGAGCATACAAAAATAAAAAGGGTAAGTAAATTTTCTTAATTTTTGCGATGTATAGCATGGTTTTTATAACCATATAAAATTAGTATAGTATACAGGGGAAAAGCACGTCGACTCTTGGGAGCTTGAGAAAAATCATTAAATTTACATATTTACCATTTCTCAGAATTGTAGAAGAAGTCAAGCAGACATAGGCGGCTGAGGAAGGGGCCTCACGCCTTGACAGAGTAGGCAGTTTTCTAGGTGAACTTTTTTTTTTTTAAGTATCCTTCGTTATAACAATATTAATTATTAATAAGTACCAAGAATAAATTAACAATTATACTGCTGTCGCTATTTAATAATTAGTTCGATACAGATTAAGAATACAACAATAGGTACACAATTTTTTGTCGTAGTAAAAAATTATAACTAACCATTTGACAAGAAGAGAAAATGTAATAACCACTTTCACACACCATGTCCTTTTGTAAAGTTAATGCCCAAAATGAAAGCCATCCATTTGCAAAGTTAAGGTCCAAAATTAAAGCCCAAAATGAAATGCACCATCTTTGGCACATTACGTTTGTCCATATGACTGAGATTCTAACCAGGGTTTAATACTTCTATTGTTCCTGTTTCAATCACTGTCTCTTAACTCTCAAATATATATTGCCATACATCAGGAACAGATCGAGAAGAACAATGTTAGCTGTCAACTCTGACATCAAATGAAGAACAACAAAAACGACAAGAGATTTTGAAATTTTGAAATCGCCACTTCAACCCTCCTCTATAACCACAACCAGGTTCATGACTGTCCTCTCTCATCAACCCATTGGTCCATCTCAATCCCCATCACCTCCTCTCACTTTGATTCAGCTCATCGGGATCACCAATTCACTCACAACCAACTTTAACAATCTGTAAAGTCAGACGCTGCTTGGTCGGCACCTAGGATGCCTATCCCACCTTCACACTGCTTGGCCTTGAAACCTAACGGCCATCGATCACCGTCGCCTAGGCAACCACCTAGCCCGTCTTTCAGAATGTTGCTATTTTTAGATGCTCTTTCATTTTGTACAGTTGGAACTTTCTCACATGTCTTACATAGTTATATATAGGACTAGTGTGTAGAATTTTAAGAGTGTGTGTGTGTGTGTGTGAAAGAGATGTAGTTATGTACGTACATTGTACGAGCAAAAACTAGACATGTGAAATCAAGGTGATTAGCACATACCTTATCATTAGTTCATAGTAGATGCGTTTTAACTCAAGAAGTGATGGGATATCAGCAGGAGCTTCTTCAACAACATTATCACCTTCTTTTGCCTTCTTCTTTTCCTTTGAAGTATCTGCATCAAAAACTCTTGGATTGATTTTTCTTGAGAGAATTTGTGCACGTACATAATCCTGCCGATCTAAACATAGACGAACCTACAAAATATATTTTGGGGCCATATTTCATTTTCCATAATTATGAGGACTAAATAGATAAACTGGTAATAAAAATAAATAAAAAGGTTAACAAAAACGAACAAGAATTACGTACTTGTTCAAGAATGAAAGCAATTTTTTCAGTCTTTGCCATTGCACCAAAAGTCTCCACCTGCAGCACAACATTAGATGAGAGAACTACTAGAAGAGTAAACAACTTAATGCATACAGACACCCAAAATTTTTTAAAATAAACAAGAATTAGGAAATCAAATATTAAAATATTAGTATTAGATACTGACCGCAACTTCTTGCATCAAATCCGCAGCCTCGGCTATATTCCCTTGTTCTTCCTTAATTTTTGCAAGGATCTTGATCAATCTTGCCCTCTCTATCTCAACATAAATCTACCACAAGCATGTTCATAACAAAAAGGGGAAATATTAATATGAGAATAAGAATAGCAATCCCAAAACAATAACGTAATATCATACGGTACATGTAAACATATATTGCCAGTCCCACACAACAACAATACCATAATGAACAAATATATGTAAGTTCATAATAACATTATTACCTTGCCCACAGATACACTGTTCAGAGTTTTTATCAGCTCTGTTTTAGTTTCAACATCAGGTGTTTGATCAATATATTGCATTGCTTGCTGGACCATAGCAGTGACCGCCTGGTTGAACAGCATCCCCACAAGAAAATTAGCAAAGTGCAAAGAAACAATTTAAACTAGAAGAAGCTTTATAAGGAAAACCATCATGAATTCGTATCACAAATAGAGGCATATGTGTGTGTGTGTGTGGTGGGGGTGGCTGGGGGGGGGGGGGGGGTGGCGAGGGATTAAGGTGAATTGAGCTATAGCTCATATTTCATATCCTATAATATTTATAAACCCACAAAGCTATTTGAAAAATCAAACCGTACGGATTGAGATAGTATTTTTAAAACTAGAGGGGTACATAAATTTTCTCATCCTTTTGTGGTGGATAACATGGTTTTATTAACAATGTGAAATTAGTACATTCCAAGGGTTAGGATATATTATTTTTACATGATTACAAAAGCTATGTAAATTCAAAAAAATCACATCTACTGTTTTTGCATGCTCCTTCAATCCAAATGGTTAGATTTTTCTCAAATATTTTGGAAACTAAAGCATAAAACAAGTGAGTAGGATTATAAAATGAACTATAGCTCATTTCCCTTTTTACACAGACACATATGACTTGTATGTAGAATACATATGCACTTCATAAGGAACTTGTCCTCAACAAAAGGAGTTCACTGCAACATGAAAAGACTTCGGACTTAGAACAACATAGTGACAATATCATGTTATTACAACTCAACTATGTTTAGGGCAAACATGAAAAGAACATATGTGGTTGCCAATTTATGAAATGAGACCCTTGGTGGAAGGAGGGAGTTAAGTTTCACAAAGCAAAACCCAGGATTTCTGAGGGTGGAGAGTACTATTTATCACAACAGAAGTCAAATTCTTATAGTAGCTACCAAATGTTATTAACTAAAGAATAGCGAGACCTGCTACAGACAACCTACAAACTGTTTATGACAAAAACAAGCCAGAATTAGAGACTATGAATAACTAATTCAGCAAACTTATTTACTTCCCAAATGACAAATCTCCTTAATTCTACTACATTTTTGAGATAAATTAACATAGATCATGATGATCCAAAATTGAAATATCTGCAAACGTGTCATCTTGTATTGAACTGAAGGAATAATACTAAACGCAATATCATAATATACCTGCTTTAACTGACCGCGTCGCTTAGATAACAAAACAATTTGATCATTGAGTGTTTTCCAAGCACGAGCTTCGAAGCAAAGTCGTAAAATATCAGTGGCGGCCTTCTTCGTGCCGGCCACATCGCCATTGAGTCGCATCTGCTTCTCCACATTCAAGAGCGTCTCAATTTGAGACTCCAAATTACCTCCACCTTCCTGAAAACAAGGATTTAGTATCAACAAGTAGAGAACAAACAAAGTTCGAGATCCGGATCAAAACGAATGAAATTTTACCATCTCGACTTCGAATCCTAACGTCGAACTGATAAATTCAAGAAGTAATTCTGAAAACCAGAGGAATAGATGATCTCACAATAATTTGGAATCGTGATTGACGACGCGAAACCCTAGGAAAGAGAAACAGATACAGAGAAGAGAGTCGAAGAACTAAGGGAGCCAATCTGAATTAGAAATAAGGAGCAGGATTCTTCACGTACAAGAAGGGTTTTGTTTAAATTACAGAAGTGCCACAAAGGGAACGCCAATTCCTTTTTCTATTTTACTCGTGCACTATTGTATTATGTTTTTTTTTTCCTTTCTTTTTTGTTAGAAAATAAAAAAGAGAGGACAATGATTGAATTTATATTTATATCTATAATTTATTAGCTTGCTTACAACGGGTCACCATTACTTTTTTTTCTTTCTATTTTCTAATCTTTACGATGCATTTGATTGTTAAAATATAAAATAGAAATCTTTGTTTCTATATAAAAAATCAAACAAAAATTTTATCTAAAATCTCTTATACATGTGTCTAAATTAATTTTATTACCGTTCTAACTCAATTCAACATTTAATAAAATTGATCCTAAACGAGTTAGAAAAAATCAAACTAAAATCGCTTATCATTATCCAAAGTTAAACTAAAACCACTTATCATTTATTCAATTAAAATTTAATTTGTAATCAATTACAATTCTTATGTAATAAATCAGTTTATATACAGTTCTAAATTCTTGACTCTTTATTATAATAAAATTTCATTAAAATATGTGCTAAAACATATAATTATGTGAAACCATGTAAAAAAACTTATTAAACCATACATTCAAATAATCTAAAAAATGCTTATAAAAAATTTTAAAAAAATAACTAAATCGACAAGTCAAACATTATTACTATTTATAATAATTAAAAATATACAAATGAATTTAACTTTTATAATTAATTTCTACAAATATACAACTATGAAAACATAATATGTGCTTGACACATATAATATTTGATGATTTCAAAGATAGTTTATCATTATTCATCATAATTTTAATTTATTGAATAGATGTTTAATTTTATAATTATTTATTAAATTACTGGAGATACTACAAGATTTCATCCCAAATTTTCTTTTGTTAGGTCCATAGTAAAAACTCACTTTCTTACTATTACAAGATTCGTTCAAATATGAAATTCAATTGAAAATAATACAGCATTCTACTTTCTTTATGTTATTGAGACTTCGCTATATTTTAAAATTAAAAGATCTCTATTGGAGTAATTGTTAACAAAAAATAATTATTTGATGTAGATTTACGAAATATTATAAAATTTTCATTGGTCGAAAAACACACTTTCTTACTATTACAAGATTCATTCGAATATGAAATTCAATTGAAAAAAATACAGTATTCTACTTTCTTTATATTATTGAGATTTCGCAATATTTTGAAATTAAAAGATCTCTATCGGAATAATTGTTAACAGAGAACAATTATTTGATGTAGATTTACGAAATATTATAAAATTTTCATTGGTCGAATAATAAGAGTTAGGGGAAGATGCGCCCAGAAAGAATGAATAGAAAGCTTAAAAAGTTAGAAGATAGAAGAATTTTATGGTTAGACTTATGGAATTAGCTAAGCATTTTATTTGAACAAACATCGAACCAAAATGAATGGTATTGTGTTTATTATCGATTATTCAGATAGATTGGGGTATACGAATGAGTTCATATATTAATAAACTCTATAGAAGAGTTATTTATAGATATTGAAAATTAAGATATTGAAAATTGATGATGTGGAAAAATCACAATGTAATATAGTTTTTACTATCTAAATGTAAAAGGAATTAGATAAAATCCAACTTGTTAGATGAATTCAACAGATAATTTAGTTAACAGAATCCTATTTGTTAAGAGGATTGATTAGAAGGCTAAGATTAGATAGAGTATAACTTGTTAGGTGAATTTAGCAAATATACTAGTTAGTAGAATTCTATTTGTTAGAAGGATTCAGTAGAATGTTAAGATTAGATATAATCTAATTTGTCATGTGAATTCAGTAGTACATTAGGCTTAGTAAAAGAACAAAAAATCATTTCAAGACGGCTCGAAAAAATAACTATTAAACTAACAACAAGAATATAATGAGTTATGAAGTCAACACAATGAAGTTACAACATAATCTAAAGAAATGATCTGCTAAATGTTTGTAAACTCAATTAATTAGTTTTAAGGCAATTACACGTGAAATTCATTATTTCTAACATTGACTATGTTGATATAAGAACATGCATCAAGAATAAAACTGATTTGTTTAAAGGTCTATAAAATTAGCAGATGACACGCAAGTTCTTTTGCCTATCTTAAGACTTGCTTATATTCTCTATTCAACAAAAGAGAACATAACTCACAGCAAAATGTTTCTATCAAGTCAAGATAATCACTCAACAAAGAGCTATTCTCAATGTGCATGAAACACACGGTGAACTAAAAATGATATTTGGTAATTGGTCGAGTAAAAAGATCATATGAGGATCCCAATGCTTTTACAAGAAGATATTTTGAAGATAAAGTTCAGTTGTCACTATCAAAAAGTATCAAAGAGTGACATGAAAAGATCTCTACCAAAAGAACTTTGTTAAATATTTTCAATGGGTAGAAAAAAGACAATCTCAACAGAAACTTTCTCATAAGTATTTAAGGAAATCTTGAAACATATTTTCAAGTGATCCCAAATTTTTTTATGAATAAAGCTCATGAAACAATGATACATGCATGATACTCTAAACTCTTTTAGAAAAGAGTTAACTAGTGAAACTATACTTGATTCCCAGATGTTCATTTTATCTTTGTGTTGAGTACCATCACTCAATAATGAAGTTGAAAATATTTATTCAACAAGGAGACTTGAATGTAAAAGAATAAATCATGTATAGCTCAAATGAAGTCAATCACTCATTTAGAAGCATGAAGGTTGGTATCAAAGTTTGAACATAATATATTCAAACCAGGAGTCAACAACCAACATAAAGCTTGAATTGGGACAATATACTTAACAAGTAGTATTAGAGTTGGTCTAAAGTTTGAACATAATATTTCTACTTAATCTAGGAGCTTTACAATTGGTTTAGAGTTTATACAGATACATCTACTCAATAAAGAGTTTCAAAACTTGAATATACGTTGATCAATATTCTCACTCGAGGAACATACTACAAGGATCAACAACAAATCTTGTATCAAACTCGAGTTCGGGTTGAAATCTCTTGTCTATTGGAATAAAATAACAGATTTAAAGTTCTTTTCTATGTGACTAAAAAGGAGTATATGTAACTCAAGTGTTAGGTTGAAATCTCATTTCTGCTAGACTAAAAAAGTAGGTTTAAAGTCCTTGTTTACTAGACTAAAAACTCGTAGCCCTATATTAACATTGCTCGTGAATTTTCTCTGAGTATAAAGAAAAAAAGTGGAGGAGGAATTGTCAAACCACTATAAATTAAAAAATAAAAAATTCACTCATGGGAGGAGCCCTTCCCGTATCAGGTACTAATATAATTTTAACGTTTAATTAAATCGGGTAATCATTCAAATTAAAAACAGAAGCTCGTTCTCGTGTGTCTCATCTCCCTTTACTTTTCATATTTATATTCAGTTGTTTCTATTATATTTGATGTGCATGCTAATTGTTTTACTCATTATGTCTGCTTAAAATTTTAGTTATTGTCATAAAGAAATTAAAAAAGGTGTTTATTTTTATTAATTCGCAACATAGAACATATTTTATGTTTAAAAATAATTTTAAAAAATGTCATTCACTGTGGCGCCTCAAGCCCGGGTACCTTCGCGACACCCAACCTTGGTCGTCACAACAACAAATAACACTCACGTATTATATACACAACAGAAACATAAACACAATATACATGACTATAATACAACTCATCTCCAACATAAATACATGTACAACTGATATATATAACAAAATATACATGGGGTCCATAACTCACGCCCAGTGATCCTACACAAAAACCTAACACTAACTGGATTCTCTAGTTGTTATTGACTATGATAGCACAACTAAAAATTAAACGGACATTAGGGTGCAAGAAAGATCTTCTTTTATTCTTCCTCTCAACCTTTGGTGATGCATGAGTTAGAGAACGCTCCATCTCTGACTCATCTGTTTGGCCCCTTCGTGAAGTCCCTGGTCTCAATGTTCACTGTAGGAATTTGGTAAGTAGGAAGGGTGACTGATAACGCTCAACAATTAAAGAAATAAATGCAACAACAATGACAATAAAGGACAACAAAAAGACAGTAGTAAGGATGATGATAAACCAATACTGAATCATAACAATCCACATCTCATGCAACAACAGAAAAATGAGTGATCCTTGGGTCGATGAATTCTACTTAATAGCCAATTCTAGTAGGTTTATACTAGGGATGGCCAAGCCCACGTATTACTTTTCATTACACGTAACCTTCTTCCCGACTGCATATCCTGTAGTCGCAATATAACCTTTCATATTAGACGAAAGTTGTTCGCTCAGTCTAGTATCATCCTTCCAATACTATAAATGGATGGGGGCAATAAGGCTGCAAAAACAAAAAAAAAAAAAAAACTTTTTAAATTTATCTTTCAAGAAGGGTCTCATAGTACGAGAACGATAGTATTGAGAATATATCTCAATTGAAGAACTATAGAGTCAATCGATCTATGTATCCACAAGGGGCTTGAAATATAGTTTAATGGATCTCTTTTAGGCAATGAACACAACAAAGTAGTATGTTAGGTATTATAACATTTGATGATGATGTATAAACACTTAAAATTGTTTGATTCGTAATTGTAGAGTACTTGCAAATAATACACTATGAAAAACTACTATCAGAGATTGCATGTGAGCATCAGAGACTACAAGGAATGCATTTGGAGAGTTCAATAAAAGTCAAAGTTGGTCAAACAAAATTAGCCTATTGGAGACTAAATTTTGCCTATTGAAGACTAAGAGTTAGCCTGTCGGAGACTAATATTTAGCCTATCGGAGACTAAGAGTTAGTATGTCAGAGACTAAGGAATTAGTCTATCGGAGACTAAGTTTTTGGCTATCGGAGACTAAGGAAATTAGCTTGTCGGAGATTAAAATTCTAGCATGTTGGAGACTAACGAAAATTAGCCTATCAGAGACTAAAATATAAACTTGTTGAAAACTAAGAAAATTAGCTTGTCGGAGAATAAAATTTTAGCCTATCAGAAACTAAAATCTTAGCCTATCAGAGACTAAAATCTTAGCATGTCGGAGACTAAAGTTTGAACTACCAGAGACTAATGTTGAAGCTACCAAAGACTAAGGCAAAACTTTCTATTGCATTGAAGAGTGGTCGGGGGATGCAGCTAGTCAGAGAATATTTCATAAAAGCTCTATTGATAAACAAAGGATTGCATCAGGAGATAATATCCACTAATGAACCTGTCAGAGGATAATATCCACTGATAGTACAAAAGAGCTTATCATGGAATAACAACCACTGATGCACTAAACAACCTGTCAGGGGATAACATCCGCCGATGGATAAATCATCAGGGGATGACTTGTTTAGTAAATTCAAGCCTTCAGAGGATAAACTATTATTGCCAAAACCAACACCAAAGTCCCATAAAGCACCAAACTTGAAGTTAAATCTCACCAGAGTCATTTTGCTTAAGCACCAGATTGTTATGGGATAACCAGAGTCCATCAGGGGATAACCATAAATTGTCAGGGGATAAATTCAAAGACTAAAAGTGACATATGGGATGACATATGTCTAAGTTCATCGGTTCACTGACTCAAGTTAAATGCGGTGGAATTAAAATATTGATGGTGGTCCAATAAGAAGAGATTGACTACTAAAGAAGCTTCAAGGAGATAAGTTGCATGTATGAACACTGATAAAGTAAAATATGGAGATAAGTCATACTTATACACTGGCATGCGTATATAGCTGCTAGTGTGAAAACTGCAGAGATAACTTATAAAAACTTGTAAGGAGGAAAATATGGAAACTGGTCCAATCAAAACCAAGGAAGCTGAGATAAGTTATTCACTGCAAAGATAACTTATCATGAGAACTCCAGGAGGAAAATAAGGGAGCTGGTTTGCTGATACATCAGATATGTTACATAGTAGGTTGACGTGCAAGACATGTCATACAAAAAGAAAAGTTTTGTGACAGAGCTACAATTACCAAAGAATATTAAAGATATTTTTGGAGGCAACTCATACAAAGAAGTTTGAATGTCAATGGAACTATGTCCATAAATAGAAATATAAAGCAATTGAGAAAAGACACTGAGATAACAGACATCATACGATTACTGAGATACACAATATTTTTGTAAACTACAAGAACATATCTTAGTGAATCAAACACATCTCAGATCAAAAAGAGAGAAAAGATAGAAAGATAACAGCTGTAATTATATTACAAAAAGTGTAGCAAATTTTCATAATTTGAGAGAAATTATAAATTATTTTTCTAGAGTCCAGTTGTTATATTTAACAGAGTTACTTGCAGCTGGTAATCGCTACCAGAAAAAAGTGTAAAAGATTCAAATTTATTAACAATAAAAATACATATTGTTGATTGATATTATTATTTTGCATTTTGCTTTATTGTTTTAATTGTCTCATCATTTCGGTAAGGTGATATAATTGTTGTTAAGTTTTAAACCATATTAAACAGTTTAATTCAAAAAAAATTTAAAAATTATATTCAATCTCCTTTTTACAATTAATCCATGAGACAAACATAATAGCTTACATAATTAATGAAAACTGAGGTACTTGCAATCAAGAGTATAAGCTACTGAAACTTGTAAAGATAAGGTTGAGAATTCTTGCACATATAAGTAAGATGTTTGAAAGAAACTTGCACAATTTATGAAAGAAAAGATTGAGATACTTGCCTCGGTCTTAGTACAAAACTATGTGTATTATACGTGCACTTCGACTTCCAATGACACGTGATCAACACGAGAATTTATAAATAAATTATAACTCATGTGATTTTTTTTTTCAAGTACATATACTAATGCTTTGTTATATTATTCTCCTATATCAATTCTATTTAACATCATTAGTGCTTAGTGTTTTAACTTTTTTTAACTAAATCCCAGCTGGGGTATATTTCGTTCAACCATTTCAAAAAAAGGAATGTTACCAAGGACTAGGGTAATTTTAATCTTCTTAAGGCAATAGATCAGATCTTATATCAACATTTTGAACATATAATTTAAAGAAGCAACCATTCACATTTTTTTTGTAATATTTCACATATGTCACATGTTTAGTGCAGTAAAAAAATCAAGTCGATCGTGAAATTGTATATATAACACACACATATAATTCAAATTAAAAAAAAATTGTACGAACAATATAAGGGACAAATTACAAATTCATCCGTGAAAAGGTAAAAATTACAACATAAATTAGTAACCTATAAATTAATACTTAATTGTCTCATTTTAACTCTTTTTGGCTTTTATGTTTATTAGAGAAAGACACTTAGAAAATATATTGAATATACAATGCTTTTTACATCACATAATAAACGTTTTAGTTTGACATTGGAGATTAAACTAATCGATTTTAAAATTAAATTTACTAATATTTTATAAAGATATAGATGACAAAATTTATATCACATTAAAGTTCACAAATTTAGATACAATATCCAATTTCTATAATTTTTAAAATATAAATATATTTGTCAAAATTTAAAGTAAAAAATTAATCAATTTGACCATCAAAGTCAAATTAAGATATTTAATTTGGGATAGAAGGAGTATAAAAGTCAACTTTTATAATTGTAAAACATAAAATATATTTATCAAATTATGAGCTTTCAATTAGTCAATTTGACTTCTCAAAGTCAAAATATAATAAATAAATCTGAACAAACATAATATCTTCATCTTTAAAAAAGTGTGTTAATTGCGCAAAAAATATATCTAAAAAAACAAATCCTTAAAAATATGTATTTTACATTCATTTTTTCCCTTATTCCCTGCTTTATCATTTGATTTAGACCTTCTGTTATAGACAATTCAATATTTTATCCACTACAAAAAATGCACTTCTTTTGTATTAAATTATGAAATTCCAAGTAGACCAAAAAACATATTATGAAATTTCAATATCGTAATAAGATACTAACTAGATCTTTATACAACAAAAGTTATAATTTTTTTCAGTTTACATTATTGATTAATATCACTCAAATTTATATCAAAGATGAATAATAAAATTTCCCAACATTTTAATATGATTTTTTTTTGAAAAACGGACAATAAAAATAATTACAAAAATGATATAATTATACAAGTATAAAATAGAAAAATACAAACAATAAAAAATAAAATATATACCCGTGTGTGTTGTGCATAAGTTTTTAGGCTAGTAATAGATAAACAAAATTAGCAAGGCGAAATAAGAACAAAAAAAACCTCCAAAAGTTTTTAAAAAAAGTATCAAAAAAAAGGAGAGCAAAAAAACAAAAATGCAAGCGAGCAACGAAGAGGCTAGAGTAGTCAACCACCTACAAACAAACATTAGTGTACTAAGAATTTGAACTCGACTATTAGTTTAAATATTGTTTTGATTTACTTTAATTGAATTCAAATTATTTACGAATTATTTGTGAATATTTATATTTGATAAATTTTATAATATATAAATTATATTTAAATTCTCATACTTTATAATACATTTTATACATTTAATATTTATTTTACGTACATCACTCCTAATATAATTTATACATCTACTATTCTTATATAAATTACTAGAATAAAAATAACCCTACAATTTTAATATATGTTATAATATTTTAATATAAAAAGAGAATCTTACTTACGAATATATTGGAACAATTATTTCTATACTCAAATTCTACTCATTTAATTTATCAAATTTTTAATAAATTTAGTTTGTTTTAAAACAAATTCAAGCCAAGCCGATTAATTTTTTTGAATCGGACATGAGCAAATTTCAAACCGTTTTATATTCTATTACAACCTTACAAATGAAGTTTATAAGCGAATTTCATCAAAATAAAATTTGAAAATTCATTTCGTTAGGTGCAGTACTTGTAATTTATGTCCTCAGCAAATCAAATAGAACCAAAACAATTCCATTGTTTTATGAAATCAAATAAACAAAAAAAAATAAAAAATTTATAGCTTATCATTGAACGCAAAATAAACCCCATTTTGATTACTCATTATTCAAAAGCTTTTGTCAATACAGAATTGTAAGGTATTACATTAAGAGGTATAATAAGTCATAAAAGTGCGCAAAAATATCAAAATAAATAGATTCAATTAACGTAAATGATACACTAGTTTTAACTAAAGATACTCCTTAATTTTTATATGTTAAGATTTTTCTTTCACATGGATCAAGATTACTTTTTTTTCATCTCCTAGATTACATTCAACTATTATCCTTGCACTAATATAGTTTTCTAAAATGATTAAATGCTAGAAAAAAAAATGATTAAATGAGCATATTTTATATTTAGCATATCTAAAATGCATAAAAATGACTAACATATAAAAAGAATTAAAAACGAAGCTAAAAGGTCTTAATATAAAAAACGGAGGGTGTATCGCGCCTGTCTTTCTTTAGACTAAAACTATAGAAAGAGAAAAAAATACTTTGATTTAATGTAATTAAATAGAAAGCATACACTCCATAAAATGTTAACTATACATTAAAAAAACACTATACACAACACTCCCAAAGAAAATGTTAACTATACACAACAAAATGTTGCTTCCACTGTCATATTGGTAAAAACAAGACAAATTATGAAAATATTAAAATTTAAAACGAATAACAATTGGAAAACCAAAAAAAATAAATCACACTTTAGTTCTTATCAGATAGGCTCACACTTAAAGATGAAGCAACATAATCTCTCAAACCTGGGAAAGGCTAAAGATCTTGGGCGTTCACCGTGAAAGTTTCTTAGAAACAAACCTTAGATTTACCATCACATACGATAATGTATAACATTCAAAACTTTACATAAGAAATCTAATGCAGAATGCGATTGTCCTATTTAATTCTTATATTGGCGTAAAAAATGTCCCAAGCACAACCAATTACAAAAAAATTATAACTTCAGTGATAGATGCATAAAGCTTTCGATGACATGATATAGAAAATATTGCAACCAAAAACGATCAGCAGCGGAACAAAAATTCAGAGAGCCTCAGAAATCCAAGGAAGTATAAAGCAGCAAACTAATTACATTCTTATTTCGCATTGCAAAAAGAGTACATGCAAAATTAAAGAAAAATGTGTAGATATAGACATACACATTATGTGGGGGGAACTCAGACATCCAAGGAAGAATAAGGGCAGCAATATCACTCAAGCCTAGCAAAGGCGAATGATCTCAGGCGGCCACTGCGAATGTTTCTGAGAAACAAGCCTTTTAATTTATCATCATTGACAACTTTGAATACAATTGAACTATAAAAAGGAAATCTTGCGATACTTTCAATTGGCATTCACTAAATAATGATGTAGAAAACGTCTAAAGCACAAGTAATTATGAAAAAGACTTCAAACAAGAAATTTGAAAATGGCTACTGGATTTTTCAAGGAGAAGCATAAAAATCTTTCAACCAGGAAAAATCAGTAATTCATTAAATTTAAGAAAACTGACAAAGTAAAATATTGGAAATTGTGCTATAAGGGGCTTGGTTCCATCCCTTACGCAATAGAATTCATGGAAATGGGGCAGACAATCCCGACAATCCTAACCCTAAAAATTATTATAGATATATACTCATAAAAGTAATTATTTCTTTATTACTAAAAAAATAAATTTACATGGCATAAACAAATTATATGTAAATCCTGAATAGAAATGTGAGAGAGACTCAGACATCCAAGGAAGGATAGGGGCAGCAATATCTCTCAAGCCTGGCAAAGGCGAAAGATCTCAGGCGGCCACTGCGAATGTTTCTGAGAAACAAGCCTTTGGAATTATCATCACAGACCCATCTCACAAATTAATTTCTTAAGAACTGTTTTAGTAGATGACCCCCGAACCTCAAAATATTAACAATATATAGAATTTAAAATTCTATACAACAACATGAAAATACAACATTCAATCTAAGAATAGAGTACACGCTAATTTTTCAAAAACAGTGATATTCTCGAAATCCAAGGATGGTTGGAGCAGCACAATCTCCTAAGCCTGGCGAAGCCCAAAGATCTTAGGTGGTCACAGAAAATCTTAAAAGAAACTAGCCTTATAATTTATTATCGTTGACAACTTGGAAGACAAGTATAATATAAAAATGGAAACCTTATTAGACTGGCAATTGGGTTTTCACTAAACATTGACACAGAAATTATGAAGAAATGTTAAGAAAGAAGTTTTATGAAAATTACAACTGAATTTTCCAAAGGGGCACATGAAAAAAATACTCCGTACACCATATTCCAATTACAGATAATCGGTAATTCACCACATTTAGGAAAACCAACAAAGTGAACAGGAAAATGAACTTTAAGGGAATTCGTCCCATCCCTTACAAGGGATAGAATTCATGTAAAAGGGGCAGACAATCTCCTGTTCCTAACTTGAAAACAAAAAATGTATATTTAAAACTACATTCTTATTGCACATTACAAAAACAGAGTATATGCAAACTATGTAGGGGAAGACTCAGACATCCAAGGAAGGATAAGGGCAGCAATATCACTCAAGCCCGGCGAAGGCGAATGATCTCAGACGGCCACTGCGAATGTTTCTGAGAAACAAGCCTTAGAATTTATCATCATTGACAACTTTGAAAACAATTTAACTATAAAAAGGAAACCTTATGAGGCTGTCAATTGGGTTTCACTAGATAATGATAAAAAAACGTATGAAGAACAAACAATTACAAAACAATAATTCAAACAAAAAAATCTTACGAAAATGGCACCTGAATCTTTCGAAGAAGACACATAGAAAATCTTCCAACCAGAGAATCAATCGTTCATTAAATTTAAGAACACTAACAAAGTGAATAGGCTGGAAAAAATGGACTTTCAGGGATTTGGTTCCATCCCTTAAGCAATAGAATTCATGCATAAGGGGCAGACAATCCCCACAATCCTAAATCATAAAAACAAAACACTCAATTTATAACTACATTTATTCTACATGGCAAAAACAGCGTATATATAAATTCTGAACAGAAATATGTAGAAATAGAGATACAAACTATGTGAGGGAGACTCAGACATCCAAGGAAGGATAAGGGCAGCAATATCTCTCAAGCCCGGCGAAGGCGAAAGATCTCAGGCGGCCACTGCGAATGTTTCTGAGAAACAAGCCTTTGGAATTATCATCACCGACCCACCTCACCACAATTTTCGATTGATTCAATCGTTGAAACCCATAAACAGAATAGATTCAAATTGAAGATAAAAAGATTGCAATAAAAAGATTACAATGTGTCGAGAAGAGATTGCAGCGTGCAAGCGAAATCGTAATGGAAAGAGGGAAAAAGGCGAAATAATAGTTATATAGAGACAAAGGCTCAAGGGTTTTAGGGTTTAACGCCGACTGAGGAAGGAGGCATCTTTCTTATGGGCAATCCGAAACTGTCCAAGCCCAACCCATAAATAATATACTTCACTACTTTATTACTTTTGTTATTATTTGATTATTGCTACAATACCATGTTCACTATTCTAAAATTGTTTGACCAAATATTATTGAAAAAGTAATGTAGCTAACAGTAGACATTAAAGAAATTAAAATTGACCTTAAGTTTTGAAATGAAGGTCTTTAAAAGTTTTAATGTATATAGTAAATTAAAAGCAACTTAAATTTTGGAATGAAATGGGTATCAAAAAATAAATTAAATAAACTTTACGTGTCAAAGAAAAAAATAGAATGTAATCATATTTGTTACCATTGTTAATTATATTAAATGACAACTTAATCAATATATACATACAAAATATATCAAAATTATAAAATACTTAATTATAGTGTTAAATGATAAAAGCATGAAAAAGAAATATTTTAAAAGATAAAATACGTTCATATTGTAGTTTACTATAACTATAGTTTAGTACTTTTTTGTGCCGATCAAACAAAAACAAAAAGTTTAGTACTTTTCCAAAGTAATTAGAAGATTATTATAGATAATGAAATGTACTCGTACCTTTTTTAATATCTTAAATAGACTTATCAAAATTGTTGTAATAATTAAAATATATATGTTAGTTTCGTTGAATCTTTTTTGTACTTTCTATTTGGTATATATGAATAGATATTTACTAATATTCGTAGCTAAATTATATTATAAGCTCTGAGTAGTTTTTTTTAAATATTATTTATAGGGATTTATAATCTTTGTCTGTACTTCAAATATCAAAATAAGTACATGTTTTGCTTTATTTCATGACTATTTACGATTTTGATAGTAATAGGTATATAATTGGTAAAAGCTACTTTGATATCGTCAAATTTTAAGATTGATTTGTAATATAAAACTGCAATATTCTTAATTATAATTATTTTTAGTAACATTCTTGATATTCGAACTTAATCACTCACTAAAAGAAACTACTTCCTTCATTTCACTAAAAAAAATTTAAATGAAGATTAATATGATATAAAATTAAATTTATATAAAATATTTAATATTTACTAAATTTCACTTAAAATTACGCATAAAATAAAAAAAATTAAACGTTGTGCATTTTGAAATTGAGGTAGTTTAAAATATTCTTGACATTTGGAGTTAATGACTATGAAAACTATAAATTATTTGTTATTTAAAATTATCTATTCCTTCTGCCTATTTAAAGTATTCACATTTTATAAGAATTAAGGTTGTAAAATTGGTCATATAAAATTGACGTAAAGGAATTAAAAAATATTTGAATTATATAAACTTGAATTCTTAAAGTATAAGTTGTTTCAGCAAGCCTAGGTCGTAATTAACAAAATGCCTCTGTCGTAATTAACAAAATGCTACTCTACTTGAACCTAGTCACTTTGTAACAAGTATACAAACAGTAGTACGTTTCAGGAACTTTTATGAACTGCTTTTTTACAATTTGACCTTTCGTGTTACGCATAAAGATATTACTAAGGATCGAAGCATTAAATGCAAAAATCTAATTTTTAAAACGAAGAAATGACAACTATATTATACCTTTTTTCAAGTAAACTTTTAAGGAAAAGACAAGAATATATATTGCATGTTTGTTTATAGCGAATCTAAAATTATATCTGTTCAGCACTCAATCACAAACATGACAAGATTATATAAACTCTAAAGCATTCAAAACAATTTAACGAAACTATAAGCTGAATAATAGTTAATCAACATGCTAAACCAACGAATGAGTATTTTCAGAAACAGCTACAACTTTGATTATCAACATTTTGTGTTAGGTTTAAAAAGGTTGTCTGTATGACAAAAAAAGATATGTGTAACTCAGCTATAGAAGTTTAAATTCCTAGTTTGTGTCATTGAAAATCTTGTTGGCTGCATGTGAGTTTTTACTGGCAAAATTCCTCCCAGTAAAAATAAGAAGAACTACTATAAAAAGTTTGTTGTTTATAGGTATTTATTTTTTCGTACTTTATATTTTGCCGATTTCATATTGTTAGCTTATTTTCTATTCAACAATTTTTTTTTTTTTGATAAGATTAAAATACTTATTTTTTTATTTTTCATTGCTAAACTCTTTGCGATAAATATTTTCAAAAAATCATATTCACCACCGTCTAATATTTTTTTAATCAATAATTTTTTTTTTCTTTTCTAAAACTATCCATGGATTCCGTAAAGGGTACGCATTTAGAATTAATAAAATTAGAACACTATTCACTTGTAATACTTTTAATCACTAAAGTATTTTTTTACACCGCTAATCTATTTCAATAATATCTATATTAGGGTAAGGTCTAGTGGTTGTTTTCTCTAATAATTTATAAACAATATTATTTTTGTCGTTGAATAGGTTCAAACTTATAATTTTAAGTCATAATAAATAATATTATTTTTTATGTTGGAAAGACTCCAACTTATAATTTCAAGCCATGGTAAGAAAAAGAATATTTAAGGTTAATGTTGTTTTTTTAATCACCGATCTATTTCTTTACGTGAAAACTTTTAAATTTGTTAGAAATGTGTCAAATTACCTAATTTAAAATCAATTCCTAATATTTATTAATTAAAATTTTATGTGGCATTGTATGTAATTAGAAAAAAATGAGACCGAATAGTTTACGTAGAGCACTTGAATTAAAATTGAAATTAATAAAATTTAAAACTTAAATCAAATTAGATTATTTTGTCATATTAAAAGTTAAATAGTTAGAGTAATTTATAAAACTAGTTCTTGAACCCGTGCACAAGATGAGTTGTATTATTAACTGTTTTTATTTTTATTTTAAACTTATATTTTTTTCAAAAAAAATAAAAATAATTAAGAATTACATATAATATTTTTTGGTTAGTTATATATGAAATACTTTATTATCTATTTTTTCAATTTGAATTTCAGTCAAATTCTTAAATGTAGTGATTGTATATATATTTTTTAAATAATTTTCTAAAGTAACTCTTGTGTAATTTTTATTTTATTTTGGTTTAAATAATTTTTTTTAGTTGTAAATGTTATTGTTGACGCAAAATAGGCTCAAGTGTTTGTAGAATGGGGGGATGAATACAAACACTACAAACTTTTCACTATTTTTATCTTTTAAAAGGAGTTACCGGAAACAACTACACAGATCAGAAAAACTTATGTAATATGAACACACAGATTCAAGTTAAAATAGTTATATTAAAACTTGGGGTTTTCCTGAAAATCTGTATAATCACAAATGTGATTTACAGCTACAAATTCTGTAAATAAAATTCACAGTTTCTCACACTCACTAGCTACGAAAACTTTTCTCTGAAAAATAAATCTCTCAAGAAATATATTACAGAGCTTCCTAGTGTTGTGTGCTTCTATGTTTGTTTGATCTGTTAGATAGATTCAATCTCTCTGGGTTTTGTAATGAGAACTCTGTTGCTTATATGTTGATCAGTTGATGAAATCACGTGCTTGAGACGTGTTGTTTTTCTCAACTTAGCTGCAAGTATGTCACATCGTAACCCTATGTGTCAGACTGTTGCATGCTTTATTGCTTTTTTTTCTTCCCCTGATCTGTATGCATTTAATGCGGGAGAGTTCTCATTGGATCAAAAACAAACTTCAAGAAATATCTTTCTAGTTGGTATTTCTTGCTTCTGTAACACGTTACGTTAATTTTCGTGTAAGTACTGATGACTGGTGCATGCTGTCATAACGATCCACCGATTATCAGCCTTGATGGACTTTGATCAGTGCTTCTGAATCCCCTGATGCTTATTGACTGGATCAGGGCTTCAACTTTCACTTGAGTTTCACTCAGTGCTTCTTGATCCTGATGGTTATGGCTGATGGTACACACTGATGGCTTCCACTGATGCCATGTTGGCCATTTCCCCTGATGGGTTGGCCTGATATTGACATGTTCTAAAGTGTTTCTCTGATGGGTTGGTCTGCTTTCGTCATACCCTGACAGGTTTCCCTGATTGGTCTGCCTTCGTCATACCCTGACAAATTTCCCCGATGGGTTGGTCTGCCTTCGTCATACCCTGATAGGTTTCCCTGATGGGTTCCCCTGATAGGTTCCCCTGATGGGTTCCCCCTGATGGAACTTAATCAACGTAACGTTGTTTAGAATTTCTGATGTGCGAAATACTTTGACTGTTTACAAGTAGCATCAGACATTCTTCTTCACTTTGTCAAGTCCTTTGAATGTTTCTATTTTCTGACTTGTCTTGTGAAAAGATTGACCATCCACTGATTAATAAGATTATTATTAGTGGATGCAAAACTTGTGCTGATCTTAAGGTTTATAAAATATCTCAAGTATTTACAGTTGCACAATTTATTACATAATCATCATCATCATCATTTATCTCTAACAGTTATCACATCTTTTTTTTAATATATGTGTCAGACGCATAGTATTTTCATTTTGACATATGTATTATTAAGCATTTTATCTTATTTTTGTTTTTTTATTGGAAATTGATTATATGATTTTTTAATAATGAATTCAAACATAACCTTTATTTCTTTGTTTTTTTATATGGTTTTATGGTTTTTTTTATATAGATAATATATTTTAGAATGGAAGATGTTATATTAGTTACATATATGTTTGTGTTTTTTTAGTTAATTAAAATTAAAATTAAATTAATAAAGTTGAATATAAATATCATATAAGAATATAATTTGATTATGAATATGTCTATCTTATTAAATCATACATAAATTATTTGGATAAATTAGTTGGTTAAAATTATTATAGGATAAAGTTAATAAATATTCACTCTATTATAAAATTAGAATTCCCTTAAAACTCTATAAAATTATAATTTTCTTGGAACTCTATTGTGAAATTTATTAGAATTTAAAGATTTCATCCTTTTTATTATTATTTTTTTTAATGTACCTTGGTACCAACTATACATTTAATATAGTTTTTTATTCATTAAATTGTTTGATTATTGAACTTCAATTGAAACGCCGATTAGGAATCGATCCGAATGCGAAACAATTCCTCGGCCAGGAGTCGAGATTTCAGAAAGGACTGCTGTAAATCGCTAGAGATGTGAATGCCCCTTTCGTGTTATTGATGATATTGAAGAAGATTGGCACGAGCTCGTGACCTTCACCTGTTGCTAGTTTTAATTATACTTCACATATTTAGAAATTACAACCATTTGTTATCTATTCCTCTCCAACTAATACTCGAGTGCTTCAACAAGAATGCCCACCAGACAATACGATGAAAAATCACCACGACATAAATATTTACTCGATAATCAATTCTTTCCGAAGTGGGTTTAAGATTTTGTATAATTTGCAGAACCTAGGTTCAGTTTCAGGGATGAGGGTATCCGTTGCTAGTTTATTAGGAGTTGCTGGCGTAATCTTTGTTTTAAGAGATGGTAAAGCAAGAAGCTTTAGGACTTTATCTGATAAAAATAGTCTCTCTGAGAAGTTTTGGGTGGTACCCGGATTGCAAAATCTCGGAAATAATTGTTTCTTGAATGTAATTCTACAGGTATATTACGAATTTTGAGCACTCGGGGGTGTCTTTTATTTTTATTTGTTGTGGGTTTTTTTTTTTTTTGACGAATTATTGTTGGAAAATAAGTGATTTTGTTTATTTCAATTTGTTTATAGGCTCTGGCAAGTTGTTCTTATTTTCGAAGCTTCATTCGAATGAGATTGGAGGAATTTGAAGATTTATCGTTCGAGGAACTGGTGGAGAGTATGCCCCTTGCTGTTTCCTTGGATTCTCTGTTGGAAGGTAGTTTGAGAATTTTGTGATCTGCTAATCTGTGGTTTATGGGTTGAATAGTCAGCTTAGTAAGAACAGAAAGAATTACGTAATGCACATGGCTGTAGCCTGTATGGAATAACCAAGCGATAGAGTAAATGCTTAATAATTTGTTGCAAGAATCAATACCCTGAAATCATATGGCACCTAATTTGGAAAAGATTTCTAGTAAATTCCTAACTAATTTCCTTCAGGCTGCAAGTTCAGTTGAAGAAGCCATCCATTGATTACACTCGCCAGAAAACCTATACTAGTAAAACTACTTGCATCATAGACAAGTCTGCGACTGAACATCTTAAGCGGGCTCAATCTGCTTTTCTCATATTTGATATCATAGTAATTTCCTTACTTTTAAGATTGGTGAGCTTCAACTTCAGACTCCATTAGTTTTATAATCTCATCATGAGCATATGATACTACTTCATGCAACTAGTGTCTTTCTTCCGGGCCAAATTCTGTAGAACCCCGTAATTCTATCTGAAGATTGAGTCAACTAGATATGTAATTTAAATGTCAAGTTAAACTTTCTTTCTATTTTCTTGTTGCAGAATTATGCACTCCTCGACATGGAAGAGAGGTGCTTAGTCCTCGGGAAGTTATGATTGCTATTGATCATTATAAACATAGTTTTAATCTAACCAACCAGCAGGTGAATATATTTGTGCCTGTAAAATATATATTACTAGTATTCAAAAAATAATGACCGACTTTTGATCAACTTGATGTGTTTGTGTGTAGGATGCAGAGGAAGCATTCTTTCACATAGTGTCTTCTTTAAGGCAAGAACTTATGGATTCTTATACCTCAGATGATGGATCATTAGCAGGTGTGACTACCTTAGCTAATTGGAGGTTTCTTGGTCTAGAGAGGAGGCTAGCACAAACTGAGCAGCAAAGGTGGAAGCAAAATATCCTTGGGCCTTTTGATGGGATACTTGGCAGCATTTTGACTTGTCGTAGCTGTTCGATTCAGGTTGAATGGCACTCGTAAGAATATCTCTGCTAGTAGCTCATCCTCTAAATTGTTCATAACTTGTGCTCTAAATTGCATGTATAGACAAATCTTCAATTCTTGTTGTCTGTGGAATATGTTTAGATACTGCTAGACCTGGCAAATTGATGTAGGATGTGTCCAGCTAACCCGCCCAACTTGGTTGGATCAATATTATTTTTGGCTAAATAGTATTTATATTAGTAGAAAGCCCAAATACTTGATAATATTAGGATTCTATTTCCTTATTTAATTAAGAGTGTCTTGCTCATTAAGTTTTAGATTTTGAGTCAACTATATAAGGGGATGTAATCTTTAATTTATTCATCTATGAATTAATAAATTATTATTATTGAAGCTTTGTGTCTGAATATCTTCTCTCTCAATTTTCTCCCAAATCCTTATACCTCAATTTTAACATCCATCCCTACCCGGTTCCCCACCACAATTGGGTAGCTATAGCTAAATGGGTCATAAATGAGTTATGAATAACCATTTAATGTGTAAAATTGTTATCTATAAACCCATTGGGTAACTTTTTTGCGGATTTTCCTGGTATAGATACTGCAAATTAGTGCTGCATAAAAGGTGGCTTAGTCTTAGGATGATAAGATCAAGGGTACCCAGGAAGATTGGGTTGAATTCCTCTTACTTTATTCTCTAGTTTAGAAATTAGAACCTGTCTTGGTATTTTGTCTTCAAATGTGAACTATGGTCTCACTAATATTGATAGAATGATTGGGACCATGGGACATCTTTTTGATCAAATCGCACTACTTGTAGCTCTCTTTTAACATCTTTCTTTGTTTAATTGGAATCTTTAATTTTTATTCTTTACGAATTTTTAACTATTTCCTGTATCTTTATTCCTTTGTGCAGATTTCCCTTGATTTTCAGTACTTTCATAGTCTGCATCTCTCATTGGTATGTCTTTAATCACTAGTGTCTTAAATTAACTTTATTGCTCCCATCATGAGTGTCTTATATTAACTTTATTTCTCCCATCTTATGGTTTTAATCTGTGATGACTTAGATGGCTGGATCTTCTGTGGAAGCTTGCCTAAAGCATTTCTTTGCTGCAGAACAACTTGAGCATTACAATTGCAGCCACTGTTGGCATATTGCTGCAATAAAGTCTATATCTGCAACTGATGAAAATGAGGTAATTATGAAGAAATTAGTTATAATATCCATCAAATCATGAACGTCAAGTACATTTCCAAAACCCCTCTTAGCATAAGAGGGTGTTTGAGATTGCTAAAAATAATTGCCAACTGATTATGATTGGCAAAAATAACGTTTTGGTTACTGAAGTTGGCCACTTTTACTTTAGGCCACTAAACACTTAAAAACCTGCAATTGAACCATCAAACTTTAAAAAATTGTAGAATCTATTTACTTTAATCTAACATGGCTTTGTTTTAAAAAAATAAATTACATGGAAATGATGTGGCAACTTGTGTGTGATTTTGTTACCATTTTTTTCCTACCAATTTACATGGCGGTTGACACACATTATTGAAATATTTTAGTTATTTTAATGTCCAAAAATGTAAAAACTAGATATTAAATATAAAAAAATAAATTATGTAAATGCTTAATTTAACATTAAAAATTTACTCCATAAAACCTCAAAAAAATCAAATCTAAAAACAAAGAAATATATGTTATGTTTGAATTTGTTATTAAAAAATCACACAATCAATTTCCAATAAAAAACAAAAACAAGATAAAAACACTTAATAATACATATACCAAAATGAAAAATGCTATGAGCCTGAAACATATATTAAAAAAAAGATGTAATAATATTAACAACTAATAAAAAAAAATTACATATACCAAAATAAAATAAAAATTGCACAAGAATTACTCCAGAAAATTATTTAAAAAATTATATATACAATCACTACATTTAAGAATTTGATTGAAATTCAAATTGAAAAAATAGATAATAAAGTATTTCGTATATAACTAACAAAAAAACATTATATGTAATTCTTAATTATTTTCATTTTTTCTGAAAAAATACAAGTTTAAAACAAAAATAAAAAAAGTTAATAATACAATCCGTGTTGTGCACGGGTTTCAGAACTAGTTGTGTTTAACAATTTAAAAAATGAAAAACACTTGGAATATTAAACTTATTTTAATAAATTAAGTAAGTGAAAATATGATAAGCAAATATCTAAACCAATTGTCACCTGAAAAAATCAACAAATTAAGGCTTCAAAGTAGAATATGAAAGAATACATGCATATTAACTCAACCAAAATCAGCTAATAATATAATATGTATTGCAATTCAGCTAATGAATTATCTTTTAATTATTATTTCATAGTTTATTCTAGTTTGATTTGAATATTATTTCATATGGTATCTTACAAGTTTGTAATTTTATTTTTTTATTATTTAATTTTGTATTTGAATTTTCATTTAAACAGATGATGATATTCAGTATTTTCTTTATATTATTATGTTCTTTTTTGGTTACCATATCATTATATTTTTATTCCTGTACTTTTTAATTACTTATGATGTTTTTTTATTTTAATTTATATTAAGTACTTGTTTTTTATTTCTTAAAATTTTATATAGTGTCTGTGCTAATTCAGCTTCCAATCGGATATTATGTTCGTTTGACAAGTCATTGCCACATTAGCACTCACTTGACAGTTTCAGTTACAATTTGACAGAATGATTCGATTCCAAAATTTTACAAAGTTCAGTGATTCGATTATAGGTTTTCAATATTCAGTGACCTCAAGCGTAAAAATGGCTAACTTCAGTGGCCAAATCGTTATTTTTGCTGATTACGATTAATGATTATGCGTATAAGTAGTTAAAGAAAATAAGGATTTGGTTCATCCGACACGTACACACCTTGTTCCTACATGACCCGATCAATTCGATCAGGCACTCGCCATCTATTTTCATTGTTCAACTCTTTGACAACCGATATTCAGAAGCTGAAATTTCACCTCTACCATCAATAGGTTTAGCCAGGGCATTTACAACACGACCCAAATAGGCCTCACTCACGGGTATCTGAGCAATTTTTCCTCCTTTCTAAGTGTTCTAATTTCGTAGGGGAGATAAAAGATACACAGATAGAGTGCAAAATATACTTCGTTCTTGTCGTTCTTTTAAAATAAAACTGTAGACACTCCATTAGTAGTAGAATAGAAGGGAACCGGGAAGTCGTGATAACCCCTCCACCATTAGGATATCTTTGTAGAATAGAATCAAAATCTATTGTAAGGTCCCCAATTAGACAATGGAATTCTGTCTGCGATATATTATTATTTTAAATATTAAAATATTTAAAAGAAAATGCTTCTGAATTGATCTTATCTTTTAATAATTTGATTTGAAAGTTTTCTTTGTTGAGTAATAACTTGGGAAAAAATCTCAATATCGTATTCGTCTAGAAGAAAAACAAAAGTTGCGTTTTCATTATGGTCTTACAGAACGACAATTACTTAAATACGTTCGTATCGCCGGAAAAGCCAAGGGGTCAGATTCTTGATTAGAGAATCCTTTTCTTGGTTAGCGTCACTAGATTCATAGGCTTTTCTCAATCTAAATAATAGAGTTAGATTCGCTTTTGAGTTTGAGAGTTCTTTTTTTATTCTTTTTATAAACAGAAATAAAAGATTTTTGATAACCTCCTCTTTACTTAAAACTATAAAAAAAGTGAAAAGTGTTTGGTTTTGAAAAGAACTACTTCTTGCTTATTATTATGGTAAATTACTGAAAGAGGTAATAAAAGATAGTAATAGTAAGTAACAGCAGTTAATTAAGATGAATTTCACAAGTAGTAGTGATAATACGGTAACTTCCTTGATTGAACCTGCTTATCAAATTTTTGTTTATAATCAGAAGGATCAAATTGAGCTGATTATTTCCGTAAAACTAATTATAAGCGGGTAAAAAAAAGCAGACAAACAAACAGATTAAAAAAATGTGATTATAAGCAGGTCTGGTCGCTTTATAATCAATGCCAAATGCCCTCTAAGCCTGCTCTTCATATGTCAGTTTTTCTAGACCTGTACTTCATTAAACTTGTGAACGTAATGGACTACTATTCTCCCATTTAAGTGTTCTTTTTTATTTGAAGTTCTAATCATTGTTTGGAGCTTTAAGTTTTTCTTTGTTTGCATGCCCTTTCTTGTCAGGCAGATGCCGTAAAACTTAGGAACTGTAACAGGCAAGATTCTTGTGACTGCAGAAATCTTTCACTTGTTAGAGCCATACCACGGTCAAATAGCTTTTCACGAACTTTCAAGCAACTTAGCATTGCAAGGAGTCCAAAGGTATCGCTGTGTCATCACTAACCCATTTTCCTTTCAGCGAAACGAACTTGCAACTTTCAAACGTTTGTACTTGTTGTACTAGATGGAGGGTCAGGAAAGCTTCAGTTTTTAATTTGTCAGTATAGTCTGGTTTATTGGAGAGGACCAGATGCCTACAGCTTGTGAAGTTTATTTTAAATTGCATGTGACTTCTCAATCACAAGTTGTACTTTAAATGCAAAACTTTGGCTACAAGGATTTATGCGCACTTGATTTTATATCTTCACTGTTTTTATTGTATAAAATTGTGGATATTGCATTTCTTCCTGACTTTTTGCTGCTTGCCACAATTATGAACTACCTTTGTGAAAAGTGGATAGATGATGTGCACCTTCGAAAAAGATCTGTATCTCTTATCTTAATACCATATATATCTTCGAACTTTTATGGTTCAATTCTTATATTGAGTGTTAGAAATCTTATTGCTGTTTATAAGTATAGTCTCCATTATACCACTTAATAAAGGTACATTTCTTTTATTGATTTTTGTTCCAGATTTTGTGCCTTCATCTACAACGTGCCTCAGTGAATGTGTTTGGAGAACTCGTTAAGTTTCAGGTGCACCAGTTTCTACATTACTTTCCCCCCTTGTTCTCTTTCTTTTTTATTTTTTTTTGGGGGTGGGGGGTTTGTAATACAAAGGAGGCCATTGCCTAGAACTCACACACCCAACAACTGCCATAGCCAAAAAGGCTTGAACCCTGAACTTCTTCGCTTTTCAGAAGAGGTGGTCGTATGACCATATTGGACACATGTGAGGTCTTTTCCTATTTTCTCTCTTGTGTCGTTTGTTTCTATTTGTAGTTTTTTTAAGGACAATTCTTGGCATATATCGTAGCGGTTGTATGTAGAACTTTTGTAGTTGTTAGAAGCCCCGTCCTTTGCTTTGTACATCATTTGTAAATAGATTTTTAATCACCCATAATTTTCTTTTGTAGCATTGTTAAATTAAGCTGAATTTTCATCCTTTATTGTTTTTATATTGCTCAGCCATGTAAATATATACATTGCTGATGATTGTAGGGCCATATTTCTTTTCCGTTGACTTTGAACACCTCAAGGTTTATGAATAGAGGAGTTGGAATCAAGAACTGCGAAAAGAATTTGCCAGAGTGGCAATCAAAGCAGTACCCGTGCCATCTCGTTTCTTTCTCCAATGATCTTGATTTGCATCTTGATACCAGAAGGCTAAATAACATCTATGAACAAACCAAGAATAGTATATTTTCAGAAGTACAGGTACCAGAAGAATTTGGACAAGCTACATCTGGTTTAGTTAGTGCTCATGTCCAAGATTTTCAAGGACAATCAATGTTATTTCAGACTGAAGGCTTCTCAGATCACACCTTGCCTATAATGAACACACATATGCAATGTGATGATAAAGTTTGTGTAGCAGTTCCGGAGGAGGATGTACAAGTTATAATTGATGCTCCCAGTAACACAAATATTCAAGATTCTCAAAGAAAACCAAATATGTCCTGTATTGAAGACTACCCAAATATCGCAGCCCAAAATGATTTCAATAACAAGGTTGGTTTTAATTTGGAATCATTATTTTTTATTATTTTATGCAACTATCTTGGTTGGAGGATGTTTTCGACTAGTTGTATCTCGTTTTGCAATTTTATTTGATATAGTTTATTTAATTAAGCCATATACTTCCTCCCTAGAAGCCGTTGTTCAAATTTTTAGTGGTAATATAAATCCTGTATTTGTTTTGCTTTTTGTTACTCAGTTCCCAACTTCTTATAATTTTGAGAGGAAGTAAATAGGTGTGCCTTGAAGTTTCTGTTGAGCAACTGACTGACGCAATGTCTCAAGAAAAGAATTGATTTGAGCCACTCTCGTTGCTATGGTTCTTGTTTATTTTTCCTCGGCCTATAGCATCTTAAAAGGATTTGGTTTTTTGTCAGGCAAGGGCTACCCGAAGTCTGACATTTTTCCACTCGGTTTCCAAGCTTCGATTTGTGGTCTTAACTCTTAAGTCAAGCCAGAGCTATATATGTAATTTTACAAACATATAGTTAGGATCTTCATTTCAATATCAGATATTTAGCAGATTATTCTTCATTAAAACTTTATGCAAATATTTGATCGTTAACACACTCTCTCTCTCTCTCTCTCTCTCTCTCTCTCTCTCTCTACCGTTCTGTCTCTCTTTACTCTCTATCTAACTTCCACCTAGATCTTTCTACTTCGCCATTTCTTCCTTCTTTTTCTAAAAATTCCTTCCTTCTACAAACTTAACTCCCCATCTTGAGTACTCTTCCCCATTGGTCCATTGCGTTCCACAACAGTAAATGTTTGGTCATACCCTAGATCCCCAAATTCAACTACTTAAATATTCAAGTAAGTGTATATATGTTGTAATTATTCTATAAAAAAATTAAATTTCTTAATTGTTGTAATTATGAATGATGAACATTATTGTATTTTTGATGTGTGAATAGAATGGAAGTGATGGACATTTTTATTAAATTCTGTAACGCATGATATTAGTTTATGTGGGATATTTAGTGTTATTTCAATTTTGAGATGGTGACAGTTAGTGACTTACTTTTTCTGGTGCATGATAGGAAGTTAGATTTGTTTCTAGCAATAGTAAGTCATTAACTGTCACTATCTCAAAATTGAAAATACACTAAACATTCACATAAACTACTATTTTGCATTCTAAAATATTCCATTCTATTTACACATCACAAATAATTGTTCATCATGCATAATCACAAGTATGAAATTTCTAATTCGTATAAGATAAATAGACCAATACATACAGTTGTTTGAATATATTTGAGTAATTGAATTTGGGGGTTTAGGGTATGACAACCAAATTTTTACTGCATTATACCTCAATGGGTGCCGTGACCAGTGGAGATGGCGGAAGGTGTTAAGTTTGTAGGATGAAGAAAGAACGGTTGAACAAAGAGAGAGAGAACAGATCTGTTATATATATATATATATATATAAATATAAAGAGAGAGCTCATTTTCGTAATCATATCTATTTGTGCTATGCCTTATCTCCAAAATATATGAGAAAAATTTAACAATACGGATCAAAAGTGCATGCAAAAGTAACACAATCGTGAATCTTTTGAATTTGTCCAGGCTTCTCGTGTATGAATAAATATATTTTAACCCTTCATATAATATATAAGTGTTGTTATAAAAAGTTACAAAAACAATGCTATATACCATCAGAAGTTGAGAAAATTTGCATTCTTTTTATTTGTTTGTTTGTCAATTTGTACGGTTTGATTCCTTAAAAAGATTGTGAATTTGTAGGTATAAAACTAGGGATATGATTACAAAAATGAGCTTAAAAAGATTGTGAATTTGTATATTTCATAATTTTCCTCCTTCCTCTATTGTTAATTTGCCTGTAGATGCATTACTGTCATAGTAGATGTTTGCTCTTTAGTAGCACGGCATGCGCCTTTATATCTTTTTGAATCGTTCTCTCTCATTTGTGTGATATACTTATTTTGGTCGATGCAGATGGTTAAAACTCGTGATTCAGCTCCAGCAGAACATGATATGTATCGTCTGGTTTCAGTCGTACAACACTTTGGAAATGCAGGAGGTGGACATTATACAATTTACAGAAGAGTAAGAGCTAATTCTAAGGATGGAGGTCCCAATCAGATACAAGAGTCTAATCAAATTCAGTGGTTTGGTATATCAGACTCTCAGGTATATAGCGTCTCCGAGGACGATGTTCTTGCCGCTGAGGCTAGTTTGCTTTTCTATGAGAAAATTTCAGAGATGCCGATAGACCATTCGTACCCATAAGCAATGGCGGCTCAACTAAAATCCCACGAAATCTCATTTTCCTTTGGTTTTTCTAAGAAGATGAGATCGACTCATGGGATTCGAGAAGAAAAGTGGAGGGACATGGAAGTTTTTTCTTCGGGCCGTTAGACAGTCTTATTATTACTATATTTGGTTTTTGTGCACTTCTCCCATTAGAGTGTAGTCGACTGTCTATTACTACAGTACATTCAGCTGTTGTATCACTACTGTTTTACACTAATTAATTACTGGGAATTTTGTGGGAGTAAATGTTACACGTACTCACATATGAATAAGGGCATGTTTGGCATTCATGCCATTTATATTCAATTATACTCCCCCTATTCATAGCAGTTGAGAAAGGAACATCTTGCAACCCCACAAAACAAACAAGAACAGGAAAAGTTATCTGCTTCTAATTTGAACAAGTACTCCGTTTATGCATAGCCAATTTCCCCTTTTTGATGCCACGTTCGTTTCATCAGTACCATTTATTTAGCAAGGGAGCAAGAGAATGGGGTTTAGCTTATTTCTACGACCTGTTGTATAAAATAAAAGCACAAGGACGATTCGTCTACGACAGTTGGTGACATTCTATCGACCATGAGTTTGGGTTTGAAAAGACCTAAGGTTGCTTGATTCATTTTAAATGGTAATAAGAGCATTTCTATGTGACATGTAAATGAAAACGTCATATTAACCATATATCTTATTTGATTTTAATGTTTTTTTAAATAAAAATTTTCGTTGTATTATATTTTCATCAGAATATTACATTTGATTTTTTTTCCTTCATAATTTCAAACAAATTTTAATTTTTTTTGTAACAAAAGAAGCCATGGCATAACTTATACACCTAAGCTGCTAAGCACACACTAATTAATATTCCCCTGTTTTATAATAAGTGGTATTCTAGATTAATTTTTTTCCCTCATAATAAGTGACATTTTATGTTTTCCTAAAAACTTAACACTTATACTTCCTAATTTACCCTTGAGCGTAATTAAAATTATTGTTTTCTCTTATTCTCTTTATTTGTATCACACTCTCTTCCTTAACATGTTTCTCTCTTTGTATGATTTTAATAAATGACAAAAATGTGAACTTATCAAAATTTTAACACAACTTTTAATTCTCTAAATATGTGTGTAAATAACTATAATATCACTTATTGTGAAACAAAGAGAGTACTATTTCTCGATTGAAAACTAGTTAAGTCCTAATAATATTCAAACCTAATCATGTTTAATAACTTTCCTAAAGTTTTAAAATGAGGATTTGCATTTGCATCTTAAAACAAACTCAAGGCGGTCAAAACTCCGTAGACCGGATCAATCATAGTTGACAAACTGATTTGCTCTTAAATTATTCAAGAAAATAAGCCCACGTATACCACGTACTGAGAATTGTTGTTTGACTTTTTTGCACATAAATTTTGGTGAATTTTTTATATGTTAAATATTTTATTTTATTTTAAAAAAATTAATAATCAAAATATTTTAAATAAGAATTGATATGAATAAATTTTTTAACTAAAATAAAATATTTAATGTATAAAAAAATTTCTTAAACTTACGTACAAAAAGTTAAACGACAATTATTATGAATCAGATGTAGTAACTTAATTATCATCATTTTGTACAATAATTTTACATTTGAGAGAAATATTCATAATAGATCTTTAATTACATTTAAAAATTATTATCATAATATTTTTTTAAAATAAAACTTGTTTTATAAAAAGAGTTATATTCGTGTAATTTTTATTAAAATATTATTATATATAAAATTTATAATTATAATTTTCTGATCATTTCATAATTATAATATTAGTAACAAATTTCATAAAAATGATTAATAATTTGTATATGAAAATATAAATTAAACATTCAATATATCTTATTATTCATGAGAAACTCAAATATAATTCTTTTTATAGGATAATATTATTTTAATAAAAATTCATTTGACCACAACTTCCAATCCTATGAGTCCTTTACCCACCACAAGTCTATCTAGAATATAATAAAAAAATTTAACTTAAAATTAGAGATACATTTTTATTAATTATAATATATTAAACTCTAAATTTATTTTAATTTAGTTGGGTAACATACTTTATATTTAAAACTTTCAAAAATTATATTTCCTCAATTTCATAATAAATGTCATAATTTGACTTTAGAGGACAAACTAACTGATTTTAAAATCACAATTATTATTATTTTATAAAGATATAGATGACAATACTTATCAAATGAAAGTTTATACAATTAATTACAAGACCCAATTTTTATAATTATGAAAATATAAATATATTTATTATATTTTAAAGTCAAATTTTGATTAATTTAATCATTAAAATCAAATTAAGACATTTAATTTTAAAACGAAAAGAGTAATAAATATGAAATTTAATATACTGTAATTTAGCTCAAAAAATTAAATATATCTCGAAGAAGAGAGTAATAAACTTGGGACTTCATATACGCGCGAATAAATCAAAGTATCCAACAAATTCTGGATGAACAAAAATACGTTGTACTACATAGTTCGCAGCATATATATATATATATATATTTCCATATATGTGGGCGTACATGATTCATTAAAACTTCACAATTTAAGTTGTGTTTATTTCATTAATTGTTTAAATTTAAATTAGATTCATTATATTTAAATTTATTAAATTAATTAAATATTTATATTTGAATCTTAATATAAATTTAATTAATTATTTAATATTTTACTTTAAATATTTGAATTAATTTACCTTATTATTTTATCATATTTAAATTCATTCAGTTTTATTTTTTTGACTTACTGATTGCAAATGAAATCGAGTCCATTAAAAAAAAATAGTAGGCTAAACTAACAATCTAAACAATACAAAATCTAAATACGCTCAAATCCTTAATCTATTAAAATGTATTAAGAAATAAACAAACACAACTTAGACTAAATTTTTTCACAACTGTGAAAAAAAAACACAATTACACTCACACACAAACATATACATAATTATATATTTGTATAGATATATGCTAGCTATATATATATAATTAGTTATGAATGGGAGCCCTCTTTCGAGCAGGAGTATAATCACTAATAACAAGTGGGACGTCGTCGTCTTTGCCGTCAAGTTGCACCGCCGCATCTTCATCACCAGCCCGCCATGATAATTCCCTGGCGCCATTCATTTCCCTAACCAAACTCCGTGCAGCTGTAAATATATTAAAAATTAAATCAGAAACAATTTTGAGATTAATTTCAGTGAAAATTAACTGAACTTTATTATTATAATTATCTTATTGATCATTAACAGAACTTTTATAACAAATTTCAGTGAATGTAATTGTTAACTAAACATGTTCAATTGCATGAACATATAATTAAACTTTAGACGTAATGTTTATCGACGAAAGAAAAGCAAAATGGGTTAAATTGTTTCTATTTACGTACGTCTTTTGGCTTAAGAGTTATTACGTGTCCCATTAAGTTTTTTAATTTTTTTTATTAAACTGCAATAAATAACACGTGATGTTATTTAATATATAAATGATAAATGACACTTTAATATATATATATATATATATATATATATTCATATATATACAAAATACTACTTTAATAAATAAAATTTTTATTAATTTTATTTTAATACGAAAATGACTATCAGAAATACTAAAATTATTATGGAAAGTCGATTATTATGGAAAGTCGTAAACATTGTTCGATTGAAACACAATTTCTCCATCTTTTTCACTATATAAAATAGATGATAGGTATAACCAACTCCAAGGGGAGGCCATCATCATCATTAGATAATAGATATAGAAGTCTTCAGCCCCTATAAATTAACGAATATTTGCTAGCAACAAAGAATTATACAAAATATTTCTTCTCTATAAAACTTCTGAAGGAAATAAATATAATAGAGTATGAAAAAAATAATTATTATAAAATGTACCGGTAACTGAGGTTGTGATGAAGCAGAGCAAGAAAAAAGCCACCAGAATGAAACGTTCGCATGGAGAAACACCCATCTTCATTTACTAATATTTTATTGAGCGTCCTTTTCTTTTTCTTTCTTATTTTTTTCTTTCTTTTTAAGTTTCTCTATGTTTTATATATTTTTGCGTCTTAGACAATGAAGCATATAAATACGAAACGTCTATTTATATAGAGACATAAAGTTTGTGGGACATCATTACGGGACAGGTAATTGTTAGTGACAGCGATTGAATGGCGTGATTTAATTGGTTATTAAACAATTTGTTTTTGTGTTATTTATATGAATTTGTCACAAATTTGACTTAATAAAATTCTTACCGG
Organism: Centella asiatica; assembly: GCA_014636745.2. Classification (NCBI taxonomy): domain Eukaryota; kingdom Viridiplantae; phylum Streptophyta; class Magnoliopsida; order Apiales; family Apiaceae; genus Centella; species Centella asiatica. Next base: position 17,857,851 of record CM025786.1, read on the forward strand.
CCAGTGAATCACTTCCCTCTGCGTTGCACCACAAAAATTCTTTAAAATTACGTTAAAAATTAGATATATATTTTGAATAATAAAATTATATATTTTTTAGAAGTGTGAGTGCTCACAGAGCTATATATTTACAAAAAATAAATCACAGTCCATTTTGTTTATTTATTGCGAGATTAAAATGTATGAGTTAATGAATGTGTTTATAAGGTTTAATGCTATTGTCCCAAGTATACTAATTAGGATTGTTTACGCTCAAACCAAGTACACCAATTAGGATAGTTTACGTTCAGACATACCAAAAAATTTAGAATATGTAAAAATAATACAATATATAAGTTTTTTGGAATTATATACATGATTTTTATAATCATTATCCCAACAATTGAAAATGTACTAATTTAATATGAATTTTATTATGCACCAGAAAAATATGAGAAAATTTATGTACCCATTTATTATCTGAAACTATTTTAGTTTGTAAACTTAGATTTTCTAAATATATTATGGATTTATAAATATAAGTATAAAACCAGTTGGTGAGTAGAAGGACAATAAGGTGCTCCCACCTAATTGAGGAACTCCATACCTTGTCACGTGAACTTGCCGATCGAAGTTCAGTCGCTTGATTATGAAATGATTTGTCGTAATAAGTGATATACATATAATCACTAATTACGTATAATTACACCACCTTTGATTAACATATATATATGGAAGAGAACACTCTAAAAAAAGAAATTAAAAGCGTCCAATCCAACAGCGAAAATGGACCAATTTTGGACAGAACATTTAATCAAATTAATTCATATTTATATCTTGAGATAGATATATGAAACCACTCAAATGTCTAGTATTTCCTAACAAATTAATTAGTACACTCCCTTAGTTTATACTTAAAAGTGGTATTTATGGAATATGTATGTAACATCTTCAAGATATAAAGTGCTGTCTTATGCAAACGCTTGTTCTTTCTGTTTTTCTTTTAATCTTTTTTTCCCCTTTTCTGATTATAAGTAAATTCTGTTAGCGATTTCTTTGTTTTGTAAACAAAAAATTCAAGTTAAGAGGATGTTCTCTAGTTTAGAATTGGAGTCTGTCACATGTTACTTACACTAATATCAAATACTTATGTATTATGACCGCGAAAAATGATAGATAAGATTACTAATAATATGAACTTTGTTAGTATTTTGTGTCATTATCTTTGTTTTGTAAGAGTTGATATATTTTTCGCCCTTCGAAAATATTAATCTCGTGTTACAAATACTATGTCATAACCATGAAAAATGAGAGAAAATTAGTATACCCTTTATTATTATTATTACCTTTACTATTTATTCATTTTTAATTTGTATTGTTGATTTTTTTAAAAAGATAGTGGATTTGTAGATATAAAATTGGTGGACATGATTACAAAACTAATACTATAGTTCATTTCCCTTAATTCCTTTATATATATGCCCACTGATTTTATATACCCACTAGTTTCAATTCGATCTAAGAATTTTCAAAAACTAAGGGTATCTTATAAAATTTTCGTTAATTTCCACATTAATTTTAGATAAATTCAACCTTACAAACAAATAGAACATTAAAAAAACATTAATTCATTTTTGGTGATTTGTGGCATAAATTATATAATTATATATATGTATGGAAATTTTTACTCGAAATATTTTAAACTTACACAATTATAAAAAGTACCATACACATACAAAAGTAGTGAAATTTTGCATCCTTCTCCATCTTCTTGAATCTTCTTCTTCTTTTCTTTTTTAATCCATATAATTAGATTTTTAGAAAACAATACAATACAATACATATATATAAAGAGAGAGGAACAATTCATGGTTAGAAATAAAAAAAATGTACCGTTTTAATTTCTAATTAAGTCTCCGTCGTCCAAGATTGACAAATACAATAAGATATTATGATAACACTTTTATATCTTAATTTTTTTTACATTTGATACAAATTTGAGAAAATTTGGGAATTTTGTCCATCACAAATTATAATGAATAAAAATTCTAAATTTTTTACGTATACTACAAATTGTAGCAGTCGTAATATTCATCGACTTCTCCATTCTTTCATCACCATTGGTAACCTTTTAAAACTCTCAATTGAATATATTTTTGTATAACACTTTAATTATAACTCTAAATATATCATTCATTCATTTAACAATACTAATGGAAATCGTCATGAACATTGTTAAGGTAAACTTGCATTTCACATTATCAACATCGCCATAACCATTTCAAAACATAAGTTGAAAAAAAAATTGAAAATTTACACTTTTAATCCATTATAAAGAAATATATATTTGTTGGGAGTTTTAATAAGCTGCCAACGACGAGAAAACATTATGAATTTTCTCCTACAACAATTTGTAGTAGATGTAAAAAAATCTCAAAATTAATCTCACCTTTCTTTTTAATCTTGAATGGTAGAGATTGAGTAAAAAAAAATAGTACACTTTTTCAACTCTAATTATTTAAATATTTTATCATTCCTATTGGTATTTACTAAACTTACAAAGATAGCCTTACAAATTCATCCGCTCTCTTTGTTATTTTCTGAAAAAATTCATCAGTTTTATAATCATACCACTTCTAAATTTACTAAGAATATTGATCAGAAGAAAAAAGCTAACCGAATTCAATATCCTTCTTGTGACTTTTAAATTGGCGAAAAAAAATTAGAACGAAAGACTAAAGTTTTTAATTCAATTCTTATTCTTATGAATTTTTTTATTAAAAGAAAAGAAAAGATTTGATAAATTTAGCATTTTTCTTCCAAACTCTTTCATCCAAATAACTTTCGTCCAAATGTAGTCGTATTTGGATGAAAAACTAATTGAAATAAGATATATCTTTTGAAAAACTTAGAGTATTTCATTGTCCCTAATCACAAATATAACAAAATTAAGTAAAGGATAAAATAAAATACTTTTAAAATCAAAATTTCTTTTCTTCTCTCCTAGAAACTCAAGCGAAAACTTATTGCATTCTTTTCTTTTCTTTTAGAATTAATTTTCCTTTTTTTTCCTAAAATTTTAAAAACTTACGAGCAAAGCAAATTGTATGAAATCCATTAGAATCGTAAAGCTCGTTTGTCCGACTCAACTCGAGTTTTAAACGAGCTGATCACGAATACGATTTTTTGTTCATTTAACTATTCAAGCTCAACTTAACTTGACTTGAACTGGAAAAACTCAACTCAACTGATTTATAATGTTCGACTCGATGATCACTTAAACGAGCCGATCTCTAACATAATTTTTAGATCGTTAAGTAATACATGTTCATCTTGACTCGATTCATTTAATAAATAAACTCGACTCAACTCAACTCATTTAATAAATAAACTCGACTCGACTCGACTCAACTCATTTAATAAATAAACTCGACTTGACTCGACTCGTTTACGACTCTAATGTGAGGTGCATAATAGAATGAATTTAAGTCTCAAAAATATAAACTTATGTAACTTTTCTTTCTCCGTCTATTTTTCAAGTTAAAACTTTTTAGTTGAAGTATCTATGCACTTTTCTCTTGATCCACAAAAAGAAGAAAATTAAGGAAGATCCGTTAATTTAGGTCATATCAACAATACTAATTTGAAGAGGAGCAATTCAATCCTGTTGCTTGGTTCTCATTTGGCGGAATCTAATGAAACTGAAACACCCACGCCATATATAACAAAGAATTTGTAGGACATATATGGAAGATGAGATTTGCTACCCATCATTATCATCTTTTTCTTCTTCAATTCGGGCAACAATTAATAAACACACTACTGCTTCATTCATTTTGGTCTGTTGGATGTGGTATTAGAGCTTTATTAGCAACATATATGCATGCAGTTGAAACTTTAAAAATTCACATATATATGATAAATCAGAACGAACCTTTTGAGATTTAAATCTGTTAGACTGTCGAAGCTAGATCGATTAGATAAGATGGTATATACCATATTGGAGAAGACGGTTATCTATTTTAGAATCATTATAAAGATGAGATGACAGGACAATAAATGCTAAAGGAAAATGAAACACAAAAGTAATGTCTAACAGTTTCCTAACCAAAAGAAAATAAAAAATTAGCTTCTGACAACTTCTGTTCTCCTCCATCCAGCTAAATTAAACTAAGGTTAAAGATATTCTAATGATCCAAGGCGTAATTCTTAACGTACCTGAAGAATAAAAAATATTTTTGTTTTCCTGGCATGATTCTTCAATTTTCTTAGAATTTTTTTTATATATTCTACATGTTTAACTAGGAAAAAACATAAGAAAAGATGAGAACAGTACAACATTTTTTTTTCTCTTCTAATCTTCCGAAAAACGAGAAGAAAATATTTTATGCAACATAATTATAAATTTTCTCTTTAAATCCTCTACTTTCTTTACTGAAAAAACTCAAAAACTAATGACTGATTTTCTCATTCCTTCTCTCTAAAAAAACCAAAGACTGTACAATTATCAAATACTTAAATGACATAGAAATTTCAGATCATTCTAACGTGGTAAAATTGTTATTTGTACTTTCTACTATGTAATAATTGAAAAACAAAGCAACTTGTAAAAGTAGAATTTATCATAAACAAAAGATTTTTTTTTACATATAATTATTTTATATATATATATAACTTATATTCAAAATTTACCAGACATCATAAAATTCATTCAATTAATCCTTGATTCAGCTTCTCCGCCAAATCCATCATCTTCCTCCCTCGTGAGAACCTTGCACCTCAAGAACTTTACATTTTACTCCAAAATTTTTACCTACTTTATCCGGTTCTCAATGACTTTGTAAAGATTCTTCAATTCTCCATTTTTTTTTCAAGTGTAATATGCTAATATAACTTTTCATTATAAAACTACACCGTCTTATGGATTTATTCTGAAAACTTCATTGGATAACCAAAAGTTGCTCAATTTAAATATTTACGTACGTAGAATCTACTCAAATTATGATTACACTTACATCACATATTATAGTATCTAAAAGAAAAATAAATATACATTTTACTGTACATAACCTCTCGAAATCCGCGTTTTTATTTTTAAGATTCTCACAAGAATAAACTTTAATGAAGCGAATTACAAAAGAATGGAGTCAAAGTAAGTCTCCTCCATCCCCGAATGAATTTGACAACATATTAATATCAAAATAAATGAAAATAAATAAACTTGAGTATATCCATAAAGCAATTACGCAATAAATAATCTCTTTTCTTTTTTTTTTTTGGCTAAGGCAAAAATATATAACTGAGAATGTCATGATCCAAAAAAACTTGGATCAAGACAAAAGAGTACAAGACAAAAAGTGGGTACAAACTGATGATAACAAAGCTATCAAACAAGAAAAACAAAACAAGCAACTGAAAAAGACACTGAAACTGAATAAAAACGACCACTCGAAAGCACCAAAAAATACCTAAGAAGGAACTAAGTGGTAGATCCATACCTCAGATATATCCATTTTAATTTATTGGTAACTCCCACCAAGAAGAGAAAAACTTCATAAGGAGAAAACAAATTTTTTAAAGTAAGAAAAATCTAAATTAGAAAAGAAAAACCAGTAATATAAACAATTCCAATCTAATGTAAAGAGTTCATAAATTGAAAAAAAAAATTCCATACAAAAAAAATAGTATACTTCACATTTTAAGAGAAATTTGTACTTTAGAATTTTTTTTATCTTAAAAACACTCTTTTGGAAACCGACAATGTAGTATTAAGTAGAGAAACAATGCTATAGTACAGAAGTACCGGACACTTTCAATGAAGATCGCGCGTCCGGACATGCAAATTGAAAAGAGGGAGACAATTTTTTTTAAGAAAAAAGTTTAAAAGGGACACTCAAAATATATTTCTTTCCTAAAACTTTAAAATTGACATTTTTGGAGAAAAAATAAAAAATATGTAGTGAGAGAACAGACCCAAACGACGAGTGAAAGCTCTCAAGTTCATTGGGCCATGTATGTCTTCTCTTGGCATACATTCATATGCCTTGATTTCCTTAAATTTAGCTGTAGACTGCACAACCAACATGTGGTCTATCACGTGAACAAAATTCCTTACCAAATTAGAAAAAGATTTACAATTAACATTTATATTTGTTCGAACCAATAAAAATCTACACTCGACTATTTTGGGAAAAAAAATTAATTATTCAATTACAAAATTCGTGTCTCATTATTAATTTAGCAACTCAACTAAAAAAAAATCATTTTAGTTACTAAAAATAAATTTTTAATCGAATTGATTTTGGTCAATTTTTTTAAAACTTTAAAAGAATAGATAAATTGACTCTCAGATATCATGTGACATAAACTTGTAGTTTTTAAACTTTCAACAAAGTAAATTATGTGGGTCTTATGTGACAACTTATTCAGATAAACATAAATTATTTTATTGAATACGTAAGAAATGCATATTTATTTCACGCGATATTAGAAATGAGAGCTAATTTAGTAATTTAACTGAAATTTCAAAATTTTAACCGAAATCAATTTAATTGAAAATTTACTTTTAGTTCAACAATTAGAATATTTGTTTATAATTGAGTAATCGAACGAGCCACATGTTCAGTGATTGAATACTCATTTCATTTTCTCCGACTCTTTCATTTTTAAATATAACAATTTAACAGATGTTCCCCTGCTGCAAAAAAAGAAAATAAAAAAACTAAACAGATGTTCCCCTATTTTAATTATAAGGGTATGAATTAAGAAAAAAGTCTTCGTAGTAGATGCTTAATAGCGTCCAATTAAAACAGATGCCTTAATACAATGTACTCCACTTTTTCCCAAAATAAAATTTTACTTTAATGATAATGTCAAGAGAATTGATTAATTAATAACTATTTTATGCTCATAAATGATATAAAATTTCAAATTTAAGATTCGTCTAGGTAAGTAAACAGAGTCCGAAATATCCGATATTTGACTGAAATATTCGTGTTCGTATTCGAAAAAAGCGGATATTATTCGTATTTGATTAAAAATTAATAGGATAAAGATATATGCATATTCGCATTCGTTAATATCCATATCCGTTTTTAACAATTATTTGTACTAAATTTTACTTAATAGCTATGTTATTTCTTAAGGTATAAGTAATTTTTTTAAAGTTATATAACAAGATTACATTCATAAAATAATAGATAATTCATTATAAAATGAATATTAAGGTTATGGTAATTTTTTTAATGAAATTAATAAAATTTTATAACTTATGTGTTACTTATTTTATTAAAATATTAAAATTACTCTCAATTAAAATATATTTGAAATATCCGATATTCATATTCGTATTAAATTTTATTCGACAAATATTTTTTATATTCATATCAATTTAAAATGAAACAAATACGAATATAGACATATTTCTATCCGTTTACACCCTAGGATCATCCATAGGCTTTACACATTTAAATTTGGTTTTCATTATGGCGCAGTACATATTATAATTGTACGTGCAAATTAATTTCTTTCTGAACTACAGGGCTACATTAGATCAATTTGCAAAAAAGAAAATAAAAAAATTATGGTATACATATATATATATATATATATATATATATATATTTTATATATTTTTTTTAAATTAAACAAATCATTAGTTTCCATTACTATGGCAACAATAATGATTTAAGTTGATTTGTTTTTAACTTGGGTAATTGGCAATACCCATTTTATACAGATTTTTTAAGGGCCCGTTTGGGGTGCAAGTGAATCACATCACGATATAAGGCATGATTTTTCATATTATGGTGGAACTGGAAAGTAAATGAACCGAGTTATATGTGAATAAATTCGTATTTAACTAGTTTAAATTTCATTTGATTTGGCTCGCGAAAATATACAATTCGATCTTGAACACAATGTTTTATTTGTTAAAATTTCAGATTTAATTTTGATCGAATTCGAATAACTCGAGTAAGCTCGACTAATTTATTTTGTTGAGTTCACTCGGATCGACTCATACAAATAGTTAAACGAACAAATTTGAAACACATTTTTTGTTCGTTAAAAATTTTAAATTCAATTCGAATTAATTTATTTTTAAATATATTTAATTAAACTCGACTTGACTCAATTATTTATCGGTGAATCCAACTCGACTCGACAGGCTCTACTATGTACTGTTTACTGTGCTTTAACGTTAGATTCCCGGTATATACAGTACATCTGTCAATTTGGTGAGGTCACGCGAGATCATGCGAGGTCACGTGATTGTGTTTTCGACAGCCAAACAAGCCACATGCCCACATGTCTCCTTGGGCCCGTTTCTCTCCACCAGCTGACTCAGATTGAAGGGAAGGGTTATTAAATTGGTTAGCTCCAAATGATGGAACTTGAAAAAAAAAAAAAATATAAGACCCCAAAAAAATTGATACGAACCTTGTCATTCAATCATCCACTTGATTAATTCAAAAGTTGGTCAATCTAACGCCACTCATTTATTATTCCTACTTCATGAATGATTTTCCTTATTCTCTTGCATCATTATTTTATCCTTTTAAGCATTAGAGATACCTTTAAGTTTTTTTAAGAAATTAAATTATTTTACTTTTTAATAAAAATATTCATATGATATTTTTAAAATTCTACGAAAAAACCTATTAATATTATTTGTAGTAAACGTATAAATCTCGTGATTCACCTCAAATAATTTTGGACTAATATGTGATCAATAATGAGATGTTTAATTAAAAATTCAAAATTAATATTAAAAATGTAATAAATCAACATTGGTGGAAGATGATGGCAGTGCGCCAACGATAAGGTTGGAGTAGTGGCAAAAGTTGGTGGTGATAATAACGATGATGGTAGCGGCAGCGGCGTGATCCTAGTGACATAGGTGGTGGGGTAGAGGTAATGACGGTGGCAAAGGGTGCACAATGTGGTGCTGATGATGATGATACTAAGTGACAACGACAGAGTGATGATGGTGGTAGAGACGACAACGGGTGGTAATGGTAACAAAGATGATTACGAAAGTGACAGAGTAATGATAATTGTAAAATCATTTTTCAAAAATATTTTAGAAAATAAAAATCGTGTAAAAAATATATTCATAATTATATAATTTTTTATTACAAGTTGTATTTTCTAATAAAAAAATATGATGAGAACTATTTTCCTCATACCAAATGGAATCTACGTCACAAGATTTGAAGTTTTGTTCTCACTATCTTTGATTTATATTTTATTTTATTTTACTTAGGCGGTTGTTGGAGATTGCCTACGAAGTCATGCATACGCACATAATCATGACAAATATCAACAATATTATTTTTTATGTAACCTATAAAATATGAAACTTAAACATCTTTAATATAAAAAGGCAACCGTATATGTTTTGACATTTTACGATTTCATTTGGGAGAATAGGATGTATGACCCATTTATAACGAGAGAAAAAAAAAGAAAGAAAAAAAGAATCAAATCAAATTGGAGTTCAAAATATGATATCCTAGAAGGTGTTTTAGTTTTTGTCCTTGACGTTTTTCGTAAAATAATTATATATTTTCAATAGAGACGTGTTTTAAAATGGGCTTTACTAAAAGGATATATCTTCCACTAACCATAACCCACCTAGAGTCACCTACGTTTTATCATAAAATATGTTTGAAGCTCAGTCGTTTTGCGACTTAATTAGTTAGCCAAGTTTTATGTTTGTAAGATTGGCTGGACCATGATATAGGCTATGATCTCATATATCTATCCATCTATATCACAGATTACAGACAAGCTAGAAGACTTGAAAAAAAAAAAAAAAAAAAGAGTAGTGGGCTGGTCCGGGTCGTATTCGGTTTCCAAGAATAAGCATTTTGGTTATTAGGTCATTCATACGAGTTTTCCTTAACAAATTCTCTATTTTGTTGAATCTGACACAACTTTTTATACATTTATCGAATATCTATTTATTTCATTTACATCAGATACTTTAATTTATGGTACACTAAAATAAAATAATAAATTTTCAAACTTTTATGATTTACATTAATTAATTATTCCATATTACATAAAATAACAATATTTTAAAACTTTTTACTTTTCATTATCAATATTATTTTAATCAACGTACGACAATTAAACAAATACAATTTAATTTTGTGTAATATTACTTTAAAATTGGAAAAAAATCTTAAAAACTAATTAAGTTTTTTAGTATTCAAATAAACTTTCAGTACAATTTCTTTAGCTACATAAATAGAAAATATGATTTCTTAGTTATTTTACATATTTGATAAAGAACAGAGAGTAAGCACTAGACTCCCAAAAGAATGAAAAATTAATATATAGTTGATGCCGCATGAAAAGTGAAACTTGAGAGTTGATGAAGTACTATTCACAATCTTGATCCTAATTGTTTTTTACAAATACTGCTGCAGCAATTATACTCAATCCTATCCCCAGATTTTTTAAAAATAAAGATTTTAAAACTTTTTGGTATACTGCTGCAAATGCTCTTAGAATTCAATAATAAGGAACTTGTAATTGGAGAAATGTTATGACTTGATCGGTGGTGTTAAACCAAATTAATGAGATTAAAGAAATTTTATGATTAAGATCTTGGTTAGGTATTTTATATAACAAAGAAAAATGAAGATAAGTTTATATAGAAAACATTAAGTTCTCTCTAAAATGTGATGAATGATTTATATGATGGAATAAGAAAAAAAATTTAACATTGGAATAAAAACCACTCATATAAAAGAAAAAAGACCATTAACATTTGGGACATATGCATACGCTTGTACAGCTATAATAATTTAATTTATTAAAACAATTAAAATTTGTCATGGATCAAAGAAAATGAAATACAACATACGTAAAAGGTACTGCGAGATATGGGTGTCCTCTGCCAAGAAATGGTTGTTAGTTTGTTACCCCTCAAGATGTAATACATGCAATAAAATACAAGTCCAATTAGTTCTTCAAATGCAACTTAGTTGCCATTAGTTTATACAAAATGAACAAATAAATATTAACAAAAGGAATATTTTTCAAAATAAACCCTTTATCAATAAAGAAAAGAAAATCTGAAAATTTATGGGCATAACCGTTAATATAATTTTATTTAGGCAAAAAATTATCTAACGAATACATTCATAGAGTCATATGTTTTGTTAACGTGTCTATATTGTATATAGTTTAACATAGTTCACCTTCTCTTTTCTTAGAGTCTTATTTACTTACTTTTATGTTACCGTTATAAGTTTACACTCAATCTTTGGATTTCTTGTGAACCTTATAAGAATGTACTATATGCTAACTGATGGGCTTTTTCTATACTATAATCTAAAATGTTTAAAGATAATTAGATTTTTTTCTGCACGGATATGAGTTAGTTCAGGAAACATGTATATTTCTCCTACCCATTTTATTGAGAACCAAACCAAAACCACAAAGTTCCACTACCAAACCAACCAATGTCTTGTACTAAATTCTCCTCACATCTGATTGAGAAGATAAAGTTGTTATTTTGGAAGATTTTTATATTTAATAGTAGTGTTGTATGTTAATAAATTATAACCATCACATGCACGGAAGCGTAAATTAATTAAGCAATTACACAACAAATATGAACAAAACAATTCAACAACCAATTTTGCAATATCCCACATCGATGATCTTTGAATTAATGAATTCATTTATAAGATTGAATACTACTACTAAAAAGGCACCTTCATGTTTAGAGGTTTTGAAGTGTTGGTGGTGGAATTAGATGATCTAGTTGTTGATTAACTTGGTTTAATAGGTTAACAAATTGGGATTTTACAAATTATGTGAAAAATCCAAGATGGAAAAAACCATGAAAAATGAAGGATTGCGACAGAAGAATCATCTTCTACCCTCTGACGAGGGTTGAGAACTTTCAAACTCAACCAAAATCGAAATTCCAAGTTGTAAGCTAGAATTTGTAACATCAAAATTGCAAATTTGGTAACTCTTCAACATTCATCCGCTATCGAATCCAAGTTGTAAGCTAGAATTTGTAACACCAAAATCTGACAATTCTCTATCTTATTGCAAATTTCGTAACTCTTCAACATTAGTATCATATTCTCCTCATCCGCTCAAAATTGGCAATCAAGTGCAAGTAACACTTGTAAACGAAGTAACACTTATGATTTCTAAGCACAAGTCTCTTAGCCACAACGCCTCTTTCACATGTTGTCTCTGTAGTCAACGAAGCCACAACATACTGTAAAGTAGGTTTGTAGGATATGCATGCCCACCATGGGTAAACAAAAACTCTGTCAGTGATCTCCTCTAATTCAAGTCACTCATATAATTTGAATCAATAAAATCGATAACAAGATCTATATTCCTTCCAAACTCTAAGCCAATATTCATAGTACCTCGCAAATAACGCAGAATCCATTTCATGACACGACAATGATCCTCACCATGACAAGATAAGAATCTACCAACAGCACAAACTGCATGTCAAATATCGGGGCGAATACATATCATAACATACATTAAACTGCCCATGACCCGTGAAGCCGGAATTCAAGCCATTACTTCTCCTCCTCTTTGTTTTAGGAGACATTTTCGCTGATACTTGAAATGAGTCGCAAATAGAACAGTCACTCAGTTAACATCAAGCATTCCCAACCATTCAAACACCTTCTTGATGTAAGATTCTTGGGACAAACACAAAATCTTTGTTTCTCTATCTTTAATAATCTCTATGACAAGAATCTTCTAAGCATTACCCAAATTCTTTATCTTAAACTTCATGCTTAATTGTGTCTTGTGCTCATCAATTTATTTCATCTCCCTTATAGCAATCAACATGTCTTCAACATAAAGAAACATATAAATGAACTCACCATTATCAAGAGTATTGAAGTAGACACAACTACCGTATTGTCACCTACAAAAGCCAACACCAACCATAAACGCATATTAGACCTTGGCCACCAACCGGACCTTATACCATGCCGCTTCCACTCCTTTAATTTCTTCATTCTATTTGAAAACCCACTTGCCTTCGATGATCTTCTTGCCTTTTGGCGGTGTCACAACCTCTCAAATCTGATTTTTATAAAGAGATTCAATTTCCTCGTTCATTGCAATCAACCGTTTTTTTGGATCCACAACAGAGATAACATTATTCTATGTTACTGGATCACTGTATTCCACCTCTTCAACTATTGACAAAGGATATGCAACAACAACTGCATACACATACCTATGTGGTGGTCTAGTAGTCCTTCTCGATCTTTCTTTGCCAAATTCCTATGATTCTTCATGTTGTTCCTCATCACCATTATTATCATTCAGAACAATGTTTTTTTTTTTTTTTTACCATCAATCGATTCCTAAACTGTATGAGTTACAATTGTTATAAAATATGTTGGATGATAACACAACGGAAGCAAAATCAACAATCAACAAAGTAGATTAAAAATCACAAGACAACACAAAAATTTAACATCAAAAACCCAAAACTAAAAAAAACCACGAGATTCAAACAAGTTTCACTATATGAATTTGAAGAATTTATAAGATGGATAACACCCACAAACTCTTAATCTCACAATTTCTCTAATTGCTCTCTAGAGAAATTCTACAGTTTTTAACAATTATCTATTCATCCCCAAATAAACCTATGAAGGTCTATTTATACAACTTACAAACCTAATTACAATCAAAATAAGAACCATGTAACTTAACCATCGAGTCGCACCAAGAAACCAAATCGAAAAATGAAAAAAAAAAGGTCTCAAATTGCTTTCTAATGTCATGCACGGTCATGCACTTCTGCGTTCTTTCATTCTGTCATTCCAATTGTGATGCTCCACAATTACCGCGGTCTTACATAATCCAATGTCGCCACACCCCAGACCATTGTCCAAACACGGCCTATCTTCAATGACAAACTTGTCATTATCCATCAATGGTACATCAATCGAAACAAGATCCAATCATGTATTCTATGGCACAACGTAAACAGTGACTGTGGTAGAAATCCTACACACCCCCATCACTCTACCTTCAGCCAAAACTCAGTACCACTTCAAACCAAGTGTACCAACCAATACAAGACTCCTTTTCAACCGAGTAACATGTCTAAGTTCAGGTATCCTCACAGTACTCATAACGCATCTACAACAACAACACAACAATATGAGACACGTACCTTTCGATATACGCAATGCGCAAAAACATCCCTTTCGCACTTCCCACAATACATCAACCGATAGGCACAACCGTAGGGCTTCCACATCCATCTTCTTCCAACCTTTCCTAGAAACCTTCTTCTACTCCGAATTGTCAATCTTCTTGATCTCATACTTTGTCGATAAACTACTTGAAGCCATATCACTCAATTTCATAACACACGCTCACATACCAATTTGTTATAAAATATACCGAATGATAACACAAGTAAAGTAAAACGAACAAACAAACAATTAATAAAGTAGATTATATATCACAAGACGACACAAAAATTTAACATGAAAAACTCAAAATTGGGAAAAACCACCAAGGGAGTCGAGAAGTTTCACTATATGAAATTGAAGAATTTACAAGATGGATCACACCCACAAGCTCTTAATCTCACAATCTCTCTAATTTCTCTCTAGAGAAATTCTACAATCTCTAACAATTATCTATCCATCCCCAAATAAACCTATGAAGGTCTATTTATACAAGTTACAAACCTAATTAGAATCAGAATAGGAACCATGTAACTTAACCATCGAGTTGCACCAAGAAACCAAGTCGAAACAGGAAAGAAAAAGTCTCAAATTGCTTTTCAATGTCGTGCATGGTCTGACCTTGCGCAACTCCTAAAGCCACTATTTCCTCCCAGACTTAGTGCACGACCGTGCGGTTTTGCACGGCTTGGCCGTGCATTGCCCTTGCAACCCAATTTACGAACAAACTTCGAACGGAGTTTTTTAAACAAGGAATTTGAGACACAATTTCCTTTACAACAACAAATTTTACATTCTCCTTAGCACCTTGAGAAGTCTCTAAACTAGGAAATATAGATTTCTCATTTATGTGAAATATAAAAAACTCATTAAACGTCATATCGCTACTAATAAGAAACTTGTTATAATATGTACCCCTTCACACCGGAAGCATAGCCAAGAAAGATGCACATCTTGACTCAATACTCTAGCTTCCCCTCGTCAATATGAGCACATGCAGGATACCAAAACACTCTGAGTGTAAAATAAATTGCCTGGCCACAATTCCTATGGAGTCTTGCAATTTATCCCCATATTAGGAGATCTATTTGCCAACCATGTCGTTGTAACCTTCATTGAAACCACAAAGTGACATAAAAAAATTCACTAGTGAAGCAAGGAATTACAATGGTGAATTCAAACAAATACTTCGATCTCATAAATTTTCTAATATATTATTAGACAAGATTAAAACTTTATGTCTCCTTAAAATAAACCAATGGACCAGAATTTATATAAGATAAATTATGAAACTCAAACTAATCAAAACACCACAAGTACAGACAAAATATGACTTGAGATTGTCCTAATTACAGTCGGCGACATCAGTCGTGGTCCGCAAAAAGAAACCATCTTTTGCCCCTCTAACAAGTTCCGGCCGGTAACCAATGTCACGGACCACGATGGAGTCTCTCATGCATCGGGATATCATTATTTTTGGGGTATTTTTGATTTTAGAGACTGTCTTTTTAATTTTTACAACTAAGGTAGTAAAGTTTTATCTTTATTTACAATTTAGTACAAATTTGATTAACATGTTATGTGTTGATGCAGTCCGGTGACATGGTAAAAAAAATAGAAAATTTTAATATAAAACATCTTTTTTAGTCATTTTTAAACTTTCTTTTTAATATTTGAGGGACATAAAAGTAATTCTATCACTGTCTCGGCGCAAACTGCCGATTACTCCACGGTTCTATCTCCCTCTTCTTTAATAGACAACATAATTTTTCTCTTCATCTTTATATACGTATTTGGGATTTCAAAAAATGGAATGGTTCTCCATTCTAAAAGTCAACCCATGTACCAAGAGTGCTCCTACGTTCAAATTCAAATGATCAATAAGATTCTTCAACAAATTTCTATTGCTTCCGTTGAGATATTCTAAAGGTGGAATATTGCTAGTCAAGTTTATGAAATCTAAATTATTCAATATATGAAATTCATTTTCTTTATCAATTGAATTTGAAGGAACATATCGCACTTACTTTTATCAATTAAGATCCAGAATTTCATGCTTAATTTAATTTTATCAACTATAATTATCGAAATAGTTACACACAAATGCGTATGCCATAAGATTAGTTTATATAAAAAAATATGAAAGTCTCACTTGGAGAGAAATATATAAAAATGACTACACTAGGCTCGTTTACTTTGTGTAATAGGAGTGAAAAAGAAATGGGAGTGAGGTATGAATGAGAATAAAAATTTAAAATTATATTCTTTTGTTTATTTAAATATAAAATAATGAGTGAAATGAAATTTTTCGTATATTACAGAAGCAAAATTGCACTTTGAAATATAAAATTATATTAATATATATTATATTTAATCTTTTTTAAAAATAAATAAAGAAATAAAATTAAAATGAGATTGGACCCATTCACAAATATATATATATATATATATATATATATTTATATATTATATCATCTACAATTCATATTTCACCTTCCGATCCGAAGCGGAGGAAAACACTTGTGATTTCCAACAACCACAAGTAATTTACCCCAATAGTGCACGTGGGTGAGAGACACAGAAGGTCCACAACTTATGCAGCCGCATTAGCTTTCCCATAAATTAAATGGAGTCTCCAACTGAATCCATCCACGTGTCTATATATTTGTAAGCCCATTTAACATTGAAGGCCCCATTCATCCTCAAACCTAACTGTGGTGGGCCATACAGCACTTATGGTGTATTCTCTACTTTTAAGTCTAGTTGCATCAATTACTATACCATTATTTATCAAGCAAATACTCTCAACTTGTTTTAATTCCCACCGCACGCTTATTTCATTTTTATAAAATTATTATAATCCTTTGGTAGATATAAAATGACCATCATGAGAAAAATAAAAAATAAAAAAGTAGACATACAAGAATATTTTAGCCCATGGTTTTAACTACCACCATCTCTATCTACAACAAACCCATAATTATAAATACCCTCTTAAAATATTTTGATTACTAATGGTTGACATAATTTAAGCATTTCTTTTGTCTATGTTTATATATATATATATATATATATGATGTCATTGCATGGTTTCATAGAAATAATGATATGTGGTAGGGCATGCTGTGATGTAATAGCTCCACTAATCAAAACGTAACATCTCACTACTATTTTTATATCACATTAAACATCATTTACCATTATATATACAAATCACTCCTATAATGCAATAAGCGAATCTCCTTGTAAATCTTTAATCATCAAATCAAGTCACCTCTTGGCCCATGCATCCCGCACTAAACCACCCAAATGCAATGTTTTTTCCTTTTTCAATTTTATCTTTTAATTTTTATTTATTTACATTTACTTTTGCATGGGGTCCATATGATGAGTTCTTTCCCAATATGTAGTGTCCAACTTTGTTATATAATGTAACTCAAGGTACCTTCTTCTCCTTAGAGGTGGCTGGCTAGTTTTGCTTCTGATGTCTATCATGGAGAAAAGCAAGTCATTTCCAGATTACTCTGGTTCATACGTGGAAGCCCGGTTCGGGTTCGAGGATCGAGGCAAGTCTTTCAGCTTCAACGGCAACGGTCCCGGTGAGAATCCAGAGACGAAGAGGAGGAAGAGGGTGGCATCTTATAACTTGTACACTATGGAAGGTAAGCTCAAGTCTTCCTTCAGAAACAGCTTCAAGTGGATCAAGAACAAGTTCACCGACGGCTACTACGATTGATTGATAAATCAAGAAACTCAATAACTTCTCTAGGCCTAATATGTTATTGAGATTATGATTCAACTTAAATCTGTCTCTGTGAATATTTTCTTATTTCTGATGTAAAGTGTCACTTCAATTGGAAGTTGATTGTCGGTTTTGAGCTTTGTGCTGTATGTCAAAGTGTGTTCTGCTTAATATGAATCAATCCAAAAATAAAAGAAAAAAGAAAAGGGAGAAGTCAAGCAAACTACTCGAATAAAATGATCAATAATATATACCAAATGAAGATTTTCAGAGAATTGTTTTATTAACTCAAAACTTTGTTCACAAACAAGAGTTAAACAGGAAGAAGAAAATTTGTTATCCTAAGTAGGAAAAGCTGTCAGTTTCTACTCTTCCAAACCAAAGAGTTTTGACAACTTGTCCATATCAAGTGTCCGAAAGTCGACTGTGGACATAGACCTGTGATGCCTATTGATTCTGTTGTCCTCTATATGGTGGACAGTTTCAGTTATAGAGGCCATTAACAGGGGGAAATTCTTGATGTTCTTGAGAGCATTTGGATGAGCCTCAGTTGTTGCAGATCGGTTAAGTTCAGAACGAAACAGTGGATAATGTAAAGAAGGTGGACTTTCTTCAGAACTCTTGCGTCGCTTCCGACTGGAGGATGCTATAGAAACACTGCTTGTCATCTCTTGGCTTTGTGAATTTGGCTCTTCCTGCTTCTCCTGCTGCACAAGGAAAGACTTGTGAACCAGTCTGTCTTTTGAATTAATACCCTCCGTTCTAAGATTAGACATACGTTTTGAGTTTTTAAGTCAAACGACGACATATTAAACTTTAAATTAATGTCAGATTAGTTGATTTTAGTTGATACAACTATTATAATCTTATAGTTTATGACAAACTTTTGATCACAACACAATTTACATTCAAGACTTTCATAAGTTATATACTGTTACTGTACTAATATTTTGAAGTTAATTATGTGGTCGTTTGACTCAGAAAATCAAAATGCATATCTAACTTTGGAACAGAGGGAGTATCTTTTGATAAGATAAAAGCATGATAGCTTACAAAAAGATGTCTAGTGTCTCTATAGTTAAACACTGGTTTTTATGGTTCAATAGTACAATTATGTAGAGTTTGAGTTTCTTGTAAACGTATTGTTGTAACCATTTATAGCAGTTGCGAGCTATCTAGACACCTTTTTACTTGGCTAATTGCACTACTCTTTTGAGAATATGCAGATTTGTAAAGGAAAACAAGATAAGATACCTAATGCTTTTTCAACATCAGTATACCACCAGTTCAATAGGTCATTTTGGAACTTATATTTGTTGATTCTTATATCTAAACTCAATTTATGTACAATACAGTGTCCTATTCTACCATGCTTTTGAGAAAAAAAATAAGATTTTTAGTTTCTGAATACCCTGTTTGAGTTGAGAATGAATTTGACTCAGAGAAGTGCAACATGTTCAACCCCACCAAGGGGGATTGTTTCTTGTCTCCGTTTCTTATCATACTAGGAAAAGAACAACTCTTTTGTCATTTTTCTCCTATTCCCGTTTTATTTTTGTTATATTTATCCAAGAAAAACATATCTTGTAATGCTAGGAATGCGTTAAATATGCATAGTCAAGTTTCAACTCAATTTTGCAACTTAAAGCATGTAAATAACACGAAGTACTACATGACAAGCTCTGCTTATAGTTGAACATGAAAAGGAAAGGTCTCTGCTCAAGTAACTTCTCAGTTAAAAGATGAACTTTTAAATGTTCAGTAGCCAAGAAATTGTTGATGCATGTAAAAACAGTTACTTGTAGCTTTGACAGTGCTAATACTTGAAAAAGGAATAATATTTGTGGATCAAGTGATAACTAGTGCATGAATTATTTCTAAGACTTTGTTATATGAACTTCTGAATTCTCTGTTAGCTACTTACATTCCGTTTAAACTTGCTGCCTAACAACGTCATATAAACTATTATTGCTCTTATTAGTTGTTGCAACTTCGATGGTTTGGGTGGATTTGCTAATTTTACCTCTTTAGAAGATTCTGAGTTCTCTTTGGCATCTTCACTGATCGATTCCTTTCTTTCATGACCTTCACGATTTTTCAGAGGATGTTGCTTTTTCTTCAACTTCCTGGTTCTGTTAAAGCCAAAAACCATAATCAAAACAATTAGATTATAAAATATAGGCATTTGTCTAACACAGAATATACAACTAGTCGATGTGTTTAAATTGTATACAGAATAATAGAAACTAGAACACCTTGTTTAATGTGGTACACTGAAATGTAAAATCGCACTGTTTATATCAGTTAAGTTTCATATGATATGGCAATTACATAACCAGTATTTATACTTGCAGTTTGTTATCATTGTTGCTGATGGATCTATCATCAATGGTTAAATTCAAGAGTTTTAAATTGCATCCAAGCTATAAAAGCATGAAGATTACAATTGGCCCCAGATGAAGACACTTTTGGTAAGAGAGCAGAAACTAACAACAAAAATGTCAAATTCTAGTATGTCTTTTTCTAATGGGTAAAATGTATTGCACCACCTGTGGTTTGATCCGATTGGCATTGCACCACTTGTGGTTTAGAAACCCCCAAATAACATGTGGTTTTGAAAAATTAGCAGATTACCACCTATTTGTTGCTATATATATTGATAAACGACAAATTTATAAAAGAATTAGCGATGGATAGGTGGTAATCTGCTAAAATTTTAGAACTACGAGTAGTTACATATATGGGGGTTTCCAAACCATAGGCAGTGCAATGCATTTTACCGTTTTCTAATTAATACATCACTTGGATTTTAAGCACTGGAAAGTGCTGCAGTATTAAGGCTTGAAAAAAGAAGAGAGACTACTTCACATAAACTTCAGTGATTACTTAGATGCAATTCACAAAATGATTTAAAATTGTTCCATGCCATTTGTTTGGCAAAAAGGTAGACTAGTAAAAACTGGAAATTGATACCTAAAGCAAGTAATTATGTCTAATAGGAAAGAACAGATAAACAGATTACATACTTTCTCCGATTAGTTAAGTGACATGGAACGTCATCCTCTCTTCTGATTTCAGGTAGACCAGTAAGGGTGCATGCTAGTGGAAATGAAAAAAAGAACTGCAGGCAAGAATCACCGGTTAGTATGAAATAAGAAATTTTCTTGAAAATAGTCTTTCCATTGTCAAAAGGAAGCCAAATATATACTAGTGTCATGCATATCTGGTTTTGTTCCCACTGAATATTGTTTACTGTTTACCCAGAATTCAAGATTCAGACCTACAATTACCCAGTTTTCTCTTGAAAATTGTCTTTCCATGACTACGGAAACTCAAAGTAAACTATGTTAGCTGTAGATTGAAGTGAAGCTCAAGAAGATATATTATGTTACTTATTAACTGAAGCAGTTCACAAGTTGTCCAGAGAAATACTTTTTCTCCAACTCACTTCATTTTGGAGAGCAGACGCAGCAGTACCACGATATGCAGGTTCCAGCGATAGAAGTGTAGGCAACAGACCTAACACAGAATCTGGGAGATTACTGAAGGCTTCACGGAAATTAGGTTTGTAATATGCTGGTGGTCGGAAAGTTGTCGGGGGCTTCAACTTTTTCCAGTATTCTTCCGGTGGTGAGCCACAAAGCTTAAAAATCCTATGCAGTTGCTCAACCTGAAAACAGAAGAGGCTCATCAGACCAATAAGACATTCTTAAGGACATGTTAATTGTTGGTGAACGAATGGAGCAACAAGTTTATTCTAGGAGTTACAGTTTAAGATCAATACACAAATCTAAAGATATAAAGAAGTTTGGAATTTAGGGGAAACTCAACCATATCCTAGTCACAAACGAAACAGCACAAAATGATATACTGCATTTTGCTTCATGTAATATTCATCATTTAAACTCTTTCACTAGTTGAACATTGTTCCTTTTTCCTCTCAAGAATTAAAAAGATTATTAAAATTATCTGCTTGGTAGTTTGAGTAACAAAGATTAAACCATTTGCTTGGAATCGTAAAAGGAATACATCCATT
This sequence comes from Centella asiatica, assembly GCA_014636745.2. Classification (NCBI taxonomy): domain Eukaryota; kingdom Viridiplantae; phylum Streptophyta; class Magnoliopsida; order Apiales; family Apiaceae; genus Centella; species Centella asiatica. The sequence continues at coordinate 17,879,830 of CM025786.1, forward strand.
AAGGGATTGTAAGATGAATGACTTAAAAGATGATCAATAAAAAGAAAAGGTCACAGTAGATATGTATATGAGAAATAAGACCTGATATTAATGATACTATTACAAATTTAAACCTTTCTACCTTATAATACTGGTATTGGGAAATTTGAAAATCACCTCTGTTCGACCAGGCATAATTGGCCTTCCCATAAACATCTCAGCCAAAAGGCATCCTGCACTCCACAGATCAATACCAACTCCATAGTCTGTAGAGCCTAATAGCAGCTCTGGAGCTCTGTACCAGAGTGTCACCACTCGGCTTGTTAGGGGATGCTTTTGTTTCGGTTGATAAAAGTTAGCTAGGCCGAAATCTGCAACCTTTAGCATCCCATTTTTGTCAATCAACAAGTTGGATCCTTTTATATCCCTATGTAGAATTCCTTTCTCATGGCAGTGCTGGAGGCCTAGGAGAAGCTGCTGCATATAGCACTTGACCTGAATTTAGCGGACTCGTTCAGATGTTAGTATATAGATATTAAAGATAAAATGTTTCCGTTTTTGTTCCCTTATGATGCAGTTCACATCATCTTTGGTAAGGGTTTGTAAGGTTACACCAATAGTACTCAGTATTTTATAAATGAAATTTCAAACTTACAAGTGAAAGAAATAACAGACCTGTGGTTCAGTTAGCCTTCCCTCAGATCTAGAAATAACTTTGCTCAAGTCTGACTGCATGTAATCAAAGACTAAATAAAGACTATATTGCATTCTAGATGTGGCTAGTCCTTCCAGCTTGATAACATTAGGATGATCCAGCTTCTGCAATATGATGATTTCTCTTGCCATGAACTTCACGCTGTCTGGTTCAGATGTATCGAAACGGACCTTCTTCAAAGCAACAATTTTTCCCGTATCCCTGTCTAGAGCTTTATACACATTGCTATATGTTCCTTGGCCCACCTGCAAACGCAAAAGACCACTGTTAATATTTGATTATTTGGTTCCCTCTTGATGAGATCAGAGAATAACTCTGTGCAGGGTTGTAAAAGAGCCAAGTCAAGCTCAAGCCGTTCCTATTGGAGCTTGTCCCAATTGAGCCGAGTTGAGCTAAATGTACATTATTTAATGAACAAAAGGTTGTGTTTGAAATTGACTCATTTCAATAATCGAACAAGTGGAACACTATAAACATCTCGAGTTTGAGCTTTCGAGTTTGAGCGGAGCCAAGCTTCAAATCTTAAACAAACAAAAAATCATATTCGAGATCGGCTTGTTTATAGGCTCGTTTATATAAACAAGTCGAGCCAAACAAGCCAAACATGGGACAGTTCGGTCCGTTTACAACTCTAACTCTGTGTTCTTCACTTTCTTTAAGCTGATTTACCAATCATAGAGAATATGTTAAATGCACATATAGTCATCTTGTAATAAAGGATAAAAAGTTTCTCAAAAGTGATAATGAAGATCAAATAACACATGCAGCTCTCCACGTCGGAGAAATAATCAATAGAAAGGACTCATCCCAGTAGTTACGCGCAGTTTAACAAAAACAGTAATGCATAAAACTATTGCAACATGCAAATGATACATGGGTTTCATGAATAAAGGGAAGTGATTTCCAATTTGAACTTATAATAGATCCGCTTGCACCATATAAAAAAATAATACAATATATACAAGGTAAATAACTTAGATTTAGGCAGTGAAAACATTATGCTAGACAGTACTTACAAGAAATCAAAAACTGGAGGCTGATTAAAAGTTGGGGTTTGGAGGGGGGAGTGGAGGGGAATTGGGTGTTTTTTCCGTACCAACCTTAGCAAGCTTATCATAAGAATCAGCACTCTTACGAACCAAACCAGCCAAAACATCTCTAGGAATATTATCAACAAGCCATTTGGGCCATCCCTCAACCAGTTCATCTGCAGCAATCTTGTTGGGTGCAATCCTCTGAGAAACATTTCCAACCCCATTAATCCCTTTCTCTCCTTCTCCTCCACCTCCATCCCTTTTGCCAACACCACCCAATTTCTTGAAATCATTCTTGTCTGCAGATTTCCGAACAATGGGTCTTCCTCCATTTCCTCCTTTAACATACCCATTTTCCAATTTCATCTTTTCAAGTCCCCGAGCTGGGGTGTTGGACATTCCCTTTCCCATAGCACACCCCATTTCTTCTTCTTCTCGAACTCCGAAAACTCTTGGCGCTATCCAAGAAATCTGTTCGGTTAATAGCTAGGTGACATAGCATTGAAGAGAAAAGGTAGTCGTAGTGACTTGAAGGAAATTTAGATGATACATTGGCCGGCATTCTTATGGAATGAAGGATAGTGATAAATCAAAGAGTGTCGTTTTCAGGAGTGTCTATGACTTCTCCGCCGCAATGCAAAAACGAAAGAGAAATTTTGAGGGAAAGTATCCATTTTCAAGGCGACTGGACTGGGTTATCAATGAAGCTCTTTTGTACTTTTTGTGCGGGGAAATTTTCAACATAATTTTTTTAAGCTGGCCCCACTGCTTTCGGAAATGAGTTAATCGTTTATTTGAAATTAAAATTATGACATTATAGATTTTGATAAAATAATTTATATTGTCAATTCTAAAATTTTATAATTTTAAGCCGAAACAAATAAAGTTTATATGTCTTAGCTTATTTTTCATTCTTTTTAGAGTTGTCACGTATTCGTTAGAGTTGTAGTTTTTTTAACAAAAACAATTAAAAAACAATACATTTATCAATCAAGAAACGAATGTGGTAATGAATGAAACATATATTGAAGCAAATTAATCACTCACTTATTTTCGCCAACAATTTATTTTTATTTATGAGGACTATCATGCAAAATTTTAAATTAGGAAGAGTGGTTTGTTTTATTATGTCCCTGAATAAATAGTTAAATTTAAACATAAGTTATGTAGTTATATTTATATTTTTCTAATTATAATACTATATTTAAAAAAAAATTATTACAAATTTCTTAACTTATTTTGTGCTTTGGTGCTTTCAGTTTTGACCAAATAAGCTGTTTGAAACTCAAAGAAGCTTCATTTTACAATAAGTTACCTGTATACAGTCAAGATTAAGTACGTTTGGGCATCACATGAGTATAACTTGCTCCTAATTTTATTGTTTATAGAATTTCAAAGGAATCACATTTGATTTCATATTTTTAAATTAGTCGTGTACTCGCAGTCTAGGTTTTAAAATTGGTCATGTATCTTGAAACTGAAGGAGTAGAATATATTAAATAATATTTGGTATGATATCATTTTTAGTAGATATATAAAGAGTTAAAAACTATTAGGAGTTGGTTTCTTCGTTTTAGAGTAAGACGTATTATTTTAAACAGTAATGATATATATTCTGACAAAAATTACCGACTTCTCTGTGCAGCTGACATGTATACACCAGGTTATGGGAGAAATAAGAAGCGGGACCAACATTTCAAATAGTGGCCTATAATAATAAAACACATCACTGGCAAATAGTGGAGTCCGCAATTTTTTTTCGGACTATGTAGCATTACTCTATTTTAAAAATGGTTTCAGAATTTTCTACTTGTGCAATGTTATTTCCATCATTTGAGTATCTTGAATTGGTATTTGAATTCAAGCTTTATGCTTTTAATCTTCTTTTGATAAACTACTTCTCTTTTTGTCTCGAAATTCCTTTTTCCATGTTTGTCCTAGGAAGTATATTACAAAGCACTACAATTAACTGATCCCATCTCATTGAATGTATCATCTCCCTACATGTCTACCTCTATCCGTTGAGGCTTGTACTTAGCTTTCAGATATGGGCTTTAGCATCTACAGTGTACAAACAGTACTTTTGTTAAAGCATTTCAAAGCAACATGGAGTTTAATGGAATTATTATTATAGACTAGTGGAGAAAAATAGCTGATACGTCAGGACTTCGTCTTATCACCTAAGTTGAGATTCATGAGGTCCATTTCTTACAGATACTATCAAGTGTCACAGCAAAAAAGGTGTTCATGCGTAGGCAAACTGATTAAAAAACCTTGCTAGTTTGTTAGTTGACTGTATCTAGAATTATGTTTTTTTTTTAGTAATATTTACTGCATAATAGCTTTGCAAAATAACCTCAGAATTGGTGCATGAAGAAATGTATAAAGAGACATAATTCTCACTGCAAATCTGTTGAAGCCACATTTTAGTTATAGTTGTTTCCAGTCATCTGTTTCTACTTTTCTTGGGCATGTTTCTATTAGAGTGGCCATAAAATATTCATGAAATGTATAATGTGGCTCTGCTTGTGAATGAGATGAACTTCTACAGCCGCTTTATTTGCTCCCAAATCCCGAGGGGTCGACATAAATCCTAAATTAAGCCTTTGTGTGCTTTCACAGATAACACTACAAGCATAAGAATTAAGTTTGTTTCTTAATTTCCAGAGCCAAAGGAATTTTTTTTTTAAATTTCTAGAAATGCTGTACTCCTAAAACATATGGTATTTGACAATTTAGGTGTTACATATACATCCCCTACTGCTACAAATATGTAGTATAGCCAGAAGCAGAGAATAAACAGATGTCTCGAGCAAGCAAGGCTGATCGCAAGGCAGCTTCGGATGCAGCAGCATGGATGTTCAATGTTGTCACTTCTGTCGGAATTATTATTGTCAATAAAGCTTTAATGACTTCATATGGTTATAGTTTTGGTGCATTTCTAATAGTATGTTATCTATGTATCTTCCTTTGCTTGTCTTCTCCAGTACTAGATGGATAAACATATATCCAGTAGTTAGCGTTACTTGGTCCAGTTTTCATGTTTCAAACTTCCTAGTAAAATCTGTGAAATTTAAAAGACTACGCTTGGGAATGTTATGGTTCTGTCCTGGTCATTTTTACATACTTGGTGATTACATCCCCTCTCAATTTGTGCTTTCCCTTATCAGTTATACTGCCATGGATTGAGACATGTAGGATGGGCTATCCTATCCATGGGGAAGATTAAACAAGCATGCCTCCATGGTGAAGGAAAAACTTAGCATATGGCAGGAAATGCAAATAACATTGGAAATTTGGAAACAACCTAAAATTTGTGTAATTTGCAATCTGACTAATTGATTCACAATCATCTTTTCCTACAGTAGTGGTTTTGACTCTTACAACTCGTGTTGTTTGGGACCTTCAAGGAAGCTCCGGGGGTGCCTCTCTCTTACAGTTTTGCTCGGTAGTTCAATCTTTGAAGTTTCAGTGGTCGCTATATATTTTGTAGTCTTTTGGAGAGGAACCTAATGATTTTCCGAGTCATTGCCTTTAGACTCCGTTCCATACAAAAGCATATAGGTAGTTGCGGTTTGCCGATATCTTTTCCAATTTGAGGGGCTTGGTGGATATATTGTCCCATCTTCTTTTGCAACTCTCTTTGTATTTGCTGTTATTGACTTGACTTGGACTCGTTTATGGTTGTACAATCTAACCTCTTTCAAAAGTTTGATATTTAAAAAATCGTTGGCATTGAGTTCCATTTTTCATTTGTGAAACTGCAGCTACTACTTTGATTGGTCTACATTTTGTCACAACCACCTTGATGACTGCCATCCTTAAATGGTTTGGATATATCCAGCCTTCCCATCTTCCGTTGTCTGACCTTCTGAAATTCATTGTATTTGCCAATTTCTCCATTGTTGGAATGAATGTTAGTTTAATGTGGAACTCGGTTGGATTTTATCAGGTCAGTTCTAGAGGACCTCTGAACCTACTATTGTATCTTTTAAATGTCCCAAAATTTTATTTCCTTTTTTCTGTATTTCTTTAATCAGATTGCAAAGCTGAGTTTGATACCTGTATCTTGTCTTTTGGAAGTTGTGTTAGACAATGTGCAATATTCAAGGGACACAAAGCTTAGCATCATTTTAGTTCTCCTGGGTGTTGGAGTCTGCACTGTTACTGACGTGAGTGTTAATAGCAAGGGTTTCATTGCTGCCTTTGTGGCAGTATGGAGCACTTCCTTGCAGCAGTATGTAAGTTATCTGTCTCTAATTCTACAGTTACCATGAGTTGGCAATGATAATTTTAGCGAACTGGTTTCAGGAGATGTAGGTTTGATGATAATCTTTAGTTAACTTCATGCTATAAATGACGAAATGCCTTGTGATGCATGCTCTACCTTTTTTTGTTTTTCATGGTTCTTTGCTATCTTTTTGTTGTACTTATCTCCATTAGATCTATTTTGATTTTATTTTAAAATATTTTTGTTTCTTTTTTCTTTCCTCGAGGCATTCTACTTTTACCCTTTATCTGATTCATTTTCAACCTACCTAACTACTTGGGAGCAAATAATTACTGTGCTAGAACAACAAAAAATACTCCCCTTGTCTCACAAAAATAAATCAGGATTTCAATTCAATTCTTGTAAATATGCAATTCAAAAAGTTCAAATTAAGATGTGCATTTATTTAGTTTTAAATAACAAATACTTCACTTTGTAATACTTTTTTAATTGTTCAGATTATCAGTTATCCCCTTTTGCATTAGAAATCAAAATAAGTTCGAATTTCGTATGTTGCATAAACTATGTAAATGGATAGTTTATTGGTGAAATACAAAGGAGTAGGTCTCTTGCTACCTAGAAAATTTAAAATATCAGTTTGCAGCCATTGGGGGCATTTTCTGTGTTGTGCCCCTTACATTATATCATTTACATGCAGTTTGTATAGTTTCTGCAAAGGAAGCATGTGCTAGGATCTTTTGAACTATTAGGGCATACTGCACCAGCACAGGCTGTTATTAGGACCCTTTCTTGATTACTGGCTTATGAATAGAAGTGTCTACGCTTATAATTACAGTTTAGTATCTGTGGTAAGTGTTATCGTATATCCGAATACGAGGTAAGTATAATATTCTTAATTTAATACAATCAATATGATAGTCTTTTCCCTATTAGCTTGCTCGTGTTCCATATTTTTGTACAAACAACGAATTGCATGTTCATATATGCTCCTACTCATGTGTGTCACTGTGGTTCATGACATACCCTTCTTTAAAGTTGTTCCAGCGATGCTTTTGATTCTATGTAGGGCATGACATGTCAATCTTTTTGATTCTACACCCAACAAATGGTACTTCTAGAATTTGCTGATGCCCATTATGCATTGTTAGAGTGTCTTGAGACTTTCAAGTTTCGCACAACTTTCAGAGTAAACAATTGATGTGGGACAAAGATTAAAAACCAGGAAATATTGAAAAAAAAAAACAATTGAAAGATAGTTAAGGGTGATTCGACTGCAGAAGAATCAGTGGCCGTTTTTTTCCGACCAGAGAAGGAGAGAAGTACTGATCTTGCAACCAATACAAGAGAAAATTCAAAATTACCAAAAATCCAAGTTCAATCGTCTGAGAGACATCGTAGTAGTACTTATAGGGAAATACGAAGAACCTAAGCCATTAGGCGTGTAATAAAACCATTAAATAATTAGCTACTAATTACAAGTACCTCAAATGAATAATAATAAAAACTAGTTACTTGGATTGTCTCAATAACAAAATATTTTAATAAATATGAAGATTATTTTTTTCTTTCCTCATTCATGATTCCCGTCAACAGTTCTTGCCATTCAGTTTAAGTTTGTGTAGTTAGAAACCTTGAAACCACTGCTTGATCGAATGAGCCAAGTGATTAGCTTCTAGGAGCTCAAAATAATCTTTGAGGTTTTGAGGTATTAAAAGTTTTTTAGTTAAGATAATTATTCTTTATTAGTTCCATGTCATTCATAAGTCATCGCCTCCGCCCTCCTTGTAAAGCAACCACACCCCTTAATTAGGATTCTGAATATATTTTGATTATCCTAATCACCTGTTGATTGTAAAAAAGTCCGACCAGTCTCGTGTAAGATATTCTCATTCCACTAGAAAGTTTTAAGGAAGTATTTCAATTGAGGACATACAGTATAGATTTTTGATTAGTTATAAGTTTTCAAGCTGATTGTGGAATTTCAGGTCTATGTTTTAAGGTTTTGTGTTTATACATTGATAGGGTCCTAAACACAGAGATGCATATAATACTGTACCATATGATCTATTTGGGACTATATATGAGTGGCGATAATGGGATGAGAATCTTAACCTTAAGTATTTGACAAATATAAGCACAGAATCTTCTATACTCTTTCTCTCCTTAGATATAACTTTTTCCCCCCTTATCCAGCGTTTAGTATTTTCTCTTATACCTTTGTACATTTCTTTTCCTTGTTTTTTTTTTCTTCTTTTGTTTTCTTATGGGTTTGTTGACCGCGGAATCTAACTAGTTCGGGTAAGGAGTTGATGTTGATGCATAATTGCTTCATGGGTCATCTGAGAATGGGAGACATTTTACAAAAGCATTGTGTGCATGTGTGTGTAATACGGAGCTGTTAAACGATGATTTAAGGGGATGAACACATTACAAAATCCACATATAAAAAATTCACATTTGCATAATCCTTTTGGTTATTTGTTTAGTGGACTCCCGTTATTGATTATAAAATCTTTATTTTTTTTTCTGGCAATTGTTCATTGTCCTGTCTTGCACTATTGCAATAGGAACCAATCTGAGCCAATTCATCTGCATTGGCAGATTCACGGCAGTATCATTCCAAGTGCTAGGACATATGAAGACTATTCTCGTCCTGACCTTGGGATTCCTATTATTTGGTAAAGAGGGTCTCAATCTACATGTAGTTTTTGGTATGATCATTGCCATAGTGGGGATGATTTGGTATGGTAACGCTTCAAGTAAACCTGGAGGAACAGAACGCCGTAGCGTCTCTAGTCCAAACAACCTGGTGGAAATACAGACCGGTTTAGTGTCAGAATCAAGTGATCTTGGTGAGAAGGTATAGAGTTGAACGGGATACAAAACCGTAATATAGAACCGTTGGCATTTGTTTCAGAGTGGCTTTTAATAGGGGTTAGACTCATTATAGCCTTCAGTTTGAAATGATTGTTTCTATATTATGCAATTCTTGTATAGTTTTGATTGGCATGCAAGTTACCTGTAAATTTTTTTAAATTGAACTTGCGTAAATCAAGAGCTGCTCCTACTTTTACTTTTCCTTTAGATTATTATGTTTGTAATTATACCTTCATATGATATTGAATGTAAGGTCAATGTTTGTCTTTGTGAACAAAGCAAGCGATCTTATATTTTGAAATAAATAGATTAGTAATTCTGATCCACTTTTACAATCACTTTTGTGCCCAAAACAAAGCCCTGAATTTGTTTTTGCAGAAAAAGCATCGTCTAAAAATTAACATATACACTCATCAACTATCTTGCAAAGTTCGAAACTCAGATTTTTCGAAACTCAGATTTCTTCACTTTTCAATAGTGAGAAGGTAATTGATAACCGGTAAGACTCTGAAAATAAAGCATATCTAAGTGCATGTTGTGTCGAACAAGCTTTATACCATCATACAGAATTCATTTGCAATTAGTATGTGGAATTTAGAATTTCACACATTATTTATGATTTATGTAATAGATCTCATGAAACTATTTTACATAAATTTGTTCATCTAAGCATTTCAAATACTTCTTTGTATGTGCAAGTGACTGGGAAGTTGTTCATCTAGGCATCCTATTCGATTACTAAATTGTAAATGTAAATCAAAATTAGAGATATGACTGGTAGTCTGCAATTGTGATGCACGTATACAAAAGACACATGAATGCTGTTTAATTCATTGGGGATTACAGAAGATGGAGGTTAAAATTTAGAAGAATAAATAGACATAGGTGTTGGGAATTAAGTTGATACACTAACATATTACAAATAAAGAGAGAAGAAATAATACAAGATTTAACGTGGATCTAATGACCTACACAAACAACACTTTATAAGTACAACTTTTTTGCACGGATAAAAACTGCAAAATCCTCCCAACGATACAATTTGTTTGAACGAAATAAAAAAGTTGCAAAATATAGTCCTCCCATGATGAGTTATACTATAACTTCAACAACTAAACATAAATCTCTATTTATAGAGCTCTCAAATTTAATATCCCTAATCTGAACTGGATTTCTACATTAAACAATACTACACTCTTGTTACATATAAGAATCTTATAAAACAATAATTTCATTTTCCAAATAGGATTTGAGGAGATAAACCTAAGGCACATAGCAGCAAGAAATGAAAGCCTAAATCTTGGAGGTCATGCTCTTTTTTATTGAGAGTACCACTGAATGGTAATTCAAGTGAATGATGTAAAATTGTTACAAGCTAAACAAGGTGATATTTGGACAACTTTGAAAAAGGTGAAGATTTTATAAAATTATTTAAAAACATATTTAGGCAGCAAAAAAGGATTTGAAAATCTACCACTGAAAATTAAGTAAAGCGCTAACCTATTTATTTTTTTAATCCTACAACTAATTCAATTCTTTCCCACTTGTCTCACTTAATTCTCACCCTTATGAGATTTGAACCTCCCAATTTTTACCCACTTGTCTCACTCAATACTTCAAAATAAGTAGAACAAGCAAAATAAATTTTTTTTTGAAACAGTTTATAATGGTTCGTTTTCTACTGCATTCTTTCCCTTTGCTTCCTACTACACTCTTCTTCTTTTTTAGTCTAGAGAGAATTCACTAAAAAAAGGTCACTCACACGGATTTTGATCCAGAAGATCATGGATTTAACTTTTACGACCGAAGTTTCAAAAACTTACATTCAAAGCCAGTGTTTATATATTCATATCATAAATAAAATTATAAAATTTAGATATTTTGTTACATTAAAAAAAATATCTTTAATTATATAACAAGTGGTGCTAAAAGCGCTAACTTGTATACAAAATGATGTGACTAAATCTTATATTGGATTGGTGAACCTTAAAGGATCCGCATATTAAGAATTAATTAAAATTTGACATGTATTTATATACCTTTATTTACGTAATTTGTTAGTGTCATTAACATTATTGTTTCAGAACGGATTGAGTACTCAACTAATCACACTGGTCCTAGCTATACTAAACTCACCTCGGCCAAAGGACCCAAGATTTAGATCGTAGTCTATACTCGAATTCATCTCGTTAAAGAATTTATCTAGATTGAGTCAAGTATTTATCGATCACAAAATGTTATGATTAAATTTGACTCGTTTAATTATCGAGTTGCTCGCGAGCAACTCAAAAAATTCTGACATAGTCGAATTTCGAGTTTTTATTGAATATCGAATAATTAGCAAGTGTTTATGTTATTTTGATGTAATTAGAGACGAGTATGTAACAAATTCTAACAAACAAAATCTTAAAAAGTTAAACATATATCAAGTTGAATTTTATCGTGTACCATTTATATCGAGTATCAAGTTGAGTAGTTCAAATACTAGTGTCAACTCGATAAATTAAATGAATAATAAGAAGTATTTGAATTCTACCCGATTAATAAATCAAGTAGAATCGAATTGAGTATCAATATGTTTGATTCATTAAAAAGCTTTAATTATAATAATCCATAATAATCTTTCACCGGTATTTAGAGCATAAAGAGAATAATGTTAGATGTAGACTTAATCAAGATCAACTTCAACCAAATAACGACATGAGTTGACACATGATCGATGTATGCAGTACAACAAAAACAACAACAACAGCTGTGGCTCCAACTACAATTACTGTTACGACTTTGAAAAATACAGCAACTTCTTAATTGGAAATCCAATACTGTATGCTCGTCACCTGCCAGACTGGGAAATCTACATTACTACTAGGGGACAAAAACTAGCGTTTATTTCAGTTTAAAATTATAAAATTTTAAATTATAATTATATAAATTATATTGTTAAATTTTAAAATTTCATAATTTTTAATCGAAACAAATACGTACAGTATAGTGTATATTAATGTATATATGTATTACATTATACATGAGGACAGTGATAGATTTGTGGATATTAATCTGCATTGCACAATTGCACACGTGCACGTGGTCTTTAATTACAGACACTATTTGATTTTCTGACCCAACTTCTTTTCTTGGTGTTTTTTTTTTAATTTTCTTGTATTTCAAGCTGTATGCATTTATTGGTCTATAGCTCATTTGATGCTTAACTTTTATACTATATGCTATGCATATGGTCGTTGATAATCTATTAGTAGCTCTTCTCAAGTTGTAAGGGTTATGTTTTATTTCTTTTTCATTTTAAACTATTCAAATTATTTTTTCTGTCCTTGCAATTAATACATATTCTAATTTTCTGTTGATTTTTGCTAGAATTTTTGGATAAAAAACTACATTGGATTAGCTTTGATAAATTTTAGATTGATGATATAACAATTTTAAAAATATATTACTTGGAGGGATGAATCTGATAAATTTTAGGTTGATGATAGACCAATTTTGTGAATATATGACTTGGAGGGAAGAATTTAACAATGGCACATAAATTCGAGGGAGAGTTTTGTAGTCATTATTATTCTCCTAGTTGCACGAAAAGCATCGTTATTTAAATAAAAAAAATATCATCTAAAAATTTACATACTCATTACAACTATTTTGTAAGGTTACCGTTATAAAACTCAGATGATTTGAAACTCCAACTTTTTTGCTGAAACAAAAGAAAATGCGATTGTAGCTATTTTGGTTACAATGCATGTCATGTCTAATAATTTGCTTTAGAATGTGATATACTTTCTTTTATTATTTGAACTGCAGTAGTTTTTGTTTTATTTTGCAATATTTAAAAAAATTCAATAGCATAGATAAAATTCCATTAAGGAATAAGAGGATATACATATTTTATAACTTTTCATACGTGCATGATTGTTTTTCTAATTATACAATTTATGTTGGAAATTTGGAATCCAATATACCACACACGCCGTCCACAAACTCAAGAAATAAAACAAGATTATAAAATTAAGATGAGAACGTACAAATCAAGAACACAGTATTTTATCATAATTCATCCAAAACCGGCTATATCCAACTTGTCTGAATATTATTATTATTGATCCAAGTTTTTCACAAAATACAATTATGGTAGAATATCTCACACTCCGTTAATCTATCTTGCAAACTCTCAATAGTTATATAATATTTTCACCAATTTGTAAAAGACTCTCACAAAAAACTAAAATTATGATTATTTCATAAACCATTGTATTTATAAATCACAATATAATGTTAAAAACCCAAAAATAATTTGAAATAACACCAAATCAAACTTCTATACAAAAACCTATTCTGATTAGAAATAAAAAATAAAGTTCACCACAATAGGAAATATAAAACTTATTCCTAATAGGAAATAAATAATGTTGAAGTATGAGCCAACCAAAATATTCTCTCACTTTGTGAATACTTCACATACAAGATAGCAAAACCGCAACCTGATTTTCAAGTTCATGACCCCTAGAACTCTTATATACTATCAACCATAGTAATGAAGTTCGGATAACTTGTTTTTGCGTCAACCATCACCAAGAAAACAAACTCTACTCCCTCTTGCTCAAGAGTATCAACTGACTTGCAAACAACCATGTTGGACATCTTCAAGATTCCTTCAACATAATTCTTTTGTCCAAGCCAGAGTCATTTTTGTAATCAATGTTTTTGAATATGTCACTTGACATAAACATAAGAATCATTTTCACATAGCATAAATCAAATTGTTGAACAAATAAGTCAACCATTTGATAACACATCCAAAAAGATTGCTCCAGTCACTGCAAAGGTAACAATAACTTGAACACCAAAATTTTCTCCCTAATGACAACAAATCTCTTCGATTGTAACATATGAATTTTCTCCAATGTCAACTTGGCCACCAATGAGAAGATTTCATCATAGGAAACACAATATATCTGAGAATATTTTCTCACCAAATTCACAGTATTTTTTTTATGTTCCCATGATCCACTATTTTCAGCATCTCTTTGTTCTCCAAACAGACGCTCCCTCAATCATAATTTTCATAATGACTAAACCATTCATGATGGAAAGTCATATGAAAAGAGCCACTCGTGTCAACATACGATGTGTCAGAATCGATTTGCTCAATGTATGCCGCAATTAGGTATAAATTTACGGTGTCATCATCTATGTTCTTGGAATCACCGTTGTCCTTAATCGCTTTTTTAAATTTTCATTTCTACTTGTGAAATATTCTTTTGTTTGCTTACCAAATTGGCAAACTATACAAGGTTTTTATTTTTCAAAAGTGAACTTTGGGAACCTTAAACTAAATCTTTAGCAACAAGTTTTAAAAAAAATTGAAAAGTTTAAGTGTGAAAGTCTTTATGCCATAACCAACTAGTATCACTTGAAGCTTTAGCAAGGAAACATGTCGTTTTAGTAGGAATTAGATTGGCTAAAATTCACAACATAGCCATTTTCATTGAATAGTAAGTTTCAAAGTATTTGTTTGAAGGTCTCTTACTTGACATTAATTGTCCAAGAAGGTGATCTGATGCCCTTTGTCACATAGCTGACTTATGTAAAGTAGATTGTGTTTTAATCCTTAAAAATATCCTACTTTGTTGAAAGAGATCACTCAATTTCCTGTTGTGTCATACCCCTTAGTCAATCCACAACTATTATCACCAAAAGTTACTGTAGGTCCATCTTTTTCTTTGAAATTTGTCAACAAGACAAGATCTCATGTCATGTGTCTTAAGTATCCACTGTCTAAGTATCATATCTCATCCTTGTTGACAACCTACAAAATTCAGCAAGATTACTTTGGTACCCAATAAGACTTGAGTCCATATAGGTTAGTACCTTTGGGGACTCAAATTGGTCTCTGATGTCTATATGACCTATCAATATAGTATGGATTCGCAATACAAGCAGATGCTATATGTCCAATCCTGTGACAATTATAACATCTTAAATGCTTCATGATCTGATGTGTGTACTACTTACTTCTTCCCTTGGGTTGACGTTGTTATCAGTGTGGTTTTCTTACATATTCATTGTTGAAATTCAACCTCCTTGCTGAGTTTTTATGGTAGGCAGTAGATTTGTGAGTCTTGTTGAGTACACCACTTTGTGATGGTTTTTAGCAGGGGAACGTCTTTTTTACTTATGATGAAAATCAGCAAGTTAGTTCCTCTTTAATAGGGTAACATTCATGTTACCTTTGAAGGATGTATGAACTTCATACTCTGCTGAATGGATGGAGAGAGTTCTGCTGATAGATTTAGCTTCGCTGTCTTCACTACCACTTTCAGCAGGAACTTCGCAAGTATTTAAACAGGATAACAAGTATAAGCAAGATAATGAAAATAAGTAAGAGATGAGACAATATTTTTATAGTGGTTCAACAACGTTTACATCTACTATTCATCTCTTCTTATTTAAGAGAAGACATTTACTATAAAAGTTCACACATAACTTAGTTATTATATAAGGACACTTAGTCCACTTTTACAATCGGTCACTTAGACCTTACTTAAGTTACACAGACTTTTGAGTCACTTAGACTTCTCTAAATATATATAAAATCTTGTTTGTTGACTTTTAAGTAGAACTCATTGTTGAGTAGATAGTCAACAATTTGTTCAAGCTTATGAGTTTGATTACTTTACTGAAGCTTTTAGGATGTAACATGTCAAAGCATTCTCTTGATTGTTTACTTCTATTTTGTTGTCATAAAAGATATTTATGACTGGTATTTATAACTTCTCCAAAAATATGACCATTGCTAATTTGAGCTGTTGGAGATTTGTACTTGTTAGTCATTGTTTTGTCTTGTACTAATTTTTAAGCAGTATAACAAATATTGGCAATCGAAGGATATTTGGTTGTCGACGGATATTTGAGCATCAGAGGATATTTGGTCATTGGCGGATAATTGTCCATCAGCTGATAATTGGTCATCGACAAATAATTATCCATTAGCTGATAATTGACCATCAGTGGATAATTGGCTATCAATAGATAATTGACTGTTAACAGATAATCTTCTATCAATGGATAATTGGCTGTCAGCTGATAATTTCATATTTATATTTTTCTTCTTATGCCATGGTTTTTCCAATTTTGGGTTTTCACATAAATCTTTTTATCGTTCTATGATTTGTTATTTACTTTGTTGATTTTGTGCTTGTTATTTTTGTACGTTACAGACATCCAAAAATCAAAACCCTAGGGTTACAAATCAATTATGTGCCCTATAGTTGCCCAGTTTATTGTTTATTAATGTTATTTAATGTTTTAAAAAGAAATATTGTAATTTATTACCGTCATTTAATGTTTTAAAAAGAAATAAGTTAGGTCACGGTATTTTCAGAGTAGGTATAATAGGGTTTTACGTTAAAATAGAGAAAAAAATTTGAGGAAAACATCATTTTAGTAATTTTCTTATGCATTCGGGTCCATTTTATATTTTAGTTGGCGCATTTTTAATTTTCAAGTCATTCTACTGTTATTAGATGCATATATGTTATTTTAGGCATTTCTTAGAATTATTATATAATTTTCTAGCAATTTCTAGTATTTAATTAAAGCCTGAAAGCATTTTCCTCATTTATGTTATTTTAGGCATTTATTTTATTTAATTAAGAATGTCATTGTCAAGTCCAACATGAATTTTCCTCATCTCTAATATATTTAGATATTTTCTATTCATTTTATTGCATTTTCTAGCATTTGTTACTAAATTGTTTTCCCAGTAAGATGGCCTAGAACTTGTAGAAGGGGGGTTGAATACAAGTTCTTGCAACTTTTTCGAATTCCTGTTCTTTAAGAAATTGACTTTCTGCGGAATATAAAGAACAAGATCAAAACTTTATAAACAATTGCTTTTATTGATTTAACAATTGATTACAAGTTTTCTAACAATCAAAACAAGCTTTTGATCGTCAGCTTCTATTCTGTATATTTAGAGATAATACAACCCTTTCAATTCTCTATGCTATACAGACACACACTTTTTTTCGAATTACAATTCTGTAATTTATAATTACAGCTTCTAAAACTAAGTTTACAAAAAACCTAGCTTCCTAATTCAAATCAAATACAATCTTTCCAATTGAAAGATTTCTAACAAGTTTCCTTGTCAGCTACGTCTTCAATAAAGTCTACGTGTTCATGGAAGACTTTCCTTCTTTGATTTGAACTCTAACTCCATCAGCGATTAAGTCCTCGACTAATCTCCGATAGCTTCTTTAATTAGTCTCTGATCACTTCGAGTAATCTCCGATGCTTTAATAAATTAATCTCTGATTACCTCGAGTAATCTCCGATGCTCTGGCTTTAGTCTCTGGTGACGTCAGCTTTTAATCTCCGAAGTATTGTGTTATTCTCTGATGACGTCAGCTTTAATCTCTGACTCTTTAATTACAATCTCCGATGACGTAAGCTTTAATCTCCGATGACCAATCCTTCAATCTCCTATGAACAAATCTTTAATCTCCGATGAAGGATTTCTTCAATCTCCGATGGGCAAAGTCCAATCTCTGATGAACAAAACTTTAATCTCTGATGGACTTTTTCCCTTAATCTCCGACAAGCCAAATTTAATCTCCGAAAGACTAATTAACTTAAAACAACTTGTTGAACAGACTCAACAAGTATTCCAGCAGTACATACAAGTAAAATGAATCTATCTCTTTATTAAAATGACTAAATTACAACCAAGAGATACTACTGCTAGCTACAAAACTAAAGTGTTACAAACCAACACTTTTCTATACATTTGTATTCCTAAGTATTCTAAAGACAATCATCATCAAATGTTAATAAAACCTAACATAAATATTAAATAAAATGTCTAATTATAATATTTAATATTGCATATATTAAATATAATATAAAAATAATAAAAAAATTTAATAATATAAATATATGAAAATTATTTTATTTAATATACTCTGTTAGCCCAATGGTCTGTGGCTCAGTCATAAGGGGTAGGGGCTAAGCTAGGTTGTAAATTCGAATGCTAGGAGTAGCATTTTTTTTTTTTTTGTAAAATAGAAAAAAAAAACCAAACAAACAAGCAAAGCAGCCCAACCGCGGGCGCATTAACCAAATGTGCCAAATGCAAAAAATAAAAAATAAAAAACAAGAAAATTTGTCGGTTCGGGACTTGACCGAACCGGAGCGAACTGACAGTTCTACGAGGCCATCATCAAATTTTTTTTTTTACCACCTAAATCTTATTGTAACTCAACTTTTTGCCCAAGTAAAAATTATAGGAGCTCTCATATAAATATCCCTGACCCTTTTTCAGCTCAAAATAGACCTCACAACTCAAATAATTAATTTATTCAGTTTTTTTTGAATAAAATACCCCCCCCCCCCCCCCCCCCCACCTCTCATTCTTTAATAAAAAAATAAATTATTTTATTAGTTTAGTTCTAGTTTTCTTATTTCATTCACTACAAAGCCCCAAACATCATAAAGAAGAGCTCTTATTTATTGTAATTTTATTTGCATTAAAGGTATTTTTTTATTCGAATCTATTTATTTTGCTCTCTTGTTATTATATTGTTCATATATGCCTATTTTACTCTTTAAATCGTAATAAATTCATATGGTATCGAAAATTCATTCCACTTTTTGTGTTAAATTCCTACTATTATGTAGATATCACAGTAAATTTGTCATACTTTTTGGTTTTATTCTGTCAGTTATTAATTAATCAGTAAAAGTAAATTTATTTGATAATTTTTGTTCATCTTCTTCTTCTTTTCCAAAAAACTCTCAAACATTATAGTTCCCACTGGAAAAATAAAATTGTTTGAACACTGTTTCTATGACTATCATGTTATGAACATTAGGTTTTATTATGTAATGATTATAGACTTTCAAAAAGTCAAAAATAAATTCTTTTTTCTTTTTATTTCATGCATGCATATTCTGGAAAAAAAAATATGAAAAATATTTTATTCATTGACACTTGGAATTAAAATTTTTTGTTTGTTTCTAGTAAAACGGGTAGACTTTTTCTTATACATTATTAAAACCACTTCAAAGTTTGTTCTTAATTCTTCAAAACTCCATGAAAAAAAATTTGTAGATTGCAAATATATATTTTTTTAATTTTATGAGTTTGGTTATTATTTTGTTTCATATTATTAGTAAGCTTTTTCTAATATAATAAATATCAAAAGATTTCCAAAAAATAAAAATAAAAATTTTCTTTAATCTATACTCTTTTAGGATATAAGAAAAATGTAAAATTAATTTTTATTTACTATTCATGTATTTTCATAATTAATTGCATGTACTAGTATTAATTAGTTAGTTTCCTAAATACAATTTCTAAAATTTATTTTCTTTATTTAATTTTATTTCTTAATTAAATCTCAGTCCATATCTCTGTAATTAATGATTTAGAATTTGTAAAAATAATAATTTTGTATTATTTATTAATTATTAATGTAAATATGTAAGTTTCTTAAATGGTATTAAATTATTTCTTTTATAAACTTCTAAATTAAATATCTTGTTAATTAAAGTTGGGGCAAGTATCTAAATCAATCTTTTCTAATTCAATTCAATTTTTAATTAATGATGTAAATATTAACTCTCCCCCCCCCCCCCCCCGCCCCCCGCCCCCCGCCCCCCAAAAGGAATAAATAAAGATGTATCATTAATTGTTTAGATTCTCATTGATTGTAAATATTCTTTCTTTAATATTAAATCTAGTTTCCTTTTTAATTGTTTACTTAGTCATCAAGTCAAATCTCTAATTAATGCATTATAAGATCCTTAGTTCCTTAATATATAGTTTCTAATTTATTTATTTTCTTTTAATTAATTAGATGTAAATAAGTAATTAATTGTAAATATTAATTAAATGAGAGAGAAATAAATAAATTTTTTGTTTCGTAAATAACAGAGTCATCAAAATCAAAAGAGTTCACAGTTAATTGTTTTTACAATTAAATAGGATGAGTTGCTATATCTTTTTCTTTTAAAAATAATATCAAATGACGTCTCCGAAATAAATGAACTCTTTTGATTCGTCGAATAAATTTAAAATAAATTATTTTAATTAAATTCAAAATCCTCCCAAGTTTTTCCAGACGTAGCATACGTCTAACGGAAAAATATTTGAAAAGAATATTCTTTTTACACCATAATTTAATAATGTAGCCGAAAGAAAAAATAAAACTCTAATCAAAATATTAAACTTACTGTTACGGTATAGTGTCTCAGAACTGTTTTCTCTCGTGGTATAGTACACAAGAAGTTACTAGACGTAAGTTGTCTCCTCAACGATGACATAATTAGGACAAGGAATGCAGTTAATGCACGGATTAGGGAGCAAATAAGCTCCTAAAAAGATCTGTACTTTTGTTTTTTGGCATGTCTTCTTTTTATTAGGATTATCCAATTTTTTATGCTAATCATATTTTCAATAAGGTATCTCACTATGTTCTCTCTATTACTCCATGCGATGTTTGGTTTAAAATTTGAATATATTTAAACTTGAGACTGTATAATTTTTGTGATGATTGCAGACCTTAAGAGGTCTAATGTGAGACTTTGATTAAATATGTGTATTTATTTAAGACGTGTGGTAGATAATATTGTTAATAGATTTCTAGAGTTTTTTCATTATCACCGTTATAGAATTTATGGATGCTAATTTTTTTGAGGATAAATTTCTTATGGATAAAAGTATTACCTTACAAGGGGATATTGAATTGGATGCAGATAATTTAAATGATTCTATTCTTATGGTAACACCTAATTGTTAAAAATAATACTAATGATACTTTTCTCATAGAATTGACTATATACTGAGCCCAAGAGAATATTTTTTACAGAATTGAAACCATTTTTATTCTCTCTCTTAAAGTTAAAAACAACCCTTTAAAGATTAATTGTCTATTTTGAAGGACTTGATAACCAAAAAATAAAAACCTATAAATTATTCATATTTAATAGTTTAACTTCTAAAAGATTATTTTAACAAAAAAAGAAAAAAGAAAAAAAGAAACCCATGAAATCAATCAACCCCAAATGGAGATGTCTCAATTACTAAACAATTACTTGGGTTGTAGGTTTTTAATTTATTTCTTCTTTTCTATACAATTTTAATAATTTTTTCTTTTTACTGATTTCGTTAAAGAGTTAAAGTATTAAATATCTGATAATTTATACATATTTTTGGTCATTGAGGCTCCATTTGTTTCATTAAATATTAAACAACAAATGTTGAAAACTCCCTATGTTCATGTATACCTGGTGTTTTAAATTGGGCACAAAAATTAAGGTAATCATTTATAAATTGTTAAATGAATGATAATTATCTAAAATGCCTATGTTTAATAAAATCAACTCTACAACTATCACACGTTTGTTAAGAATTTTTAAAAAAACGTACCGAAAAAGATGAGAGAATTTTATTGAAAAGATAAGAAAGATTTATTGGTGGAAATTTTGAATTGACTATAGAGATGATAAAGTAAGAGAAATTTAAAAGGAGAGAGAGCTAGACTAAGAAATTAAATAGGGCTAATATAGGAATAATTTTAAGATAAGCATGCTGGGAATCAAAAATGATATCTAATTGAGAACAAGAAATTATTCTAAACAGTCATGTATAATATATGAACGGAGGAGTATAAAGATTTACATTTAATTGTTGAATTCTGATTTAATTAAAATTATTTGATGGTTTAGATGGATGACCCGTCTAAATGTCTCTATTTTACAAATAATAACTTTATCTTAAGTTTTAAACTACTGATAAATCGGGTATAATTTTTAATCATTTTACAATATAACAACGATCAAATTAAACAAAAAAATAAAATAAATATATATATATATATGGGGACCAATCCATATCTAACGTTAGCTGTGGAGTCTTTCGTAGCTAACACTTTTACAGTCGTCCAACGAATGATCCAACGCTTGAGATCAAACTTAAAAAAAAAAAATACCCCTCCAGCCAGTGTTAGTAGCAGAAGGCAAATTTTTTTTAAAAAAAATTTTTCCCTTCCGCTGATAACACTGGCGGAAGGGAAAAAAATTTTCAAAACTTTTTCCCTTCCGCCAGTGTTACTAGCGGAAGGGAAAAAAATTTTCTTTAAAAAAAATTCCCTTCCGCTACTAACACTGGCGGAAGGCCAAAAAGGTAAAAAAAAAAAATTTCTTTCCGCCAGTCTCAGTGGCGGAAGGCAAAAAAAAAAAAAAAATTTCCCCTTTCCACCACTGTCACTGGTGGAAAGGGTAGACTGGCGGAAGGCAATAAAAAAAAAATTTCAACTTTCCGCCAGTCTCAGTGGCGGAAAGGGGAAATTTTTTTTTTTCCTTTCTGCCAATGAGACTGGCGGAAAGGTAAATTTTTTTTTTTTTTTTACTTCAGTATTTCCCCTTCGCCTGCCTTCCGCCAGTCTTGTGCTTGATATATATTCTTGAAGGGCAATATTTTTTGAAATCTTCCGCCAGTTTAAAAAAAATTTCTTGATAAAGTATTATTTTTTTTAAAGGCTTGTGGCAGTGTTTTTTTTTTTAATTTTTTTTTATCGTTCGCCTGGCTTCCGTCAATGTTGTGCTTGATATTTATGCTTTTAAGAGCAATTTATTTTTTAAGTCTTCCGCCAATGTAAAAAAAGAATTGCTTGATAAAATATATTTATTATTTTAAAGTCTTACTCCCTCCATTTCAATTTGTAAGTCGTTTTAGGTTTGGAGAGATTTTTCATAATGTATGTCGTTTTACAATTAGTAGGCAAATTAATTATTTTTCTTCTATATTTACCCCTATTAATGACCCAGCTCACAATGACTTCTGTAACTTTGACATTGGGAAGGAGTAAAACTAGGACACTTAATGAAGGGTATAAACGGAATTTAACATATAGAGTTTCTTGAAGTAACCAACAATTATTGGCTCCTTAGTATGTGTCATTGGTAAAACGAAGTACAAATTGAAATGGAGGGAGTATGTCATATGTTTTTAGTGTAATAGATTAAATTACACTGAAATCTCAAATTGTATAACACACAATCAATAAATACAAATATATAACACACCATCGACAAAAAACATATATATTACACTGAGAAACAAATTGTATTACATCTGAATCAAATATAATTAAAAGAAATACAACTTCACTCATTGATCGTACATATTAATCATTACTCTTCATCAGAATCCATCATCAGTGATCCTGTGATCTTGTACCCTCTAGGGGGACCCCTGGCCATTCCTTTGTGCAGTTCCCAAGCAAGACGCAAACGAAGAATGGATGCATCTTGAACAGTCCATTTAGCTGCAGTGGGATTTAGTCCACGTGAGATTGCGTCCATATATTTACAAATGTAAACCCCACAGTCTGAACCATTATGTTGTTTCGCCACTACAACTTTCTTCCCGAGTCTTACATCTCTTGGGGGCCAATTGGTCTTAAGGGCAGCAAATCTTAGCAATATAGGTACAAGAGACTTCTGCTAATTCAAAAAAAAATATTAGTAACTGACAATAACAAATTAAAACCATAGGTAAATCAACATAAAATATTTTGTACTTACCGCAACTGCAATATCCGCCTGGTATCGCGCATCCAACTGTGCCAGAGTCATCTCAGGATGCATGGGATCAATGATTTTTATTACCCATGCCTTAACATTGAACATCGCCAGGACAAAATGTTCGTGTATGCGGGAATGGAATGGCATGAATATGACATCACATTCTGAAACACGTAAACCATTTTGTTCTACAAAGTGCTGTGCAATGTCAACAGCATTTGCAATATCAGTTTCGACTCCAGCATTTATCATGGTTTGACCCACGGCAATGAAGAAAGTCGGCAGATAGTAGAAATTCCTTTTTAACTTCTTTCCCACCCGTGTTATGACGGCATCTCTTTCTGCCAACAATTCTTGGTAGGCATCCACAATTGTGTTGCCTAACCATGCCCCAGGCGACAATTCTGTGGCCTCCTGTTGATTAATGTTATAACCTTTAATTTTTCGGGGCCAATACTGCGAATCATCGACTGGTTCACCATTAAACCAGTGTCGAGTCAACTAATCCACCTTCCAAGGGTTTAACGGCTTCACCATGCCCCCTTTCAACGGAACCATGAGTAGATCGTGTCTTGAGACTCTAGCCGAATTACGGACGGGTGGTGCCTCTTGGGAGAAATGGGTTGTGTGACGACCCCACAATCACTCACTGGATCAGGGCTTCGTCAAAAGAAAGAAAAGATAACCATACATCCATTTAAAAATAACTACTGAAAGAAACGATAAATAAGAGTTATTATAACCCAAAATATCACATTTACAGCGGAAGCTATTTTGTTTCTATCTTGTAATACAAAATATCATTTCCCAGATCATCTTCCTTCCTTCCCTTCCTATTGGCATCACAAGGCTAGCCAACTTCAGTAACCAATCATTTTTGCCTTTCCCTTATCAGAGGGTTCAGCCTTTACTTCTTGCCCTGCAAGACATTAAGATTCAACAAAAATGAGCGGTTTACGCCCAGCAAGTATATAAACAATTTGGGGAAAAACGGGATTGAAATGCTTCAAAGAAATTCATTTCTGTTGAAAGGCTTGATGAAACAATATCAATGCCTTTGGATTCTTTAAGAAATCTTTAGGGTTACTGATGATAATCAATTGTGTAGCCCTTCTTAGTGTCAAGCACAACTTTCTTGGAGTACAAATATCCATCGGGGGCTATACCCGTTGGATCTGCTAACCATACGGTATACAGCTGGCCTATCTGTGCCCGCATGATCCCTCTTGTGTGAACGTACGTAGTCACATATAGTTCCTCTAGGTTAGGTGAAGAACAAATCAGCACCTTTCCTTTCCTCTTGCCAACTATGTGGCATTTCCCAATTAAGGGTCTTAACATTCTCATTCATTTGCACAGATATAAGATTGAATAATATCAGATAAATCAAAGCTCCTTTATATCCGTGCATTTCATTCATATCATGCTAGCGGAAATTTAAGCATAGCATTTTGTTTCACAAGGAAATTTAAATGTAAAGGATGCAATTTTGTACGCATGTCGAATCTATTGATCATGCGCATAACTGAAATAAACATCAGAGTAAGGATATACTTGCATTATCAAGCATAATAATGAAGATATACTTACTTTAATTTGAGACAAATATAAGAGTGTAGATATACTTGCCTCAGTCCTTTGCACAAAATTCAAATCAATTTACTTGCGAGAAAAGATTCTGTAAATTACGCAAGTAATATCTTAATATCTTGATAATAATTTATGAAAGAAAATAGATATGAGATGTCCTTAGACTTTACTGACTTGAATCTAGTATGATAATATTGTGAAATACCCTTAAGAAAATAATGTTTTGTAGCTTTGATAATAAACTGTGCATCGGGGAATAATCCCCTTAGCCATCAGAGACTACGGAAAGGTATCAGGGACTAATACGTGTATTGGACGCGCCAAAGACTAAACACGTCGGGGATTAAAAACTCTTCAGGAACTGATGACGTCACTTTAACTCTATCGGGGATTAAGGGTGACGTCATCGGAGACTAACTTCTTATCAGATACTGGTGACGTCATCAGAGACTAAACTTTAGCCTATCGAGGATTAATCCTGACGTCATCGGGGACTAACTAACCCATCAGGGATTAAATAACCCATCGGGGAATAAATAACCCATCGGGGAATAAATAACCCATCGGGGAATAACAGAATATCTCATCGGAGACTACGACTATCTCATCAGGGGCTAGCAATATCTCATCAGAGATCAACAATATCTCATCAAAGATTAACTGCAGAGCCTACTTCTGCTACAATGGAAAACTTTAACATGAACATCTCAGACTATGATGTCCCATGATGATGCAAAGAATATTAATCTTAGCATAAATCTTTAATGTTATGCATGAAAGAAAACTGAATAGAACACTAAGTTCTTACCTCTTCGTTCTCAGAGTGGAATCAAAGCTTTTCTGAGAAAATTCTCCGAAAGAAAATCTCGGAAGTTTTCAGAGATAACAATTTTGATGAAACTCTTAGGAGAGAAATTTGGTAAAGAGTTAGAATTTCCTTCCGGGTAGTGTATTTATAGAGTTCAAAATAGTTGACTATGATTAAGCTTGAAATAAGATAATTGGTTAATTTGGACGGTAAATACGGCTGCTCATCATGATTCCTTAGCAGCTAAGTACGCATAAGCAGCTGCTGTCCTTCATACACAACACTTCGCCACCTAAACATCTCTTAGTCAAACACGTAGTTATAAAACTACGTAATCCTTTCATTCTTTTCCATGTAGATCAAAATAATCTTATATGGGATTTGCTAATCCCCTTTTGATACCTTTTTAAGGAACTTAACCTTATCATCATAGATATCACATCATCATCAAAATTTCACATTAAAGATAAATTTATCATTTATACTCAAAAGAATTAAACTCCATGCAAAAATAAGATAACATAAAATAAGATTTGCCACAAAATATATTATCTCATATTATAAAACAAATTTACAATTTCGGGTTCACAGGTTGGAGTTACATGTTCGGCGAAAAGATTGAACTCAGTTGTGAAGGAAACTAGAGGATTCGATGTAAAAGTAACAGAAGTTGGAGCTTCAGAAGGATCAATGAAGGACGGAGTATAAAGGGGTTGGTCCGAATAAACCCCGAGATTGGACAATTGCATTTGTTGAAACAGGGCACTATTATCATTTAAGAGTGCTTGATATTGTTGTTCAATCTCTGGAGGCTTATTCGGCCACTGCTGCAACAACGTCAATGTCTGTTTTAACTGCACAAAAAAAAAAGGACAAGTATATGTTAATAGCGTTACAAAATAGATATAATGCAATACAAGGATTATAATTAAGTATACGTACCACGTTTATTACGCGAGGTTGGTCAATAAGGACACGATTACTGTATCGGATATCAGTGACGTCCGGTTTTGCAATTCATTTTCGTGTCACTTTATTGTACCATAAGTAGTACACGTCCATGTCCAGTTTGTTGCGTTTGGTATTTTCAGATACCAACAAACCGACAAGATTCTCCTGGAAGTCGTGCCACATCTCTATGTACGGCGCGCCGAATGCTTCGTAGTTGGAGACTTGGAATCTATGTACGGCGCGCCGAATTCGACCACTGCTGCAACATCCTCAGTGTCTGTTTCAACTGCACAATAAAAAGATACAAGTATATGTTAATAGTGTTACAAAATAGATATAATGCAATGAAATGATTATAATTAACTGTACGTACCACGTTTATTACATGAGGTTGATCAACAATGACACGATTACTGTATCGGATATCAGTGACAGCCGGTTTTGCAATTCGTCTTCGTGTCACCTTGTTGTACCACAAGTAGTACACGTCCGTGTCTAGTTTGTTTTGCTTGGTATTTTCAGATACCAACAATTCCACAAGATTCTCCTGGAAGTCGTGCCACATCTCTACGTACGGCGCGCCGAATGCTTCGTAATTGGAGACTTGAAATCTATTCTCCTTCTCTGCCCGATTCAACCTTAAATGAGTGTGATCAACAGGAGGGTCAGGTATCCTTTGATAATGACACAGTTGCCTAAGGACTCTGTCTGGCATCTGATACTCAATCTCATCAAAATGTATCAGTGGGATTCGACTGTTTGCGAACAGTCGTGCCATCCAAGCGTCCTCGTCATCATCATCAACCATATGAATAGGCTTATACGGCTTCCAGGTGAATTTGTCTTGTGGTTTATTTTCAAACTCAAACTGGTATGTTAGGACGTTGTGGTGTGGATCTGCTCGCCTGTCCTTATAGTAAGCATGCTTAGCGTATGCATATGCTAACACACGCGGCGACCACAACTCAGATCCAGGCCGAGGCATTGGACGTCCTATCCATAGTCTATCATATACCTAAGTTTGCATGACTGTCATGCATCTCGTTATCCTTCCAGGTAAGACAATTTTACCCTTAACTTCTCGGTAGTGGGATGCATCGTGGAGTGATCGATAAATGGCTGCTAGGACTGCTGAACCCCAATCGTAGTTCACTATATCTTCAATATCTCTAACAAAAACCATGTACCTAACATGAAAATTAAAACAACACATTAACCAAATTGATATCAAATTATAATAACAAAGACAATAATTTATTCATACCTAGCTGGGCATATGTCTTTGCTTTTTGTGGGAAACAATATAGCACCACACAACCACAGTATGTAGGCTCTTGTGTAGATAGCTATATAGTCAACCGGTGGATCCTCTGGCAGTTCACGAAAACACTCCAAAAGCCACGTCAAACGGATACCACCACCGTGCTTTGCTTCCTTGTAGAATTGGTTATAAAACCGTTCGCCAAAACAGTCTTGAAACAATTCCTTTTGTTCCTTCTCGGACAAAACACCACAAGTAAGGGGTTTCCCGTTAATGGGTAAACCGATTATATAGTGGATGTCCTCCAACTTGATTGTCGCTTCACCACTATTAAAATGAAACGTGTTTGTAGATGATCTCCATCTTTCCACTAATGCAGTAATGAAGGATGCATCGTGTCTTGGGAATATACATCTGTGTGTAAATGCATGCATTCCAACTGCATTAAGTATATCCTTCTGTGTGTCACTCAACATACAAAGATCATACCTCTAATTATTGTGTTGAGCAACGTCGAGTACTCTGAATTCATTTGTGTTGTATATGTGCGTCGATATATGAGTAGGTTGATCTTCCAACAAACTGTTATATTCGGGACCCGGATTTAATTGATAATTGTCCATCATTGCAACTTACAAAATATTGAAAAGCCTTTATCAAACACTTCACACATAAAAAACACACAAACACACACTGCGCACACACACACATAGAAATATGTTAGTATTTCTGTTTTACGTCAAAGAGACAAAACATTAAATTTAAATACGAGTACTTGTAAAATAATTGTTGACTAACATAGAAAGTCCTGCATAACATGAGTTTATTTTTAATAATTATTTTTTTACTCTTTTGATAGTTTTTATGTTTTTAATGTTTGAATATAAATTTTCTTTTATTGGTAATTATATTTACCTCATCTTTTGTAGTCATTTTTTTTATAATCATAGTATTATAATGATTTCAAACATTATGATTATAATACTATTTTATTATAATCATAATATTGTACTTAATTATTTCAAACAATAACTAATAATCATAATAATTATAGTATTTTACTATACTCATACTATTAATCATAGTGTATAATCATAGTATTCTAATTATATCCACCGATCAAATACATCAGAAAATCATACAATTACAATTAATATAATTTAAAGGTCAAACTCGATCACGCCTCTTCTTCATCATCGTCTAAATCTAATGTGCTATGTTGAGACATTTGCGAGCGTATCTCCATTATTTTATCATGATTTCTCTTATCATGATCAGTGTATTCTTGAGATATAGCACATTTTCGCAGCCTTTTTGCAAATTGAATTTGTTCAATTCCACTCTTAAATTTTGTGACCTTCTTACGACCCTTAGTTTGTGACTGAAGAGGTGGAAAATACTCATCTTCTTCGTCAATACTACCACCTTCCATGTGCAGCTCCTTCGATCTGCTCCCACCTTCAACCGTGTCATTTTCTTCAATCAATCTTGACTTACTTATCCATGCTTTCTCCTTCATAGCAGTTTCAAGACCATGCACGTAAGACGATTGCGATGTCGAACCAATTGCTGTAATTTCTTGATAAACCCTGTTCAAATGATTGTACTGTATTGTACTAATATCACCGACATCAAAGTTTGATTCAACATTTTTTTCATTTATGTAAACAGGATCACCATGAATTTTGTTTGCATTTCTCGTCCACCTGCCACAAATCAAAGACATTGGAATCTCATTTATGCTCTTGAAGGTGATATACCTCAAAATATGTCTACAAATCATTTCGTTGTGCTCAAATCGTTGGCATATGCATGTCACATTGTCGGAATCCCCGTGTTTAACGACAACGTAATAATATCGTCGATTTTGTGGTACCTCCTCATTGAAAACTGTATATCCCTTTGTACCACCGACCCCAAAATTCTGAATCTTACGACACGTCAACTTTTGACCCTCATAGAACTCCTTCGAAAAGTCTTTAAAAATATTCTTCGTATATACAACTGCCGCATGTTTCTCCAATAAAGTTCCGTTACGCAAATTTCTTGTCTTGTACTCAGTTTCAAGATCTTACTTTCTCTCATTCAAGTTTTGTTTCTCAATGGCTATTTGTGAGTTAATCACAAAATCTTTCAAACCGGTACAATTATTTACGTATTGATCAAAAAAACTGTTCATGGATTCACTTCTCCCGGTTGTAGTCATCCCTGCAGCAAAATATGACTTTGAGTATGCTCCGATCCACTTCTCCTTTACATTATACATAGATTGAAGCCACTCGTGATGTTGTAAATCATATTGTTCCACCAATTTTGTCCACCTTTCCTTGAATTCGGCAGTTGTCACTGAATACAAACACGTACAATAACAACTTATTATAAATGACAACACAAAAATATTGACAATTTAACTTCGACTATTTGTAAAAATAGATGCGTACCTATCGAAGTCTTCCTTAAACGTTTCGTAACTATTATATAAATGATGCAGTTTCTCCGGGAATTTGTTACTGATATGCCAAGTACATATCAAATGTTTGGTGGAAGGCAATACGGTAGCAATGGCATTGTTCATGGCTCTATCCTGATCAGTTATGATCGTTAACGGAATTTTATTCTCAACCGCTTCTAGCCAATTTTCTAACACTCAAACAAATGTATCTTCTGTTTCATCCTTGATAAGGGCAAACCCAAACAAAATAGACTGATAATGATGATTAACTCCCGTAATTGGAACAAATGGCATCTCATATTTATTTGTTCTATAAGTGGTGTCAAAGGTCACTACGTCTCCAAAATTTCTATAACAAATAATTGATCGAGAATCCATCCACATGATACATGCAATGCAATTCTCTTCGTCAACTTTTATATTATAAAAGAAATTTCCAACACTTTCTGACTTTAGTCTCTTTAAAACTGTCCAAGCTTCTTGTGCATCATTTGCATCAAATGCGTCATGTCGCAAGTTGCGTATAACATTTCGAATATCTTCGACGGTGAATTTAACATTTGTCCTTCCACCGCTCATTGTACTCAACACATTCATGATCAAACTTGGTTTGATTTTTGATCGATGGAGTAAATTGATTAACTCTCTATCAACAACTGTTATATTTTTATGTGTTGCCATGAAATCTATTTTACTAGGCGTAACTATTGAATGATTGTGATTTAATTCCACTTTTGTTACACGCCAACTATTATTTTGCACGTTATGAACAACAAACATTCTCGCTTTGCACATTTTGCGTTCAATAATATCTCTCTTCCTCCGAATTATGCTTTCATCATTATTTTCATTTTCAAACAAAATTTTTTTCTTAATAGGTCTACCTGCTTTTCTACATGCATATAGTTTATGAGCTAATTGATTTGATCCCGAATGTTTTCTGCTCGTTAAAATTTTTACTTCAAATCCACTATTATGAGCATATGCATTATAGTATTTTTCAACTTCAAATATACTTGTAAATATTTGACCCACATACGGAGGACAAACACCATCACTGTCTATATTTATTTTTTCTTTGTCATTCAAATTATTTTGTTCTTCCATATTATTTTCTTCCTCAATATCATGTTCTTCGTTCTCAACATTCATACTTATATCCGAATCCGAATCATCAAAAAATGTATCGACATCATATATTCTATCGTTATCACTCATTTTAAAATGAAGAAGGTGAAGAGCTAAAAACCTGATTTAAATGTCAACCTGAGATATGTTTATCTGATCTGTAATAAAGAAAAATTTTGTAATAAATGAGTTAGATTCAAAATAAATAATTTTCATAAAACTAGAGAACGGAGAAAAAAACTGAAACGATAGAACGAAGAAGGAAACTTACATGCGGCGGAATACGATAGTTTTTTAACCTAGGTCTTTGTTATCATATATATATAGCATATCACGAAGGAAAATATATTGTACTTGTTACTATCAAGCACAAGACTGGCGGAAGGCAGGCGAAGGGGAAAAACGGAAGGAAAAAAAATTTCCCCTTTCCGCCAGTGGGAGTGGCGGAAAGGGGAAATTTTTTTTTTTTTTTTTTTTTTTGCTTTCCGCCACTGAGACTGGCGGAAAGAAAAAAATTTTGAAAATTTTTTTCCCTTCGGCCAATGTTACCAGCGGAAGGGAAAAAAAAATTTTTAAAAAAAAATATGCCTTCCGCTACTAACACTGGCGGAAGGGGTATTTTTTTTTTTTTTAAAATTTGATCTCAAGCGTTGGATCATTCGTTGGACGGCTGTAAAAGTGTTAACTACGAAAAACTTCAGAGCTAACGTTAGATATGGATCCATCCCCTATATATATATATATATTAACACGAACATCTTTTTACACAGAAAGTAGTTTCATCTGTAACGAAAACAATAATAGTTGCATCTAAATTTTGTACGCGATATCATTTGTGAATAACTAATTTAAAAATATCAGTGGAGCTTAATAGTTAATTCAGGGAAAAGTTACATTTAATTATCTATGTTAAGATGAATACGCGCCTTTCTTTTTTATAAAGCCTGGACAATAGTTTAAGTACGAAGTTAACTATATAATATTGTTCATTGATCATTTTGCAAAAGTAAGATTACATTAAAATCTAACTTTTCATTTTATTTTTCAACATTTCTAATATGTCATAATTAGCTTTACTTATAATCAGAATAAATCAAGCTAATTACTAACTTCTATCAGTAACTAAATAAATTATTAAGATACAATTGACACTGAATTTTTTTTATATATTATACGATTTAATATATAACTAAAGTATTTGAAGTAATTAATTAAGCGAATATTATTGTACGTGTGTTTTTAGATTATACTCATTTATCGAATTTTAAAATATATTCATGGTTTGTAAAATTTTCTTCTCAACTAAAATACCAATCAAACTTTTAGTCAAATGATCAAGAATCAACCCGAATCATTTGGTTGATCCTGCACTCCTACCATTAATTATATGCTCGTGCACTGTGACATTTAATTGTAAATGTCAGGACGGAATTAGTACGGGACTGGGGTGACAACCACCCCTTCTAATTTTTTAAAATTTTTAATATCACCCATAAAATTATACTCTCTCTCTAATTGTATTTTCTTTTCTCATCACTTCAATATATCATTCTAGTTCTGCCCTTATTAAGTTATTAGACTAATATTTTCTCCATACTGAAAAAAAAAATTATGTACAGTAGAACACAGTTGGAACCACATTAGTCAATTTTTTTTTCCATTGGCCCATCATTCTTCAAGTGGTTATTACAAAACAAAGATGTATTATTACGTCGTACCGTCCTTTCCAAAATGCTTTGGCAGTGAAACTCTGATAAAAACCATGTGTGAACTGCAGCATAATCAATCCAACTCTTTTTGCCATATTCATGTAAATTGCACACAGAAAAGAGATTATGAATTACTAAAAGAAGGCCTTCTGCTTTAGCTTTTGTATTTTTTCATCCTCCAGCCATCCCTCCCCACCTACCACAGCACACCCACCCCCCCCCCCCTCCCACCCCCCTCCCCCCCCCCCGCTCCCCCCAAACACACAAGTACACAACCAAAAATGGGGAAATTGTATAATAGTGATAGCACCTTCAGATATGTTATTCCATGGAAATGGTTCTCTCTCTATGTGAGCTGCAGCCAGGCTGGGCTTCTGGCTGAAAGTCATTTAATTGCTAACGGGGCATGGCCCTAAAAGGAAGTTTGGTAGGCCCATCATCTGATGCATCTCCAACCCCCCCCCCCCTCCCCCCACCCCCAACCCCCACAACCCCTTCCTTTTTCTATATATATATATATTAAAAATACGAGAGGATGACATAGACAGTAAAAAAAAGTATCTAAATGATTAATTGAGTTTAAATATATTATGATAAAATTAGATTCCGCTTAATTAAAACTCGATACTGTGCAATATTGCAATATATAATGTATTATCGGATACTCGAATAAGACTGTTACTTTGAGAATACTGATATTTTCATAAGTATCTATTATTGATTAGATATACGGTTTATGTTTTCTTGTTATATATACATTTTAAAAACGTTAGACCGATATAAACAATAAATTAGAAAATTTTAATAGATTAATTGAGTTTAAATAAAATTAAACTTCACTTAATCAAACCTAGACGCTATAATTTTTAAATCTAAAACAATACCTGCATGGATGCTAAGCGATATTTTAATTGGTATTCCAATTAACGAATTTTTTTGGGTGCTATTAAGACAAATGGGGATGAAAGAATTGAACCTCTATCACTTGACGGTGACAATGAACTTTTAATTAATAAGGAAAATTGCCCAAGCTATGTTTTAATAAACTTGAAAGAATGTGAAAGTATTATTCTTTTGGATGAAATTATCACTTTTTCTTTCTTTTGTGGAACATAATAATTTATTATGAGATAAGCTATGTTTTAATAAACTTGAAAGAATGTGAAAGTATTATTCTTTTGGATGAAATTATCACTTTTTCTTTCTTTTGTGGAACATAATAATTTATTATGAGATAATATGGTGCGATTTGGTGCATAAATAGCCACTGCGACCAATTTGGTGCAATTTTATAAACTTAAAACTGTCACCGCAACCAACTTATACAATGTAATTTTAAACATTGTTTCTCAATTTTGAATGGTGCTATTTTGATTTTAAAATCAACTATAAATTCAATGTTAAAAATTTGCTAATAAATTATAGCGTAATTGGCTAGTAACTACATATAATTTGAATTACTAACTTAACAAATTTGACTCATATAATTACTTATCAATATTATCATCAAATAAGTATTAATGTAATGATCAAACTCAATTCCAATTAAACAACTGTTCACCCAAAATAAATTGTACACGAATTATTATTATTATCATAAATTGACACACATGCATTCATACATTTATGTAAGATAATGTATACATTTCTCACACACGTGCATACAAACATTTTTCTATGTAAACATTTTAGAGTGTGTGTATATACATTCACACACGCATACATACATTACTCTATGTAAACATTTTAGTAAATAAACGGCGAAACGCAGACCACCCTTGAAAAAATGATCTCCACCATGATTTTGAGCAACGAAGGAGTTCTAAAGATCACTATGATCACCTTCGTGACAGTCGTAAAAAAGAATCATCGTGGCAAGCCCGTTTGGCGAGGACACGACAATGATTTGAGGGATAATCTCCTTCATATCCAAGAAAGAATGGAACAGATGAGTGGAAGGTGTTGAAAATAAGCTAGAATGTATGAGAATTTAGTTTATCATGTCAAGGAAATTTCGCCCCACATTGGAATTTGAAAGGAGTGTTGCTTACCTTTTATATGGGAAAACAAACAAACTAGTAAAATTGATTGGCTATATTATGCTCCATCCTCCACGTGTGCGCACAGGGGTGCAAATCCAAGGATTTTCGAAGGGCAATTTGGTCCGACCCGCGGACACGAATGTCGGACCGTAATTAGGTGGGTCTGATCAACCCAACTTTTGCTGGTTTTGAACTGTCGGACACTAAACTCAAATAAACCTGTCGGAGACTAAGCAAAACGTTTGTAACGGCTAAAACATATACATTTAATTCTTGTAACGACATGGATTAAATAAATTCTAGTAACGTTCAGCTTGACCAATCTACACTATATATAGAGGCTCATATTCTAGGTTTCTGTATCCCCATCAAAAATCGTCCTTTACGATTTCTCTAAAATTTCATTGTATTTATTCTTTCTGGTGCTCATTATTTTTCTTAGTTCCAGTTTGAACGTGAGATTACTTTGTGCGAAGTAGTTCTCACTATATCCGTTGTATCCTGGGAAATAGTAGCTCTAATTTTTCTACCACAATTTGTGAGAGGGCTAAACTATTTTAAGGACAACGTGGTTATCACGTGTCTCAGATTGTTCATATTGTTCTATTGTTTGTTACGAATACATTACAGTCCAGAACCAACAGAAGGTAACAAATTAGTGAACTCCAAACTTATGAGAGATGGAAAGTTGGAGGAGCTGATTGAAGCTCAAATACAAATGAGGCTTCGTGTTTGTCCCGTGGAGTAATTGTAGAATGGGGTTGAATACAATTACTAACTTTTCTTTGAATTAAACTGTTTAATACAGTTTAAAACTTAAAAACAGTTAAAATAACTTTACTAAAAAGATATAACATATGAAACAATAAAGCAAATTGCAAGATATGAATATTAATCTACAATATGTATATTTATTGTAAATTAATTTGAATCTTTACAATTTTTTCTGGTAGTGATTACCAGTTGCAAACAAACTCTGTTTAAAATAACAGTTGCACTCTAGAAAAATAATTTCTAGTTTCACTCAAGTTTCTGAAAACTTGCACTCAAGTTAAGAAAAACTTGTTTCTCTATAAGTTTATTACAGCTGCTATATGATCTGAGATAAGATATATTCTTGTTGTTATCTCTCGATATATGATGTTATATCTCGATATATATTATTTCAGCTACTTCATGTCGCTATTTATAAACATAGCTTCTTTTTTCTCCAAGTTTCTTCAGTGAATTGCCTCCAAAAAAATATCTCTAATATTCTTTGGTAATTGCAGCTCTGTCACATAACTTTTTCTTTTTGCATGACCTTCCTTGCACGCCAACATGTTATGTAACATCTCTGGTGTATCAATACACCAGTTCCCTCTTTTCCTCTTAGAGTTCCCATGATAAGTTATCTCTGCAGTGAATAACTTATCTATTCCTAGTTTTTGATTGGACCACCTTCCATAATTTTCTCCTTCAAATTTTTATAAGTTATCTCTGTAGTTTTCACTCCAGCAGCTATATATGCATGCTAGTGTATAAGTATAACTTTTCTCTCTATATCAGTGTTCACACCTGAAGTGTATAACTTATCTACTTGAAGTTCTTTGGTAGCCAATCTCTCCTTATTGGACCACCATCTATATTTTAATTCCACCGACTTTAAACTTGAGTTAGCGAATTTGTGAACTTAGTCATATGTCATCCCATATGTCATGTTTAGTCTCTGATTATTTTATCCTCCTGATGGACAGTCTCTGTTTATCAGTGGATATTTATCCCCTGATAGACAATTTAGTTCATCAGTGGATATTTATCCCCTGACGATTTTGTTCATCGGTGGATATTTATCCTCTGATGGACAGTCTCTGGTACCGAGAAGTCTATCCCCTGATGACGAGTAAACTATCCCATGATGTTGAGACACTCATCCACTGACGCTGATAATCTCATCCCCTGATGCCGAGAAACTCATCCCTTGATGCCGAGAGATTTATCCCCTAACGCTCGAGCACTTTGGTGATTCACATTTTATCCACTGATGTCATAGCACTTTGGCGCTTGTGTAAATTACCCGACGACTTTGGCGATAAGTAATTTTGGGTTTGGTGATGTTGTTGATTTGTCCGACGACTTTGGCAATAGTCATTTTGAGTTTGGCGACTGTCAAATCTTCTCAAGGCTACTTTAATGCATTTGAGTGTCTTTGCTTTAGTCTCTGGTTGCTTCAACAATAGTCTCTGATGAACAAACACTTAGTCTCTGATGACCAAAAACTTAGTCTCCGATGAACAAAAATTTAGTCTCCGATGACCAAAAACTTAGTTTTCAATGAACAAAAACTTAATCTCTAATAGACTAATTTTGTTTGATCACTCTTTGACTTTTGTTGAACTCTCCAAATGCAGTTTTTTATGCTTACCTGCAACCTCTGATAGTAGTTTCTCATAGTGCACTATTGTAGGTACATATACAATTACAAAATCTGACAATTCTAAGTGTTATACATCATCATCAAAATGCTATAATTTCTAACACTTCATCAAAGACAATAGTTTAAAACTTCAAGAGTGCCCCCACCACAACCTCAGTCGCAAGTTACGTCAGTTTTGCATTTAAATCCTTCCACCACCACGTACAGGATTGTGGTCCCTCTGTTTGTTCCCCAAATTATGTAAGAATCCCTACCATAAGGATTCAAGACACCCTAATTGGATATGTATGATGGTTTGGGTGATCCCAATAGTTATGTGCAATAATTCAAAGCATCACTTCTGCTACACAATGTTTCGGATGCCATTAAAACAAGGATTTTCCTCATACTCTTAAAGGGTTAGCTAAAGACATGTATGGGTAACTCATCTAACATCGATTAGTTCATTTAAGCAAATAGCATAGATGTTTTTGAACTAGTTCGTGGAAGGTAAAGTTCCTGCTAAAACTTAAGCCCCGTTGATGTTGTTGCGATAATGGAGTAACAAAAGACTTAGGGACTACGTTCTCAGGTTTATGGAGGTGTTCAAAGTCCCAGACTTAGACTAATTAGTGACCATCGTAGCCATGACCAAAGGGACAACGGACAAGTACTTGATGATCTCTCTAGCGAAGAAGTTGTCAAAAACCCTTGTCTGAACTCCAAAGTCGGGATAGTAAGTACATGGTAGTGGAGGAGTCCCTCGATAACGACCTAGATGAAAGGAATGATAATAAAAAGAAATGTTGAAGATCCTAAGGGACAAAAAGGAATAAAAGAATGAAGGAGAAGAAGTCCCTCAAAAGAAATCCCCAAGCCAAGAAATTATTCAGTATATTCCATTGAGTCAAACTCGAAGTTAAATACTCATAAAAGTACCCTCAGACCCTTATGTAATATGATCGAAGCAACTAATGATCAACGCTACAAAGAGGGACTCATCCCAATATTGCAGTTCCACAAGGACCACAACCATAACACATAGGATTGTAGGCAGTTGAAGGATGAGATAGAGTTCCTTATTGAAAAAGGACACTTATCCAGGTTCGACAGCCAAGAGAAACCCTAAAGAGAAGATAACAGAAGGGACGCTATCAATGTGATCACAGACAGATCAATTGTAGGGGGCATAAGCAATTCATCTAAGAAGACCTGCACTTGTGAGATGCTCACAGTGGAGATGTCACCCAAAAAGGCAAGGATGGAAAAAGTCATCTTCTTCACGGACGAAGACTTGGATGAGGTGAAGTTTCCCCATAATGACCCACGAGATAGAGATGAGTGTGGGCAACTTCTTGGTGAAGAAAATGTCGATTGATAGTGAGAGCAGTGTGGATATGTTATACTATCAAGGTTTCAAAGAGATGTGGCTTCCACAATAGCTATTTAAGTCATTTACTTATACCATTATATGGCTTCTAAGGTGTTGAGACAAAGATTGAAGGAAAGATTCTCCTTCAAGTCATATTAAGTGAGGCACTCGTGCATGACCTTTATGGTAAACTTCTTTGTTGTAAAGGCACTGTCCTCTTACACCATTATGGTCGAGAGGATGACACTTAATGTTTTCAAGGAAATCCCTTCAACTTACCATATAAAGACCAAGATCCTATCTTTTAGTGGAGTAAGGGTGGTAAGAGCATGAGAAAAACAAGCAACACAATGCTACATGATGGTATTGAAGATGAACAGAAAATGGGGTAAGTAATTCCCATTGAAACCCTAAACAACAAGGACGTAGCAAGAGAACAAAAAGGGGAACTTTTAGAAGAATTGGAAGGAAGCCTTCTAAATGATTCAAATTTATAAAAGATCCTATGTAGGATCAAGGTTGGACCCCAAGTTAAAGAACTCATCGGTGCCACTATGAGATACTTGTTGTTAAATTTCATGAATGCATATAGTGGATACAATCAAACCGAAAGGCAGTTGCAAGCAAGTTTGCTCCAAAGTGAGAAGACCCTTATAGGGTGAAAAAAAAGTTTTGAGACTCATATCGTGTTAGCTCAAGAACTTGAGAGATTATGAGGTGATGTGTTCATGGCCCATAAGTAACTTGCAAATTTATTATAAGTAGTTCGCTATGATTTATTTAGAATTCATTATGATGTTGTTCAAAAGTGAGGTATAAGATTATGATGACCACGGTTATGATTCATTATGAGAAGCCACGAGGTACGAGTCAGTAGTAAGCTTGATTAGGCATTGGACCATAGCCCAAAGATCCATTATAAGGGTTGTGATGCGTACTTAAGTAAGTCCACTCTAATTTTGAATAAGCGATGGCGGCTGTAACTTCTAACCTTGTAGGAAGTAGCAAACAATGTGTTGCTTTGTACGTGAGTTGATATCAAATGTTGACACGTAATGATAATTCTCATCCACTGGATGATGTCGCAAGTGATGACGTGTAGTGGCGAGCTATCTTCAATTTTTAGCACTACTGATGTTATCATGGCACTATGTTGATGATGACATAAACTTCCAAACATGGGAAGAGACCAGCAAAGAGCAATTTTGTATGTATGTGAAGGCAATGGTGATGTCATCAACTAGAGAGGAGTTTTAAGTGACGAAACACCCATATTTTTCTATTTTGATGACATCACCACAAAGCCAATGGCGATGTCATGAAGTGGTGAATGTAATAAGTGGCGAGCAACGACAGGTTATACACGCCATATAAGATCATAGTGTGGCGAGATAGTAGAGGTAGCGACTGAAGCCATTCGTCACATGTGGGTGACATCACCAAGTGATGTTAACATGTGGCGAGTTATTCTTGTGACAAGCAAGATTATTTGTTAGGTGCCGAGTGATGTCTTGGTTAACATAATTGATGATGTCATGAGATGAATAACAAAAGAGATGACAAAAAAATATGGATTTTTTTTGCATGTATGACTTCAGCGGTGACGTTCTGAACTATTTACCACAAAATATGGTAACCAACTCCTCTTTTGAAGGCAGTGGATGGAAAAACCCTTTAGCATAGAAAACCCTAATTAAGCAAGCAAATCATAAGCAACGAAAATACAAGTTGTGATGGCCCTACATTTTTATACTGGGCATGAGTCCACCAAACAAAGGAAACATATAATGAATGTATTTATCCATACATTAAAAAAATGTAAATCAACGACATATTTGTCTTCTTAGTTGTTACAAAATCAAAGTTTAAATCTCATAGCGAAAAATATTGTGCACTTAGGCACATTACAAACTAGACTACACTTTTGGACTCGCTGCTCATTTTGTTCCTTTAATAGATTACCCACCAAAAAGCCACCAGAGATTTAAAGCTCATACATCTTTGTCTTACCTTTATCTGATAAC
This sequence comes from Centella asiatica, assembly GCA_014636745.2. NCBI lineage: Eukaryota > Viridiplantae > Streptophyta > Magnoliopsida > Apiales > Apiaceae > Centella > Centella asiatica. The sequence continues at coordinate 17,920,999 of CM025786.1, forward strand.
TTAGCTTTCATACCATATCCTGTAAAACAGTAGATTCAACAAAGATGAACGATTTACGCTCAACAAGTATATAAGCATATGGAGTTCGCTTGAACACTAGAAATGATTCATAATTGTTTGTGAGATCCGATGGATATCAATATCACTACCTCAAGAAGCTTGAAGAATAACTTTGAGGGCCTTTAATGATAATAGAGACTTAACCCTCCTTAAGTAAAGTTAGGACTAAGCTTGTAAATCTCTTACTGAACTTATCTAGTTGGGGGCACATACCCTTTGGATCTTCTACCATACCACTGTAGTTGGCCGAGCTATAATAGCATGGTCTCTAAGTTGTGAACGTATGTAGTCACTACAAATTGATCTGAATCTGTACATATGGTTCAGGTGACTGAAAAAATCAATATCGTCCCCCTTCTCTAGCCAACCATATGGCATGCCCCAGGTAAGGACATGTCATTCGCAATAGTTGTACAGATATAATATACAAGAAACAACTGATAATATCAATTATATTAGTAAATGTACAATCATAATTATGTTAGTAGAAACTAAAACATAGCATACAGATATATGAAAACAATTTAAAGTAAATAAATTATGGTAACTTACGCATATCGAAACAATGATCATGCGTATTACTGGAATAAAATAGGGATGAATATACATACTTGCACTAAATATCAGAATGAATATGTACTTGCATGTGGTCCTTAGTAAAACTTAACTTAGCTTGTTTGCGTGTGAGTACAGTTCTATATTCACATAACATGAGTAATCATGACTTAATTATGATATGGGAATGCACATATGAGGTACTCATATATATTTTTTAACTCGGAATCGAGTAAATGAGTCCTCGTTCATTGAATTGGGATTTGATTTGGATCGAATCAGAGTCCGAGAAATTTTTTCGGTCAGATCTTACGTCATTTGGGGACTTCGTATAATTTATTTGATTTATTTGGGTCTTAGATTAATGATTCTTTAATTAATATTAGCTTAAATGATTTATTAATTATTTATTATTAATTTTGGATTCATTCGCTTAATTAAGTAATTTCGTTATTTAATTCTGTCAATTAATAAATTAATTCTTTTTTAATTAAGAATATATCCTTTATTATCTACTGATAAAGGAATATCTACCGATGAAAAAAATATTCACTGATGGAAAAATATCTACTGATAGAGAAAATATCCATCAATGGAAAAAATATCCACTGATAGGAAAAAATGATTATCATTAGATGAAGAAATATTCATTGATAAGAAAAATATCCGGGTAAATATCCCCTGATGGGCAAATATTCGTCGATGGATAATTATCCCACGATGGGTAAAACATCCACTGAGGAATAAATTATTCTCTAATGAGTAAAATATCTACTGAGAAATAAATGATCCTCCGATGAGTAAAACATCTACTGAGAAATAAATTATCCTCCGATGAGTAAAAGACAATCGTTTTGCTTAAATAATTAAATTCTTCTTAATTAAGAAATTTATTACTTAAATATTATTTAATTTCTCAATAAAAATAATCAATAATTGTTTTAAATATTTTATTTATTTATTAAAATATATATGTAATTATACACAAATTGATTCTTTCATTTTGAAGCTAGAGGGTGCAGAAAATAACCCATTTGGTTGTTTCAACACAATTCAAAATCTACAACTAGAAGGTTTGGTTTTTAAATTAATCTCGTATTTCTTACTCAAATTGCTTGCTCATGTTTTGAATTAAAGCTTAGAAGTGTAGAAAGGATTCTGGTGAGTGTTTGTAGCACAAAATTGCTTGTGAGGTTCGGATTTTAAATGAGTAGTTGGACTGCACATTTCTTAAAACTTAAGATATTACTCTTAACCCTTTTCTTTTGATTCTTTCTCATTTCTTGGCCAAAATTTTATAATGACCTACCGAATCGAAGCTCTAAAAGTCTACTTTAAGAAACCTTAATAGGTTATGTAAAATTATCTTTCCATTTGAGAGTAATTTAAAAAATGGCAGACCATGTAACTAGTTTTCAAGCAATTTTTCAAATTTCCTTTTTAACATTCATCAATTTTATCTGTTCATAATTTTCTCATTTTAAGTCCAAATTTGATTTCGTTTGAAGCTACACGATTCTTGTTAAGTTTAGTTTAATTTCATGTAAGGTGATGATAGAATTAAATGAGTTTGGTAAGAGTCATTTACCTCACAAAACAGTTTGTGTAGAAAGTAATTGTAGCCTATTTTCTTTCACTTTTCCTTCACCAATCCGATAAATGAACAAGTGTAGAGTATTTGGACGTATTGTAATGTCTTGGATATGTAACCGATGGCTTCTGCATGTATATATAGAGTCTAATTAAAGGATTAAAGAAAAATAAAAAATGAAAACTTATGTTATAAGTTCCTAACAACTCTTGTATTTCGATTAGACTTAACTATAGTATTAAGTATGGTCTTGATCAGATGTTGAGTGAGAATCCAAACAAAATATGCTTGAACTGATTACATCGCTTTTTCGTTTATGTACGAGCCGTTTCACGAGATTTCGGATAAAACACATATTAATAATTCGCGTAGTTTGTAAAATTTTGCATGAAATTTCATTTTTAATATTTCTAAATTATTTCTACCATGTACAAATATTTATAACTTTATGAATATTAATTTTGTGTCGTTCATTGTTTACTTCGAATTTTCGAATTCTCATACACAAGTATCAAAGAACTAAGTAAGCAATAAATATGCAGGAAAATAAAGAATAGATCACCCATTCAGTATGATTTACCCAATGAAGCTTTGATGTTGACTTCCCTTACTGTTGAACTTCTAACTCTGTTGATTCTAAAAATATCTGCTTAAGCAGTAATAGGACACAAAGTCTACTGAATGGAACTTTGCTTAGGGGACCCTGCTTAACCTGTCAAGCGATAGAATACCTTAGTCTTGTTGAAAAGTACTTGATTTTATTTTTTTTCAAGTCTAACACTTCTTGCTGACGATGAACATCTGCTAAAATGAGATGTCCAAGGGAGATATAATAATTCTTTTTGAATAACCCTTCCTTAACATGATCCTTGCTGAAAATTTATTTTTGTTAAAATTCACCTAACAAAATAAATTTTATTCTATTTATATTTATAATTATTTAAACAAGTATTATATTACATCATAATTCAAAAGATATTTCAAATGTAAATAATATCAGCAGTTATATATTATGTAGGGGTTGACTTAACATATTTTATGTCACATAAGACTATAGGATTAAGGTAGTTACCATGCTTGCTCTATTAATAAATATAATCGTACAGATGCAAAAAGTATCAAAAAATATAAGAACAGGTCAAATTTCTCAGTTTTGTATTATGTCTAACATTATTATTATATACATTTGAATTACGTAAAAATGGAGCCGTCTAATATATTCATACTTTCTATGATTATAAAAAATGTGTTATGTATTACCAAAACACATGAAAATTTATGCATTTACATTATTTTTATAGTTTTCCATCTATATTGTTGGATTTACATAACTTCAATTCATATGAATGGACTAAATGGTTAATACGTATAATTTTTTCCTACCAAAAGTTGGAATTTCGTTAATAAGACACCCTCACTCTTTATTTGTTCGTCAGATACACAAGTAAAATTTTGTGAAAGGGCCACATAAAAACTTCTTTGAAGAATGAGCTATTTCTTAGGAATATCAGCTAAATTAAAAGTTCTATATTACCAAGTGGATCTAAAACAAGATGCTCACAATTTTGATCAACTCTTCTGTATCTTTCATTGGCTAAATGGTATATATATTTACGATGCTCGTTTTTCTTATTATGGAGCATGGTCAAAGACCCATAATAAGATTTGTATTCTTTATACTTCACAGAAATAATTATATTTGTACAAATATTTTATTATCATACTATTATTTTTTTTAAAATTTAATGCAATTTTCGTATCTTGTTATCAATTATTGAATATTTAAAATAATAAATTATAACTTATAAATTAAAATGCAATTAAATTTACGATCTTAATATTTATTAAAATTTTAAATATAATAATATTTTTCGTGAAATGGTGCAATTGATACGTAAAAGAAAGAAAAATAGCTTCGAGCAATGAGTAGGACCGCAACTAAATTCCTTCTCCAATGATATATCTCCCGTGTGGGCATTGATTTTCATTCTCATCTTTCAAATCCTTTATATATAAATTTCTTGCTTTTTCTATGTAATAATAAGTTAAACGTACTTTCCAAACCTTTATCACAACATCATTTCTTTGAAAGAAGACCAAAAAGAAATCTCGGCCCACACCATCTCTCTCCAACCAACATCACCCACAAGCCATTAATCTCCTAATTATACATTTTTATGCATATCCTCTTCATATATAATTCCACCATCACTTCTATTCTCCTACACCACCTCACTAGTGAAATATACAATAATTTTAACCCCTATCGTTCTGTATTAAATTTCACTTATCAAAAATATATATTTATCAGCATAAATTGATATGGCCGTTAATCTTAATAATTATTGATTATCTTCTCTGAAAAATGAGGAGGGTCAGAATTTCAAATTTTACAGGTTAATAAAAAAATCCTGGAAATGTCAAGATTTTGAATCTTACGGACTAATAAAAAATCATGTAAGATAGACTGGGTCATTGCATCACTAGTTATCGAGTACCTACTCTAAAAAGTGAGGAGGTAAAGTTTTCGAACCTTGCAAGTTAGTTAAAAAAAAAAACTTGCAAGGTAGTTGTGTATGTGTGAGTAACTAGATTTTTAGCAACTCGAGCGGAATATATGTTACTAGACTGTAAAGCCAGATAACGTCAGCCCATCCCCAACCACATGTTTTAGTCTTTACCCATTGACGCACAAGTAGCTATAATAGTTGCGAATAGCTTAGTTGTGTATGTGTGAGTAACTAGGCAGTGCCTTTTATGTAACAAAAAAAACTCTACAAGATAATTGATGGGTGTATCAATTTATAGACAATGATCTCTTATTTAACAAAAAAATAATAATAATAGACCATAGGCTACCCCCGTAAACATATCATTTCAAACTAGAATTAAAAAAATTAAAAAGAAAATGTACACTTCTTTATTTTTGAAAAAAAAATAACTCTGGAATCCTATCTTTGTTTGCATATAAAAAGTCAAACAAAAATCTTATCCAAAACCTCTTAAATAGGTACCTAAATTAACTATATCACCATTCTAACTCGGTTTAACATTTAATAAAACTGATCTTAAACCCAAACTAAAATCACTTATCACTTATCCAATTAAAATTTAATAAAATCTCTTATCAATTGTCGAATTAAAATTTAATTTGTAATCAACTACAATTCTCATGTAATAAATCAATTTATGTAAAATTCTAAATTATTAACTTTTTATTGTAATAAAATTTTATTAAAATATGTACTAAAATATATAATTATGAGAAATCATGTAAAAATCTTATTAAACATGCATTCAAATAATCTAAAAAATATATATAAAAAATTGAAAAAGAAAAAACTAACTAAATAGAAATGTCAAACATTATTACTATTTACAATATTAAGAATATACAAATTAGTTTAACTTTTATAATTAGTTTATATAAATATATAACTATGAAAAATAAAACTCGTGTTTGACACGGATCACAAAATTAATATACATACATGAGAAAACGTGAAGTAAATGTCTGTTTTCATCTATTATTATCTATTTACACTTATTGTGAGACTTAACTTCACTTTTCACTCCCTACATAAAATTAAATTTTATACAACCATTTATATTCGCGGTCCTAAGTAATTTTATTTTATTTTGGATAGTTTATACTTTTTATTTCCACATAAGAATGCCGCAAGTTCTGAATTATGTTGTCATAACAGCTCGATTAGTAGGACCTCTATAAATATATTATTCTCAATAATTGTGTACGCGTGCCAATGCACGTGTGGTGTTGATTACTGGTTGAAGTTCTTGTCCATCCCCTCCCCATTATACTACATATTCATGACTGATTATTACATAAAACAACTCAAAGTATATAAACTAGTATTCTTGTTGTGGGGGCCACTTCTTAAGAAAATCTTGGAAAACATTATACAAGAAAAATACCATGTAGATCCCATGATCAAGTACTAAAATGAGTTTGTTATCAAGGCCTAAAATGAGCTTGTTATTGGGTGGCTTGTTAATGCCAAAATAACACAATTAAACTCAAATTGATCTTGAGAATTTACATGGAGGGGGTACTTGAATTAAAATTCTTTCTGGCTGAATTACTAATTTGAAAATTCGTTAAAACAAGGTGGAGTAAACACAAAAGCGGAGAAAAAAAGCGATAAAATCGAAACCGAATTGTATTTATTTCATTAGGTAAGGAATTGTGAATTAAATAATTGTTTATTATTTTGGATTTTTAAAGCGTTATTATACTAGAATGAAATTGTATTATATTTGTTTATTGTTGTATGATGGATTAAAATAATATAAAGATTGAAAATTAAAAAGATTTGAAATATGTTTATTTTATTGTTGTATAACTTAAAATATAGTATTTGGTATAGATGTGATAATAAAGGTACTGTAAATTTAGAAGGAAAAAAACATACTGATTGAAAATGTGAAAAAGTGATGTTTGAATTGAAATATTTTATATTCGTCGGTTAATAATGAAGATGAATACAAATGTTGGATATAATACAAAAAACTAATTTTAATAATTTATACGACATATACACTAAATTTACTTGCATTTGACAAATTATAATACAAATTGCAATATTCATTTTTCTATAATTTCTCAAGTATATTATATGATGAACCTTTACATAATTATGAAATATCCAAATAATTACAAGAATGTAAAATAAATGTTATATAGAATTTAATATAAATAACAACTCTGATCGATATTATCGGATATTAGGGATACGAATCATACGAATCATATATATCTGCATTCATATTCTTTTCTTTTCTTTTTTGTTACAAAAAGTTTAAATGATATGAAACTCTCTTCAATCATATGTATCTACATTCATATTATTTTCTTTCTTGTTTTTGTTACAAAAAATTTAGATGATGTGAAATTCTCCTGGTCAAGGCATGTTATTGGTTTCGGGTTTAAAGTGATATTTACAGATTATCCACAAAAAACGACAACTAACAAAATTCAAACTCTCAACCTAATAATAATGTTTAATGGGTTTTATCAGCTGAATCAACATTCGTTATCATTCATATTCATTTTTTTAACGTATATGAATAATGTCCATTTTATAATACAAACACGTTTCTATATTAGTTCTTTTCACAAGTTTCTCTTAGTGAGAAATTCTGGTACATGTTTTAATTAAATTCAAATATAATAAAAAGTTAAAAAATAACAATATTAAATTAATTAGAATTTACATAAGGAAAAATAATATTAAATTAAATTAAAGAATTTTTAGGAATAAAATTAATATTTAACTTCTTCTTTTTTGTAATAAAGATTAGGGTGGATGAACAATTTTGCGTTGTAATTATGTTGCCACGTTAATTTAATAACTTGGTAGGCTTTATACGGGTTATATTGACATAAAAAATATATGTTTGCTACTACCAAGTGATTAATGATGGGAGGAGGAAGTCAGCGAAAAGGATATATATGAAAAAAAAACATCAATTTTTGGGACAATTTTTATTTTGACGATCATTATTAAAATATCTTACGTATTCAATTGTCGAAAAACGATTATAGATGCCAATTTGATCTGTTATATAGAAATAAAAAACAGGCTTATCCTGATCTTAAAATATCATTATTAATGCTGATGCGTATATTTTATAATTTTTTATTTCCTTAATTCGTAATAAGAAAAATTAATTAAGATAAATTATTCAAACCTTAAAACATGTTAAACTATATAAATCTAATTCTTAAAGATAAGAAAATAACTAAAAAGAAAAATAAAAATATTAAAACAGAATTAGTGTGAACAACATTCTCATAAATAAAAAACGAAATAAAACGAAACCGAAAACAATAAATTTGCTTAATACGTTTTACCCCCTTTTTTTGTTGAAGAAATAAAAAAAAAAAAAGACAAATCAGTATTATTATTATGATATATTAACGTGTTATATCATCGATATGGCGTTAATGGAAAACTTTCATAAGTTCAGTACAATTAATTGAGTGACAACTTAATGACAAAAGAATTAATGCCGATAATTGTTGGGGGGTGAAAAACGATGTAAAAGTTAATTTCATGGTTAGAATCCACTGTATCATGTGATATGGCTTGTCAATTAATATATAATAACTAATAATAGATTATAGAAATTGAGATATTGTCAATTAATATATAATAACTAATAATGGATAATAGAAATTGAGATATTAATTATGTAGTTTTGGTTGAGAGGTATTACGGATGTTTAAGTGAAAACTTCACTAGAATGCAATGAATTTCATATCAGAACTACAATTTAATTTTGCCCACAAAAGTGACCGCCCCCAATTATACCTAATAATAGTTAATACTCTCTTTATGCCGCAACAATAGATATATTTGAGAATGAAATTTCTTCACAAAAGAAATTTACATTTACGATAATTCTTAAATTATAATACTATTATTATTAAAGATATTGTTACTATTATCTTATTATATTATTAATTTTACATTAAAAATAATATTGTTAAAAAATTATTATTAACAAATATAAAACTCAATCAAATATATAACCTTAATATTTATGTGGAAAAACTTCATTATAAGTTATTTTGCAAGAGAGAATGAAACAAGTACTAGACAGATAATGGTCATATGATGGTGATTTCACAAGCCTATAAATGATTGGAATCGAGTCAAGTTTATATGAGTCGAGTTAAGTTGATTATGTATTATTTAACGAATAAAAAATTATAAATCAAATCGAGTTGAGTGAAATCGAATATGAATTAGTCAAGTCAAATATTTCGAGTTTGAATTGAGCCCAGTTGAGTCAATATTGTTAAATAAATAAAAAATTATATTTAAGATCGATTTTTTAACAAATCGAATTGAGTTGAACAAACGAACAGCCAAATTCGTTTTACAATTATAATGGTTTGAAAAGAAAATCTTTTTTTATATATAATTAGTCAAACAAAAATGTTATCCAAAATCTCTTAAATATGTGTCTAAATTAACTTTTATCACCACTCAAAACTCGGTTCATTCAATAAAAGCGATTCAGGAAAAAACAAACTAAAATGACTTATCACTTATCGAATTAAAATTTAATAAAATTACTTATCTAATTAAAATTTAATCTGTAATCAATTACAATTCTTATGTAATAAATCAATTTATGTAAAATTCTAAATTCTTAACTTTTTATTGTAATAAATTTTTATTAAATTGTGTACTAAAATATATAATTATGAGAAACCATTAAAAGCTTATTAAGCATAATTTAAATAATCTAAAATATACTTATAAAAATTTGAATTTTTTTAATTAAATTGATAAATATACAATTATAAAAAAATAAACTCGTGTTTTGCACAAATAACAAAACTGCGCAGCAGAAAACTTTTAACTTAATTGTATCACATGACGCGTACAAACAAGCGTAAAATGATAAAAGTCTAATGATATGGTGTTTGATAATACAGAGTAAGTTCTAAATTGTTTATATATTGTTTTTTATCCTAATACGATATATTTAAGTTCATACAAATAAATTTATAAAATTATATAATTTAAAATTAAAATGAAAATTTTCAGTTTTGATAACTTTGAGGTGAACTAATGCGAAGTATACAAAAATTATTTTTAAATATAAAATTTTATATTTTTATAAATTTATTATAATAAAATTATACTAATATATCACATTAAAATAAAAATTTCTTTCTAATCTTAGAAGGTTAAAATATTCATTCATGCTCTTTGTGTTTTTTCTCTATAAAAACACGTAATTACTGAAGTATTCTCAATTTTATAAAAATAATAATAAGTAAAAATAAGAAATAAATGACTGACTATTTTAATCACTAATAATTTATTTATATTTATTATGCGATCGATTTTTTTTTTAATTTTCTCGATTAAATTAAATTCAACTACTTTTATTACCGATCAGCCATATGAATTCGCTCCAAAAAATAGTATGTAAACCACTTAGACGCCAACAATTTTACTATATTGAGAGAGGCGTGCGTTGTTTTTAGCAATTTCCCAAATAAAGTTCACACGTGGAGTAGCAGTGCTACTACTTACCACATAGGGACAAACTACAAGTTAAATGACGAAAAACCCCCAATCATTGTATTTTATCAACGCAAGATCCGTGTATAGAATTTTCAGTATGATTGACACAATGACATCACTACCCTCAAACACTGTGGCAGAAGAGCAGGGGGTAGATGACTACCCTCCACCATCATCGTAATTCATTTCACCAGATTTACTACTACTAGATAGTGAAAATACACAGGGTGACGAGTACAGTAAGCTATTTAATCAGATTCGTAAGGCCAATAGCCGGTCCCATTTCCCTTATTAATATGTGATTCGCTTTTCACCCCCCACCCCTCACCCCACCCCACCCCACCCCATCCATAATAGAAGTTTTAAGATTTTACTTGGTGATATTTCGCAGGAATTTATTTAGATATTTTTTATTTTTCATCATAACTTAAATTATAAATATTATTTTTTGTGGGTTGTTATCCTAATTATTCTTCTCTAATCTACTAGTTCATTCTTTTTTAAAATTTTGTCTCACATATAAGAAAATTTAATGACAGATTTTTAAAAAAATATAACATTATAATGAAAAATTATACAATATTATTATTTTTTTGAGACAAAACTTATTCTCAAATATTATTTTTAAATTTTTTTTTTTTGAATAATTTGCATCTCATACATTGGTCCAGATTTCAATTTGTAACTTATCTTTAAATTTGAACTAAATGCACCATATATATATTTTTTCGACTTATTAAAAGTACCTCGCATGCTTAAAATTGAAATAAATTTAAGTTTAGATGTATGTAAGTCGTAATTCGAAATAAAATATGGAATGCAAATTATACATCAGTCAATTGAAAATTAAGTAGTTTTCATGTGAGTGCATGACATACTTGTTTTTATTTTTTTCTTTTGGGTAATATTAAAATCTTTATATATTTCTATTTTTGATATATATAAGTTATATTTTTAATTAATGTAAAATAAAATATATTTCTTACATTTTTTTCTTAGTTGTAATTGTTTTAGGATATATGTAAATACATTTATATATCTAGATCTTATACATATACAATTTTTAATTATTATATTAGTTGTATTTTTTTTTTGTTTTTCAATGTAATTTTTTCAAATGTTTTTGAAAGTTTAACATGTTTTGGTTCTATCAACTCTTTGTGTATTTTAATTTTAAGTCAAACTATAAACTATTTAAAGTTGAAACCAAATAGTATTTGAATTTATAAAATTATTTTTAATAACAATAGCAAAAATGATTAAGTTGATTGAGTCAACAAACTAACTTAATATAGTCAATTCTATCCCTAAGACGACACTTGTGATTAATCTACTTCTTCAATTCCAAAATACATGATTTTGACTTTTTGAATGTATTTTAAATGAAGTTTAATATATGTCAAATATTTTATTTTTTAAAAATAAAAAATAAAAACTAAAAATATTTTAAATGAAAATTAATATGATATAAAATATTTAACATTGACTAAATTTTACCCAAAATTACGTGAAAAAAAATCAAACGTTATACATTTTGAAAATGAGGTAGTAACATATAATACTACCTCCGTCCTGAAAATGTGTGTGGTAATTATTGGTATGGTGCATTTTTGTATGTGAAATTTAATATGTATTATATATTTAAGATAGTTTAAATTTTTTATAATATTAATCTTTATTTATTATATTTTTATTAAATTAAATAATATGTCTAACAATTACTAAAATTATACATAAAAATACGTGGAAAAATGAATTCAGACATGGAATAATAGATTATGTCATTATGTAGGTGAGGTTTCAACGAGTTCTTGTTTAGTTTCTTTATAGGTGAGGTGAAGTCATAATACGATATTTTCCTCTTCGATCATTATTCGTAAGTCATACCATCAGGTTTTACGGATTTCCCAATAGGTTTTACCAGCTTCTCCATGCCGTAATACGATATAGTGTTTTCTTTTTTGCTCATAAAAAAAATAAGTAAATCAAGCACACAATGCATAACGAATTTACGTAGAAAAACTAAAATCAACATTAAAAAAACTACGAACACAAGAAAAAAATATGTCACAATAAAATTTAAAAAATTACAACATAAAACTCTAATTCTCACATCTCAAAAAAAAAAAATATGTCACAATAAAATTCAAAGAATTACAACATAAAACTCTAATTCTCACGGCTCAAAAAAGAGAAAACACACAATCTCCACATTAAATAGAGATACTCTCAATTAATATCATCATCATGATCATCTCAGTTTTATTATTTCTTTTTCTTAATTAAATGTAGAATTTATTTTCCTCTCTAATTTAATGTTGGAGAGTTCTAAAACTATATCTTTTTTGGCAAACCCGAAATATAAAATAGTCTAGAAGTCTCCAACATTAAATTAAAAAGGAAAATTAATTTTGGAGAGTTCTAAAACTATTTTTGAATACTAATTAATCTAATTCTTTTTATGGTTTAGTGGTAATTAGTTTCATTTATATTATTCACTTATCATTTATTATCTGAACTTTTGAAGAGTTTGCTTTTTCAATTCATCATTACTAGGACACACAAATTCTCTATTTGTTTTTTGCGATAACAAGTTCTTGGATTTTTGTTGATGCTGTCTACGGTGATAACCAAAATAAAAAAAGAGGCCCGCCCTTCGCCAAAATATTGAGTCTTGCACCGATTAAGACGTATATAAAATTTAAAATTTAAAAATTACTCATTCTTTTCTTAAATATTGGTTGTTTAATTTTTTTACGCATAGTTCTAAGTGAATTTTTTATATGTTAAAATTTTTATTTAATTTAAGTGGATAATAATATTTTAAATGAGGATTATCAAGATTAGAAAATTTAACTAGCACAAAAAAATTACAATATATATAATTCATCTAAAATTACGTATAAATAATTCAAACCACCTATATTTAGGGAGAGAGCAAGAGAGAAAAAGATTAAAAGACAAAGTCCGCACTTGAGCTAGTTTTAACGGCTAATGTATTATAATATCTATTACTTTATATTAATCAACAAATCGTGTCTTAAAAATATAGTCAACTCTATTAAGTTAATTATTAACTTGATTAATTCAATTAACCTTTCATTTTCTTATGATTACTAAAAGTAATTTGAATTAACTCAATTTCAAATAATATTTAATTTGACTCTGAATGAGTTTATATTTTCATATCCAGAACTCAAATACTATTTGATTTTAACTTTAAACGAGATAATAGTTAAAAAAACATTACATTAATTATACATATAATTATATTTATAAAAATATTACAAATAAAAAAATGTAAAAAACTAGTAAATTTATTAATTGATAAAGGGATTTTCTTGCAAGAAAGCCTTTATGTAAACAATAAACAATTCTCATATTCACACCATGACGGTTTTTGTTACTCAAATAGTTTTTGTTTTCGGTTAGGAAATCTAAAAATAGACCCATAATATGAGGTACATATATGTAGCTTAATTATTTGGCAAACCTCTTGCCATATTTTGAGCTTGGGTGGAGTACCCCCAACAACTTTCCTCTATCCTAAATTCCTAATATAAGGGTGGGGTACACTGTTTTTAGTACAATTTTTATTTCTTAAGAAAAGACGAGAAAATAGTAAATAAATAGAAAGTGTAAATATCCAATAGGGCAAGGTTTGTGGGGATTTTTTTTAAGGAGTAGGGACTGTAAATCATGATAAAATAATATGTCCATGACAATTTGAAAAGATACATATAATGAGTATATTAGTCAAAATTAGCTTTAAATAATCTTGGTGATCACGAGCATAAATAACAATATTTAAGGCATTGGAATCTCTATTATAAAGTAGACAGTGATGGATCTATCCTTAATCACACGTACGAGCAAACCTAGAGAGACAAATGCATTGTCTTTCTAGGAGCTTTTTGCTATTTGTATATGCAAAAAATAAATTGTGTAAAAAATGAATGATAAATAAATTATTGACAAAAATATGAATCGGCTATCATAAAGATAGTGCAGCGGGTATCTTTTAATCATGATATGTATCTTTTAGGAGTAATTTTTATTATTTTGTTAGGTTGACTGATGGGAGTAATATTTAGAATAGACAAATTTGTTGATGTAAATTAATATGAAGTAAGTTGATATAGCCACTAAAAATTGATTTAGTTGTTAATATTCAGTCGCCACATATTAACTTGTATATATTCGTTTCATCTGTGTTTTTTTTCAATAACTTATAGGAGTATATATTATTGTAAACTTTCTGCGAGACTTGTTACTAGAAAGTAGAAGGAAATTGTCTTTTAAAATTAAACTTTTTGCAACAAAAAAAAAAAAAATAAATGTAACAAGAAGTTGCAGTCTACAATTGCTTGCTATAGTCGGCAAAGAAATGACGTACAGAAAAGATATTATTTCAAAAGTGGTATAAAAATTCTCTGAGCCACAACATTTAATGAAAGAAGGTATAGAGTGTCTTCCATTATTCTAAAATGTTTTTTTTCTTTAATTTCCCATACGCAATAGATTACTGCGGACAAACTATTGAACTATTGGGTAAAAGTCAGAAAAAGAATTTTCCATGTTTCATAAAGTGAACAAACAATGTATACTTTACGAGAATTATTTTGTGAAAAAAAATGCGATTAACTTATATATTTTTATTAGTCAGAAAAATAAATTTTGATACAAGAGAGTGAATTTCCTAGCTCATTTCTAATTTCTTAACTCTTTTTTTTTTATTTTATAAAATTTCAGCCATACAAATTAAAAGAATATCAAACAATAGACAAATTTAAATATTTTTAAAATTTACAATGATATCTAACAATTAATATTTGTTCAAATACAAATAAAATATTGTTGCATGGTTATAAAGCAATATTATCCAAACATAAAAAAATTGAAAATTTTCAGATGTCCTTATATTTAGATCATCTTTTAATATATACTAGTTTATATTTATAGACTTCTGCACAACTTGAATAAATATTTTTAAATATTTATAATTTAGAGTTGAGATACAATTAGTACATTTAGAGTCATTAAAATTTGTTTGAATTTATGAAATTACTCAATAGAAAGAGAAGCTAATTGTTGTTTTAATATATTTATGATTTATTACATGATAAATAAATAATTAAATTATAGGATAAAATGCATTGCAACACATGTGGTTTGACCTGATTTGCATTGCATCACATATGATTTGAAACACTTAAAAAAACCAATTGTAGTTTTAAAATTTTAACAGATTACCACTGATCCGTCACTAATTCTTTTATAAATTTGTTACTTACTTATCGTTATATATAACAATAGACAAGTAGTAATATGATATTGTTTCAAAGTCACATATGATTATTTGGGAATTTTTAAATCACATATGGTACAATGTAAATCGGATCAAAGCACATATGATGAAATGTATTTTATCCTAAATTATAAACATATACTAATCTTTAAATAAATTTTAAAAATTTATTTGTAGATAATTTGTTTCAATTATTTATTTGAATTTGAAATTTTTGTTTTTCTTTCAAAATAAATATGTACTTTATTGGTCTGATCTTCGTTTCTTGTTTTAATTTTAAATTATATACACACGCACACCGTAATAACTAAGGAAGATCGTGCATCAGTTTTCTTTAATATATTATTTATTTTATATAATCAAGTACTATTCTTTCAAATTCTTTTATAGGTTTTTATTTATCTCTTTTACATCATTTTTTGATTTATGATATAACTCAGTGAAATAATATTATTTTACTTAATTCCTCAAATCATTAATAATGTTATTATAAATTAATATATTAAATAGGATATAATATAACATTATTATATTAGCATGTATGGATAATATATTAATAAATATTAAGATATCATATATATATATATATGATTTATATATATATATATATTTATTATATTGTTTATATGATTCATATATAATAATATATTACTATGGAACTAATATTATAGATATCATATAGAAATAAGTAGAATAAAATAACAACTCGTGAATAATAAATTTATAGTTTAAGAATATATTGATCATTAATTTAACTATAAAATTTGAGATATTAGGGCAACATACATTTCTACTCATTTAACCAAATGTTTAGAATAAAAGTTTTAATAATTTTAGAGACATTGGTACCGGTGCAAGTGATATAAAATAACAAAAGAAATTGGTAGTACCAACCGGTTGCAAAGACCTATTTATAATATATCCTTTATCCCAATTAATAGCCCATAATAATTATATATATCCATATACATACAGAAAGATGGGTCACATGCCATGTGATAAACAGCTGTGTGCTTTCTCAGTCCCTAAACTCTCTCAAATATATACTCTTTCTTACCCTCCTTACTCTGTCTTTTGACTCTCTTCATCCTCATCCTCACCCTCCGTCTCTCTTTCTCTCTCTCTCTAAAAACATCAATCCCACTTTCTCTTTCTAAAAAAAACAAGAACCATCCATCAGGTCCCTTCCCTCAGCCTCCCCTTCTTAACCCTCTCTAATGGCAGAAAAACAGCTGCCCATATCTTGAAAAAAAGACCCCATTTCCCAAATCTTGAAGATGAAGCCCCATAACACAATCTCTCTCTCCCTCTTCTCTCTTAGCTCAAACAAGCTTTTCTTGCTCTTCTACCTCTTCCTCTGTTTTGAATCACCACCAGTCTCACCGGCACCCACAGCTTCCAGTAATGGCCAAAACAGAGACTTGCAGCAGCTCTTATCTTTTAAAGCTTTGCTTTCAAACCAACAAGTACTCCAAAACTGGTTGCCTGGAAGAGACCCATGTAGCTTCAGTGGAGTGACATGCAATAACAGCTCAAGAGTTTCCTCCATAGATCTGAATGACTTTCAGCTAAATCTTGATTTTCAAGTTGTTTCATCTTTCTTGTTAAATCTTCCATTTTTGGAGACCCTTTTGCTCAAGAACTCTAATCTCACTGGGGAACTAACTGCCACCACAAGATCTCAATGTAGTTCAGCTTTGACATACTTGGATCTGGCTGAGAATACGATTTCTGGTCCAATTTCTGATGTCTCTGGCTTCTCTTTCTGCACAAATTTGAAGTCTTTGAATCTCTCCAAGAATTTAATGGGCTTCCCAGCTAGTAATTCGAAAGGGTTAAACCTTAATCTTGAAAGTCTTGATATTTCTTACAATACTATTACTGGACAAGACTTTGTGCCATGGTTATTATCAGGTGGCTGTTCTGAGCTGAGGTATTTATCTTTGAAGGGTAACAAGATTGCTGGCTCTGTTCCGTCATTATCCGGTTGCAAGAATTTGGAGTATTTAGACCTTTCTGCCAATAATTTCTCAACTGGGGTTCCTTCTTTTGATGATTGTTTAGCTCTAAGTCATCTTGATTTGTCATCTAACAAGTTTTATGGTGATATTAGTGCTTCCCTCTCTGCATGTGAAAAGCTTAGTTTTCTCAACCTCACTCATAACCAGTTTGGTGGTGTGATTCCTGTTATGCTAAGTGCAAATCTCAAGTTTTTGCATCTTTCGACCAATAATTTTCAAGGCGTTATTCCTCCTCATCTTTCGGATTTGTGTTCAACTCTTGTGGAGTTGGATATTTCTGTTAATAATTTGTCTGGTTATCTACCTGAAAGCTTTGGGGCTTGCTCTTCTTTGGAAGTTCTTGATATCTCTAGCAACAATTTGTCTGGTAAGTTACCAATTGATACCCTTCTCAAGTTGAGTAGCTTAAAGGTTATGGTGTTTGCATTCAATAATTTTGTTGGTGATTTGCCTGAAAGTTTCTCCAAAATGAGAAATTTGGAAACCTTAGATGTGAGTTCTAATCAAATTTCGGGTACGATACCAGTTGGGATTTGTCAAGATCCTAGAAACAGTTTGAAAGTGTTGTATCTTCAGAATAATGACTTCATAGGTCCGATACCGGGTAGTCTTAGTAATTGTTCACAATTGGTGTCGCTTGATTTGAGTTTTAATTACCTTAGTGGGACCATACCATCACGTTTGGGGTCTTTGTTGAGGCTCCGGGATTTGATTCTTTGGTTGAATCAACTACATGGACAAATTCCAAATGAGTTGATGTACATACAAAGTCTTGAGAATTTGATTCTCGACTTCAATGACTTGACCGGATCAATTCCGGCTAGTTTGAGCAATTGCACTAATCTGAACTGGATTTCCTTGTCGAATAATTTTCTGACCGGTGAGATACCAGCTTCATTTGGTCGTTTGGCTAATCTAGCAATTCTTAAGCTTGGAAACAACTCGCTCTCGGGGAGTATTCCTGCGGAGCTTGGGGATTGTCGTAGCTTGATATGGATGGATCTGAATACAAATTCCTTGACGGGGACCATTCCACCTGCTCTGTTCAAACAATCTGGCAATATTGCAGCGGGATTGCTTACCGGGAAGCCCTACGTGTATATCAAGAATGATGGGAGTAAGCAGTGCCATGGAGCTGGGAATTTGCTCGAGTTTGGAGGGATCAGGCAGGAACAATTGGACAGGATTTCAACAAGACATCCCTGCAATTTCACCAGAGTTTACAGAGGAATTACGGAACCTACATTTCACAACAATGGCTCCATGATTTTTCTTGATATTTCATACAATAATTTGGAAGGTAGTCTTCCGAAGGAGCTTGGATCCATGTATTATCTCCAAATATTGAACCTGGGTCATAATAATCTCTCTGGTCAGATTCCTCAAGAGCTTGGAAAGATGAGATATGTTGCGATCCTTGATCTATCATATAATAAGCTCAATGGATCAATTCCTCAAAGCTTGACTAGCCTTAATCTGCTTGGTGAGCTTGATTTGTCGAATAACCATTTGTCTGGAATGATTCCAGAATCAGCTCCTTTTGATACTTTTCCAGACTACAGATTTTTAAATAATTCCCTTTGTGGGTATCCTTTAGCTCGTTGTGGGCCTAATCCAAATGCAAATTCAAATGGCCAGAATAAGAAGTCTAACCGCAGACAAGCGTCTCTAGCAGGGAGTGTGGCAATGGGTTTGTTGTTCTCTCTTTTTTGTATCTTTGGTTTAATTTTGATAGCAGTAGAGATGAAGAAACGGAGGAAAAAGAAGGAAGCAGCCCTCGAAGCTTATATGGAAAATCATTCAAATTCTGGCCCTGCAAACAGTGCTTGGAAACTAACTAGTGCTCGAGAGGCTTTAAGTATAAACCTTGCAACTTTCGAGAAACCTCTTCGAAAGCTCACATTTGCAGATCTTCTTGAAGCCACCAACGGTTTCCACAATGATACCCTTGTAGGTTCTGGTGGCTTTGGTGACGTTTATAGAGCTCAATTGAAGGATGGAAGTGTCGTTGCCATCAAGAAGCTCATTCATGTTAGTGGGCAAGGGGATCGAGAATTCACAGCCGAAATGGAGACCATTGGGAAAATCAAGCACCGAAATCTTGTACCTCTCTTGGGCTACTGCAAGGTGGGAGAAGAACGGCTATTGGTTTACGAGTACATGAAGTTTGGAAGTCTAGAAGATGTATTGCATGACCGTAAAAAATTAGGAATCAAGCTTAATTGGGCTGCAAGAAGAAAAATCGCAATTGGGGCAGCAAGGGGATTGGCTTTCCTTCATCATAATTGCATTCCTCACATTATTCACAGGGATATGAAGTCGAGCAACGTGTTGCTCGATGAGCATTTGGAAGCAAGGGTGTCTGATTTTGGAATGGCAAGGCTAATGAGCGCAATGGACACGCACTTAAGTGTGAGTACATTAGCAGGCACTCCCGGTTATGTACCTCCCGAATACTACCAAAGCTTCAGGTGTTCTACAAAAGGTGATGTTTATAGTTATGGTGTCGTTCTGCTTGAGCTGTTAACGGGAAGACAGCCAACAGACTCTGCAGATTTTGGGGACAATAATCTTGTGGGGTGGGTTAAGCAGCATGCTAAAATGAAAATTGTTGATGTTTTTGATCCGGAGTTGTTGAAAGAAGAACCCAACTTAGAATTGGAGCTTTTACAGCACCTAAGGGTAGCTTCTGCTTGCTTGGAGGATCGTCAATGGAGACGACCTACGATGATTCAAGTTATGGCAATGTTCAAAGAGATCCAAGCAGGGTCTGGCATTGATTCTTCGTCGACCATTGGGATCGATGATGTCAATTTTGCAGCGGTGGAAGGGGTAGAAATGAGTATAAATGAAGACATGGAGATGAGCAGGCAGTGCTGATAATGTTCTAGAAGAAGCAAGCTTTCCCAAAAAGGAAATCTTGGTCAATTCAAGAAAATGAAGAGGGTGGAACAAGAAGATGCTTGCTGCTTCACAATTTTTTTAATCTCTTCAATCCCACTTCACAAATTTGGTATAAAACAAAAAAGGAAAAAAGAAATGCTGCCACTGTATCAACTAGTAATTAATGTATGTATCATCATTAGTCATCTTTTTCAAAATCTTGTTATTGTATACTTGCCTACATAAGAAAAAAAAGGTGGTTGAATCAGTTGTTGTAACACTGTACATGTATATATATATATATATATAAGCTTAGAGTTTGTTATGCCTTCTTCATAGCTGCTGTGTGGTGTTTGTCTCAAACTGAAGCTAGCACTGGGATTTAGATACAAATCCTTAAAAAAGGAGCTGTATATGTGACCTCAGTGATGGTGACTAACTGGATTGAAGGCTTTTCTTTTGCCTCCCTTTCTCTCTTTCTTTCTTGATACTACTTGCCTTCTCTTTCTTTCATCACATGCGTGCCTGCCTCCCTCCATTCCTCCCTATCTAGCTACTTTATCCCCTAAAATTATCATTATTATTACTATTTTGAAAAATATCCCCTATAATTTTCCTTCTATTTGGACAGTTATTTTTTTACCACCAAAATTTGATAATCTCCAACTGGTTTTAAAACATTATTATTATGCATTAAATTTTATTTATACTATGTGCATTCAAAATACAAAATTATTTCTAATCGTAAAAGTATCATACTTTGTTGGGTGGATAGTAACTCCTTACTTCCTGCTCAAAATTTTCTTAGTTAACAGTAATTATTATGTCATAATCGTTATTAGAAAGTCCACTTTATGGCCCTTCTGGGCCAATGTTTCACCCCAACTTAAGATTTAAAAATCCGCTATTTCACCTTTTTTATATATTATTCTATTACTTATTCCGTTCCAAACTAGGTTCGTGTGTGTCTATATATATATATATTATTAAATATATATTTTTATTTTTTAAACTATAAAAAAGTATGAAGTTATTTAAATATTATTTTATTATTTCACTAATCCAATTAACTACATTGTCATTATTATTACTTCAAATAACATAATAATAGAAATATATTTAAAAAAAATTATTTTTGAAAATAGTCGTTTTAGAAAACTTTGGAACTGAGTAAGTATCGTTTTGCTTTTGATTAGTGCAAATTAAAAATCAGGAAATAATAACGTAATATTATTACATCATGTCCAAAAATGTTGTAGGATCCCCTAAAATCTACAAGGCTATATTCTATCCAAGTAATAACCAAATTCATTGCATTACATCGTACTTCCTTTGTTGGGTAAAAAATTGCATCATGTACAATTTTTGTTGAAAATTGCAAAGAAACAACTCCATAAAAGTTTTAACCCGGAAAGATGCAGTATAATTGAGTTACTTTCTTTTTGTAAAAGTGACCCATTCATTGCGTTTTTAGAAGCTTTTTGTTGATCGGACAAGTTAAAGAAATTTACCGGCAATGTTACATTCTATTTTTTTTCCATTACATTTTTCTATTTACATGGGGCTAAAATTTCACACTATCTAAATTTCCATGTTTCTGTTTGTTTTATTTTAAATTTTAAAATTTTTGTAGTCATGTGATCTAAATCTACCTTGCGCTTTTTAAGTGCCTGACTTTATATAACAATTTCTAGGATACTATTAATTATTGTTGAAAATAAATTAAATTATTCGACTATTTGAATCAATTTGAATAAACTTCGCTTTGCTCGTTTATTAAGCAATTCTAATTATGATTTTTTTGTTTATATTTAACTCAAGAAGAATAAAATAGATTTAATTTTGACTCATATTATTAGATTTAATTACTTAGATAAACTAATTTAATCAACACAATTAGACCCGATTAACAATTTAACATGCTACAATTTATCTCAACTTATTGAGTCCAACGATCATCCTCCCGAGACATGGAGAATAATTCATGGTTTAGTGGGCATGCATGCGCCTTTGCACGTGTAGCTTAGAGAGTCTTCATGTCACGCAAATTTAAGCAATATATATATATATAAACACTAGAACCAAAGTGAGCACATACTTAAATATGTGGCTACCTTTTGTTTAAAGAGAGGCAAGAAATATATAACCCAAAGCCAAAACCCTAAAAAGAAGATCATATAAAATAATTTACTTGTACTAATATCAGGACCATCTATCTTACTTGTAAATCTCTCTCTCAACATCATATATTAAATAATATTATCATAAATTTTAATGTACTCAAATTTCAAAGCTGGACCATAGTACTCTATCTATTCTAATATATAAGCCTAATATACAAGCAGTTTGATTTTTTTCAGACATAATTTAAGTGATTTTTACATATCAAACATTTTAATTTAATTTTTTATTCATATTAATAATGGATAAGAATATTTTTAAACCTAAATAAAATATATAATAAATATGAAAATTTATTTAAAATTACGTGTAAAAAAATTAAACAACCTATGTATTAATTAAACGGAAAAGAATACATAATAAAAGAAAACTCTTTGGTCCTTTTGGGATTTCAAACCTTGCATGTTAATAAAAAATTGTACAAATCAATTAATGAGTATGTGAGCATATGCATGAATTTTTAGACAATAACTTTATTTGAAAACAATTAATTATTTATTATATAATTAAAAATTAAACAACCTATGTATTTAAAATTGATTTTTTTTTCACACATAATTTTGGAGATTTTTTTATATTAAAGTTTTTAATGGAATAAAAAATGTTTACTCGTATTAATTATCAAATAGAATATTTTTAATTGTTAATCTTTTTTATAATTAAATAAAATATTTCGGTTCATATTTTAATGTGAAGTATTGGGGTTGGTTCTCAAATGGCTTGATGCACAGATTCAAACTGTTCATCTTTTTATGAGATGGTTTCTGTCTTCTTCTCATGGACAATGTCCATGAAACTAGTGTTTGTGCTCCCTCCTAGAATTAACGTATATAATAATTATGTATACTCCCTATAATAATATAAAGATATAAATATATTATAAGCCCCACAAACACACTTTTCTTTCCTAGCATGCCAAGAGTAAAACTATTTGATCGTGCCGGTTTGTTTTTTTTTCCAAGTCGTCTTGTATCGGTTGGTGTTGCAATATTTATTTTTATTAACATTTATGTAATGTAAAATAATACTTAATTCCTCTGTTTGTTTATGATCGATGGACGTTTTAAAAATGTTATTGAATCTCTTAATGATAGTTAATTATTAATTTAAAAAGGTTGTCTGTTATCTATTTTCCTAGTTTATCCTTCTTTAGCTCTACTTTTTACTTTTTCTAAGTTACAAGTTCAGTTAATTTTCTAAAAAATAAAAGGGTGGTAGTAGAATATAGCATTGCTAATATATTGTCTTAATAAATACTCTTCTTAACATGTACAAAAACTCCTACAATGACCAACATAAATAGTCAGAGAGAGTAAAATCGATCAACTTCGATCTGATTGCATTTTTTATGATCTTGGTCATCGGTTAAACTGATCACTTACTAATTCAAAATTTGTAAGATAATTAATGATGGTGTGAGTGAGTGTATGGATTTTTACACAGTAAACAGTGTTTATGTAATAAAAAAAGAAAAAAATAATAACCACTTGAACAACTTACAACTTTTAAGAAATCTAATCTCATGTATTGATAAAAAATTCCAAATATATAAAGATCCAAATTTTCATAATTTTTTATGAGATGTAAAATAATATTTATAATTCCATAAAATTTTGAAAAACAAACTACTCTTGAAAAATTATTCAATCTTGTAGCATTATAAAAATTAAGATGTATATTATAAAGACTTATGAAAATATGTATGCTGTGCTTTTTAATGTTGTTTTCATTAGTACCTACAATATTTTTCAGAAGTATTACAAAACATTAAAAAATTACTACAGCTCATTTTTTAACTAAATTAATTATTCTCCAAGTTATTAATAAAGGATATTTGTTTCATTTATTAAATTTTCGAAGCAAATTAGTAAGCACTCATGGTTAAATACCTACATTTAGGTAATTAGTTTTATATAGTTGATTAATTTTTTAATTAACTTAATGCACAATTTGGGAACTAATTAATTGTTTCCTTTGGTTAATCTTTAAGAATGATTATTTTCAATTTTTATCTTCTAAATAATTAACTATAAATTATGTAGGTCTTTAGGATTAATTTTCTTTAATTAATCAGTTTACTTTCATTACTCTTGATTAACTTTTTATTATTGAATGAATAATTAATTGTTTAATTACTCTTTATCATTTTATTTTATTTTTGGTTGCTCTTTATCATTTTTAAAATATAATAAGATTAATGGATATTTATGTTAATTTTAAAATGCAAGACGTTTGAATTTTATTACACAATTTTAAGTGAAATTTAGTATATTTTAAATATTTTATATAATTATAATTTTTATATTATATTAATTATCATTTAATATATTTTAAAATTTTTATTTTTAAAAAATAAAATATTTAATATATATTAAATTTTATCCAAAATATATGTCAAATGTCATATGCATCGACATTTTGGAACTGAAGGAGTAAATCGCAGCCAAGGATGGGACAAGTAATAATTGATGACGGTAACGTGGCTGTTAGGAGCCTAGAGAAGGGGTCTATGTGCCCACGTGCGATAACAACACCACTGGGCCCCGTTCAATAACAACGATGAAACCACAATATAAGTACCAGACAAACTACACGCTTTCTTATCCTCATATTTATTTGCTTGAATTGCTTCTTTTGTTCCGTTTTCGAATATTATAATTTTATTTATGACATAAACTTATAAAAAATAAAAGTGTAAATTTTTCTAGTGACCTTTTATATATATATATATATATATATATATGACAATGTTTTGTTTTAATTCAGTATCTTCAATTTTCGAATAATATTATATTAAAAAAAATATATCAGGAATTCAATATTTGCAAGGAAAAAAAACCCAAATATATCCCTAGTTTCACCAAAACGGAATAAAACTTCTTTTCATACTTCATGAATCGATAAGTGTGTCAACCTCAATACAAATAAATACTCCCTAAGTGTGTCAACCTCAATACAAATAAATACTCCTTCCATTTTATTTTATTTTTGTTTGACATTTTTTCACGTAGTTACAAGTGAAATTTTATATATATTAAATATTTTATTTTATTTTTATTTTTTTCATAAATAATCTTCATTGAAAATATTTTTGATTATTAATTTTTTAAAAATTAAATAATTTTTTTAATATATATAAAAATTCACCTAAAATTATGTAAATAAAAGTCAAACGACAAAAAAAAAAAAATAGAAAAAGTACATATTATTAACATCCTTAAATATTACTCCTTTCGACTTAGTCTATTTGCCAAAAATTAAAGGATACAAATTAGTTGAGATGGAGGGAGTAATAAATACACTTTATGCGTCACGATAATTGTCTTGAATTAATTTATTAAACATATTTTTAAGTTATATTTGTTTAATGATATTTATGAAATAAAAATATAAAAGATGTTGAAATTATTCTAAATATTTAATATGCATTAAATTTCACATACATCAATTATTTTAGAATGAGAATAATATTATTTAACCTTAAAAAATATATTTCCCTTAAAATATAATATTATATACTTTTATTTATAACTTTTTTGTGCATACGACCTTATTGATATATATCCCCTACTATGCATGATTCATAGTAAACGAACCTCTTGCTTTCATCTCACGGTCCATGACTCCATGGAAGTATGGAGTATTATTTTTTGAATTTGGTTGCTTATTACAAATGTACAAATATTCATAAGGTGTTATAAAATCATCTATTTCTTTCGATTCATAACAATTAATTAATAATTAAATTTAATTATTTTTTGCATTTATGAATGTTCATAATTACAACATCATCTTTTCTCTCTTTTAACTCATTTTTTGCTTTATTTTATACAAATCATTAAATATAATACAATGATGTAACATCTTATCCCGTATCAAATATATTGAGATTTTTAATTAATTTATAAATTTATAATATTACTATCAATATCACCAATTTCGTTTAGAGTTTTTCGAGTATTTGTAGTGGACAATTAATCCAAGCTAGTGTACCTTAAACTAATAGATTCAAACCGGAATGCTACAAATAATATCAAATGTATGACCAAACCAAAAGTGCGGGAGTGCACTGTCGGAATTGAATAGTGGCTGTCATCGTGAGACGTCGAGTTTTAAGGGGTAGATTACAACACTCAATCTCATATCGAATATATTGACAACTACTAAATAATTTATAAGGTTATAATGATATTACTAAGGTAATCAATTTCGTCTAGAATTTTTCAGGTATATATGGTGAGCACAGTTAATTGCAGTTTATTTTTCGAGTGTTTATGGTGAAACTAATTAATCCAAACTGTCGAGTGTTTATGGTGAACATAATTAATCCAAACTGCTGCACTTTAGATCAACTGGTGCACTTTGAATTAGTATATTCGAACAGAGTTTTACAAGATTGAATTTTTTTTTCAATTTAGAGATAATTTGTAATTTTTTTCAATATAGAATCAAGTTATATCATATACGGATTATGTAATTTTTGAGAACGTATAATTATTATACTTACAGATTATTGATTAACAAAAATAATCGACAAAAATCAAACTCAATTTAATAAAAATAATTTACTAAATTTTATCTATTAAATCAACATTTGTTGAAATATATTTATAGAAAATTCAACATTCTATCATTTCACAAAGAAGAAAGCAAATAAAAAAGAAAACGGGAATGTATATTGGGATGAAGAGGTTGCACGTGATGACCACGAACGAGCACGTGGGTTATCTACCATGACCGCCGGGAACGGCGCACTGTTCTTACATATTTAATAAATTTGACCAACTCATAAGAAATTTTTAAAAAAAAGTTTGATCCACTTTTTCACCACCTCTCTTAATTTTATTATTATTTTTATTATCATCATTAGTTTTTCGTTCCGTGCAAAGTAGGAGTAGTTTAATGTACACTAATAATATTTATTTTCATAATTTTATAAATATATGAGATTAAGTGAATTGAGTAATAACTCATTTTTTTAAAAAATTCTATTGTTAATTTCATATATATCAATTTACAATGTATTTAGAAAATCTAATTATACGGATTGAGTTTATTTCCTATAATTTCATTTTAAAAAGTTTTTCAAAAATATTTTGAGAGTAAGTTTATTTAAGGTATTTTACACACATTTTGGTGATTCCAAATTTTAAGATTTTAACATTACACTAATTACTTTTCAATTTTTTGCAAACATTATTTACAATTTAAAATTTTGGTGGTCCACTAATTAGCTAGTGACTCTAAAGGGCACCTAAATAAATTATAAGTTCAAAATTAAAAATAATTGAAATTTTAAAGGTGAAAATAGTGATGCACAAGAATGAAGATGGTGAAAGCAATATGAATGATATGTGGAAACTTAAGAAGAAATGATAATAAGTATTTTGGTAATAAACTTTAGGGCATGTTTAAGAATAATATGTGACTTTTGGATTATAATTTTATTTTAATTTAAAAATTGGTTTCTTAGAAGTAAGTAGTATTTACTTTTGTTTTTTTGAATTATAAATTAGTATAAAAATTTTACTGTTCATTAAAAAATAACTTTTGAATTAAAAATCATCTTAAAACAGGGTGTTAGAAGGCTATTATATCACTTGGTGGGAAAGAATTGGAAAATAATACTACAATATAGAATTTTAAGACTGGCTCAACATTATTCTTCTCGGCCCCGTGCAGTACAACTACTTTTCACTCTTCTCATTAAGTTTATATTATCATATTATTATGTGTAATATTATTATTCATTTAACAAAATTACAACATGATTAGTAATATAAAGTATCAAATAGTAATATGATAATATAAACTGCACAAAAAGAGTTCAAACATACTCAAACTGTATGACAATACTTTTCAGATAAGGATACCAGTCGGTAATTTTCTGCACGATAATACTTTTTAAATTAATACACCGGGCGGTAATTTTCTATAATTGATTGATGCTGTAGCCCAAAAATATTGCTTAGAATTTAAATTGGCTAATATATTGGTTCTGCAGGCCCATTGAACAAGGCCTAACCGTCCAGATCTTAAATTTCTTCAAGTCAAAGTCATTATAGTTCAATTTGGCACCAGGAAAGAAGTCAAGATTATGTTATTGGGTGAACCAAGATTAACCATTAATTTATATTGAAAATTTAAAAAGTAAGTCTCAAAAATATTCTTCAAAAATATAATAACATTAGATAAAATAATTACATTAGCGAGTGTAGTGATAGTAAAAAAAAAATTGATTTAATCACGAGAAACTCTCTTTTATACAAGTAAATTGTTTGGTGCTCAAATTAATAGATATATTTTCAGCTATTTTTTTAATATGTTTGAAGTTAATACAGTAATTAAAAAATAAATATTAGGAGTTGAAGTATTAATATCTTATTATATTAAAAATCTATCCCACATAAGTCACATAAGAGTGAAAAAAAATCGTACGTTCTATGTTTGAGAAAAAATATAGTTGCTCGACGAAAAAAAAGACGATAAAAGAAAAGAAATATGCACACACATGTGTATGTCGCAAATATTATTATATTTTTAATGAGCTTAATTTTGAAGTGGATATAATGACCACAAAAAAGTAATAAAAGATATTTTCAATGAGCTAATTAAAAAATTTAAGAAGTGGGCCTAATACATAATTTTACTTGAGCTAAATATATTACATGGGCCTAATACCAATGCTCCGTCTCTGATTTGGCAAAGCAAGCGCAAGCAGAGTTTAGCCTAAGCTTGATTTGTATCGTTGGATATGCTTGATTATTTTCTTAAATCTTGCTATTATCTTTTATGAATATAAAATTTAAATTAAGATTATATGTTTGAATTTTCTTTCATTTTGTCCAGTTTGATTCTAAATATTTCTTTCAATTTGATTTAATGTTATCTAAAAATTTTCCAATTGTAATTTAGCTTACTATTAAACTCTAATCACTCACAAATTCTTTTACAATTCAATATTTATTATAATTTTTAAAGAAATAAGGAAATAAAAATATAGGAGTAATTGGAAAATATGTCTTTACAAAAACAAAAACATTTAGAACCAAATTCTCTCATTCTCCTTTGTTGATTATGAAAATATCAATCTTTTATATATAAAGATAATTGAATTTTTGTAATTGTATACAAATTTTAATTTTGTAAACTTTTTAAGAACAAAAGGAGTTATTATCAATTATTGAACAATGATAAAAACAACAACAAAAAAAATGCCAAAAAAAAACCATTCGTGCGGGCACGGTTCGTAAGCCAAGTTATTAATAAAGACAAAAACAGAAACATAAATAAATTCTTATCAATTATTAGTATATTAAAAGGGCAATGGTATTTATGTATGGTGGGTAATTCGGTGTTATACACACTCACTAATTATGTTGACTCAATCGAGTTCAATACATATATTGAATAGTTAATTTTATAATTTAAATAGGTTTCATTTAGGGTTGCTAAGTAATTAGTGAGTCGTTGAAAATGTAAATCTTAGAATTACAAAGATCTCTATAAATACAGTAAATTAATCAATTTACCCACAAAATGTTTCAAAAAACCTTTTAGAAATGAAATTATAGGAAATAAACTCAACATATTTTAGATTATTTGAAAAGAAAATCAGAAGTAAAGAAATCAACTATCATTGAAAATTTAGACCCAAAATTTACCAAAAGTTAAGAAATTTAGCTGATAGATCCAATAGAACAAAACAACAAAGAAGAAAGTACAATCGCAAAACCCTCACCGTTTAACGGTGTGAACGAACTCATAGAGTGAAAAACTCTTCTCATCCAAAACAGAGAATAAAGCAAAAGAATCTCCTAGAGAATAAATAACAACTGAGACAGGAGAAATGATGAAATTAAATATGAATTGCCATATACTATATATTTGAAGGCATAAAATTATACACATGTAACATCAATTATAAAATTAGTATAATATAAATGTTTTAGTAGTTAGAATAAATTATATACATTACTTCATTTAATGTTATAAAATTAAGAAAAACGATAATAAAATTATAATACTCCCTCTGTTTTACCGTAACGGTCATTTTAGATTCTATTTTTCTTCATAATAACTATTATTTTACATATTAATTGAAACTTATCAATTGTACTTCCTAATTTATTTCTATGTGAATTATTGGAGTAATATATTTGTGTCGCACTACCACACAACTCTATTTCTCTTTGTTGGTTTTCAAACTCAACTTTCTCTCTTAAAAATTTTCATAGTTTCAATGAAAAGTAAAAGTATCAAATTATTATAATTTTTCCGAAAATTTTAATTTTTTAGTATATATACAAATAACTAAAATAGCGAGAAAAAATACTTCTAAAAAAGCTCGTATTAAGCAGGGACACGCTACAAGTATATCAAAGTCCAGCAAAACGTAAATACATTTCATCCGTCAAACAAACGTCCCACTAACGTTTAGTTTCTCAAGCATATTAATTATCAGATGAAAACACAACTACAAGTACATATATTGATAAAATTTACACGGATAAGTTATTATATACTGTATATAATACTCCGTGTGACGGACCGTCTTATTGTTCTCGAGATTTTTCAATTCCTAGCATTTAAAAACAAGGCAAGGAATTAAGCTAGTATGTATTACTACAATTACATATATACTTATATGAAAATTTTAAGTAGATTCACAATAACAACAATGACTTTAATCTCACTCACTCACATGCAGTAAGTAAATAAGTAACTTTATTACTAGGAGAAGTAATAAAGTAACTTTTATTAGTACTACCAGAAGAAGTTGTTAAGTTGAGATGATGAAGAATCTTCTTCGTCGTGTGAAGGAGAATGTGCATGTCTTCCTTCGTACGTTGTGATCACCATTCTCGGATCCTCCGCTAATCTTTCAACCCGTTTCTTTACCCGACAATTATCTTGTGTGCATCTATAATAGCTCCTGCATTTTCACATTTTCTTACAATATCAAACACATCACTAATTTCGCCTCAATTCATACATAGTTAGTTACATATAGATTATTAGGAAAACAAGATGTTAAAAGAGACAGTTTTGATCGGATAATTCTTGTTTACTGTTCTTACAACGAAGATAGGTTTGCTATCGGTTACAGATAATATACTTCAAAGATATAGTCAAACTTCAAAATAATAATTTCTTAGTAGCAATTCACAAATTTATCTCAACGAAAGTTGCTTTTGTAAGATTGTCTAAAGATTGTAGACCAAATTTGAGGATCAAATAAGTTATGTTTTATCTTCTGCTTATTCTTTGCAAAATCTTTGAATTTTATCGGTTTTCCAACTCGAAAACTGACGAGCACCGTAAAGAACACCAAATGCAACTGATTAATTCACTAATATCAGTTTTATGGTGTTATAAATCGTTAGAGTTCAAAAAATTTACTATCCGAGTCTTTTTCGGATAAAATACAGTTTGTTATTTGCCTTTTCAAGAGTTTCGTTTTAATATTATGAACTCAAAACAAACAATGAATACAAAAGTTATGACTAAAAAACCATAATAAAAATAATGCTACAATACTTTTTTTTTTCCATCTAAACATAGATTACATATACAATGCCACAACCTTTTTGAGAATTTATAGTATTTCTTTTGTTCAATATTTAGACAGGGATTCAGTCCTACTACTTACTATATTCAGTCCAAAACTTTTGACAAAGATAATAGTATCATTACGTTGGATAACAATTAAATAAATAAACCGTTTCAAACTGAGATACGGTCACATATATAAGTTGATCATACATGAATTTTCATATATGATAATATAAGCAGTGCAGTGAAAAATTATTATGATTGAAGTAGTTTATATTGATTTATACTTGAGTAATTATTTCGAGCACATTCTTTCTTAAAAAAAAAATAATTGAAAATAACAAAAGATGACATTCTATTGGTTGACAAAGCTAGCACGAAATGAAAGTAATAAGTACTTATTATTATGTTTAAAGAATCATGCGTCATATCATGTAAAAAGCTTGTCTATATTATTGGCGGTGTGTCATTATATAATTGAGGTAACATTAATAATCACCAGCAATCAAATCTTAGATCTAAATGAAAAGTTCTTCAAATCATTTTAAAACATCAACAATAGAAAAAAAAAAATCAACATATATGACTAGTGATCAATGCTACACAAGTTTATTTCGGCATACGTGTTATGAACAAGAAAAATCAACTTCACCAAACAATAGTTTCAAATAATTGAAAGCCCTTCACTTTCATAAATGCCATAGCAAATCAAGGTCATATATAAGCTAAGGTCTATGTACTCTCTCACTCTTTTAAAATAAAAGATGTACAATAAATGATCCTTACATCTATAAAATAAATAAAGTCTCACGCAAACATTTCAAATGCAAAGATAATTTATCATTAAGTAATATTAATGAAACCAAATGGTTCATCTGTCTTACTCAACTTGATTTGTTTAGATTGGTTTAAATACCTTAAACGAGTTGGTTAGACCACAATTTTCGCTTACTAACATTTTAAAGCTCAACTTAAAAATACTCGATTTGATTCGATTAAAATATTAATGCTCATGCAAACTAAACTTTTTTGTAGTCAAACCTTGAGTGTAATTTTATCCATCCAACTCATTTAAATGAGTCAAGTTCAAACACTTCTTTTTTAATCAGCAAAATGCCAAAATATATCCTAAAAAAGTAATGTTATTTGAATTTTGGGCTCATGAAATTTGAACGTTAAATCTAAAAATTGAATAAAATTGTTCTTATCATTTGAGTTAACACATTACTTCTAAATTCATACATTTTAATTTATTTTGTCCATTAAATGAATAGCATTCTACTCGATCATTTTGCTCGACCAACTCTTAAACTCAACCTGTGGATATATTTAGGTAATTACACACACACACACAGATATATATATATATATATATATGCAAACTGGCAAAATGCTGGATTTCATTAAAGATGAACTTTAGGCAGCTGGGTGGGGTGGAGGTGGCTCTTTTTGAGGTGAAAAGTTTTCACTTGGAGATTGAGACTATAGCTATATATTATATATCGCTCCTGAAAAAAGGAGAAAAACCCATAATATATAATCATGGAACAGTGAAAGTTTGATTTGCTTTTTCCATTAAAAAAGCTAGATCGCTTAAAAAGTCTTCCACATTGGGGGATCCTAATGTCAATACAAAAAAACAAAAACCATTATGGGCTTCAAGATATTGTTAGATACACGTATATATAAAAGTGTAGACACATTTATACACACTCAGATAATGTATAATGCAATGTTGATTGTCACTAATCATGTACATTGTGAGTTTCCAAGGGAATCTCTTACCAAGAAAATCCATTCAAAAATAGTTTAAATTTAAAGTTAATTTTATTATATTTTAGGTATTTTTATTCGGTATCTGAGTTATTTCGACTAATTCGAACGGTAATTTGGTCAGACCATTTCCGAGAAATGCTCCAACCATACTCTTTATATTTTTAGTAGTTGAAACTGATAGCTCTCGTTAAATGAAATTAAACTTTTTCCATTTGTATCAATACATGTTGGGAAAATTATTTTAGTAGCTAATTATAATGTCTTTGACGATCTAAAAAACATTTATCAATCATTTTTCTAAATTGAAAATTGTCAGAGATGGACCACATAATCAATATGATATCGAACACACTCATAAAATGTGAAAAATGTTTTTCCCTTCAAACAAAAGAAGCCTTGATACTTGTAATCATGTACATCTAAATATACAACCAGTTCCCAGTCAATTTTATGCCTGAAAAGTCACAAATTCAGGGAATTGATCGAGTAATTCTAAATAGGTATTTGTGTAAAACATATGAGAATGTTTTGTTAAATTTTACGTTTGACATTAATTTCTTCTATTATCACTCAATAGACATTAAGAGGTACCGTTTAAAATTGGGAAATTCTTTTAACATGCAAATAAGTTAGTTTCACCTCTTAACTTTTAAATATAAAAGGATTAATATATTAAGATCGAGGCACTAAAATGCAATCAATTATCTTTGAAAACACATGTATCTAATTAATAGTCACGTAGCCCGTTAAGAAATTCTGAGACAGAAGAAGAAGATGATTTACTCGAATCTAGTTATTAAAGTTCACGAATAATGTATGTAGCACACAACAAATCAAGTGTATTTGTCATGATCAAGTTGCATATACATACATATATATATGTGTGTGTGTGTGTGTGTGTGTGTGTTGAGGTCTGTTGGTGTCATAACATGAAACCCTACGTCTGAAGGGTAAGGCCCACTATTACATATACGGAGTAATATATATAATTTTGCTAGTTTTGCAATATTTGATGATTCTATTAATATAAAATAAGTTGCTTTAATTAATCAAAATAATAATATCGGAGTATATGATATGATATGATTTCCTCGTAATTACCAAATGACAATCTTTGGTCCATCATTGATTATCGTGGTTTATGTACTCTTTTAAGATTCAACTATATGATATGATATCACTTCTTTTTGGCATGCATTCCTTAATTGAAACAATTAATCATTCAAATATATATAATTTGCCACAAAATTAACCCTCTTACCCAACCATCTAAAGAATAGTTGATTAATGATCCTAATTCATGTGGAGCGTAAGATATTGACATATACACAAGTTTTGCTCCACACTCAAGAATTTAAAACGTTGTAATCTTGAAATGAATTTAACGATAAAAATATGCGATATTTGTTATAATATGTATTAAAGTAGATAATTTTGCTTATACATATGTTTGTACAAATTTCAAGAAACATATAACTACATATAATAATAATAATAATAATTTTATATATATGTCGAGTAGTGAGTAATCAAATTAAAAAAGGAAAGAGATAGAGAATTAAGAAAAAACAACAAACCTGGGATGTTGGGTGTTTTTGACAACTTTCTGGCCATACTTTCTCCATTTGTAACCATCGTCCAAGACATCCACATCACTTAAGGTCTTGAAGCAAAAACGAGGCTCCCTTACTTTTCTCCTTGCTGCTTTTATCTTCTTCATCTTTATTGCTGACATCCCCAGCATATTATTCTTATGATCTATTTCTCCACCATTATTACTATTATTATTTCTTTTCTTGCTACTATTAATGTTGCTGCTTATTATGCAATCGTTCTCTTCTCCCCATGCCCTGAACATTCAAAAAAAAAAAAAAACACATTTATGGAATTAACACAAGAGAGCGTAAACATAAAGGCTTTTGCAGTACCAGTTACTAATATCAATCAAATGTTTAGTGGAAAGTTGTTATCCGGCCACAAGTACATGGTACTATATATATATTATATATATGTATGATTAATATATATGTGATTAATTATACAATATTTAATAAAAAGGGCATTTAAAAAAATAAAAAATAAATAAAGTAATAAGAAATTGTTTTTACCAGAGATTTATATGGCTTGATTTTTGGAGGGAAAGAATGTGATGGGCAGCTCCAAAATGAAGAGGAGCAGTGATATGATCTTTAGGTGAATCAACAGCAAGAAGTGATGATGAGGAGGAAGGTGGTATGGTTGTGGCTGTGAAGTTGCTGCTGCTGCTTCTTGGACTAAATTGATTGTTATTGCATCCAAATATTGGAACACATGAAGATGATGAGTTAGTAGTAGTAGCACCGCCACCACCACCACCACCACAAATAGTTGCTCCAAAGGGATGATGATATATTAATCCCACTTGTGTTGATGAATTCTCTAGTTGATCCTCATATAATCCTTGGTTCATCATAATCTTTCTATTTAATCTCTCCCCAACAAACCCCTGAAAGAAATAGTAATTTATATAGATATCTATTAATCAAAGCTACATATGTCTATATATATATATATATCATCATCATCAAAAGGTGTTTTTTTTTTCTTCTAGTACACATATGAATCATATGAGGAGAAATCTATATGTGTGTGTGTGTGTGTGTATTCTAGTAAAGATGATAATATAGAAGCATGAAAGGAATAAGAAGAAGATGTAGGGTTATTTTTTAATTTAATTTTCAGAAAAGAAAAAAACAAGGGAGATCTAAAAAAAAGAATTGAATGAGAATGAAGAGAACGAAATACCCAAGGAAGGAGGAGAAGGAAGAATATAGAGTATAGACACTTTTCCCTTCTCTAGCTTTCACCCTTCGCCAGTTTGTCAGCGGTTTACTCTACAATATTCCAACCGTGGTAGGAGCCATATCATTTTAACACATCACTGTATATTTATTTATGTACAAAAGGTATAATATATAAATTAATTAATTAATTAAGAAAGTAAAATATGAAATTAAGTAGTTCTCATTGTTTGCTTTTAAAAGAAAATTTTACCTGCATAAGACTTCTAAGTATATTTCAAATGATGTCGATGACATAGATTAAAGGCCGGTAGTAAGAATATTATCATGAGTCACATGTCAATATTGAAAAATGTCCATATACATATGTTCAATTATACATGTTTTTATAAGTCAATGACATGATTATACGTAGGTAATTTTCTCCGTAATGTCTGAAAAATAAAATTAAAAGATTATTAATATTGAGTCATTTAAAAAATATGAGTTAATTTTAACATGAAATTATATTTTTGTTGAGATATTAATTAATAAAACTTGAGAAGAATTTCTCCACCTGTGATTAACTAATTTTGAGTGTGATATTTCGACATATGATATTCGATCATCGGAAATTTTTCACTAGACATGGTTGCATGAAATAACTGTACACCTAGTTTTGAATTTTAAGTGGATCCAAAGTTAAAAGCTTAACAGATGAGTACACAATTATGGGCTCCCACATAACAAAAAAGGAAAAGAAATTATAAGGGAGAATAAAAGAGGACAGTGTAGGTGTATAGTATAGTGCTCCTTTTCAGTTTCTTGTTTACTTTTTTTATAAATAAGTTTAAGTAAATTTTTTATAGGTTAAATATTTTACACAAGAATTAGTATTAAAAATATATTTAACTAAAAAAATATTTAACATATAAAAAATTTACCTAAATTTAATGTACAAAAAAAGTTTATGAAACGAAAATGTATTATACATATATATATTATTTTTAATTTTTTATATATTTTTAATATGTGTCATCTCAATTGTCTAGGGTTTCTTTTGCAGCTACTGGTATGATGTATATTCTAGGTTTTCTTTTGGGCACCTAAAAGATAGAAATATCAAGAGCAATGATGATGAATCTCGGGTGAAAATCTCTTGCCCTCAGGCTGTGAATTGAAGATGATGATTTTAAGTTGAAGAAACAGACTCTATTTGACTTTTGGCAGAAATAAAGTTAATAACCTTTCCACTCATCCCCTTTTGCTACTACTAATTAATTACTGAGTAATAAAATAAGTCACTTTTTAAACTTCTTTCCCAACCCCACCTCACCTCTCTACCCACCATTTTTTTCAAGTCCCAAACCACCCATTAATAATATTCTTATGATCTCTTCATTTGCACACATTAATTATTTACTACTATACTATTTGGTGACCTTTGTTTTGGCAAAAAAATTGTTTCTTGTGGGTCATTAGATTAAGATAGCCATCATACTGATTGCTTGATACTAGCCACTGATGAAGCATTTCTCATTTTGCAATCATACCATTTGTGCTAAATATATATATATATATATATATATATATATATATATATATATATATATATATATATATATATATATATATATACCATTTGTGCTATATATTCACATTGTTGTTAGCAATCTATATTACTTTTCATCGGGGAATGACTGTTATAATTTCTTTCTACACCTTTGTCACATATATTAAATTTGTATGTCTCTCTAGGTGGAGAAATATTCTATACATTTTATTTCATATTAAATAGATATGTGAATAGAAATCACTCCTAAGTATAAACTTTTTGTACCTTTATATTTTTTATATTTTTATACATTTATACCGCAAATAAAATTATAAAATTTTGAAAATTACTATATATATATATATATATATATAATCTTAATTGGAACAACATTTATTATTACAACAATAACATTCCACAAAATGTCTCTTCAAAGATTTATGCACTTAACTCTTGCAACAACGTGGCATCAAGGTAAAAGGAAGGAAAAGGTGTTCTACTTTCTGTAGTGAAAATCTCACACCCTTTAACGCATTAATAATATTGTACCTTGTGATTCTCTCAAAAATAAAACAAAACAAATTCAAAATCAAAAGGTAGTTTATAATGTATTATTATCATGCGTTTCAAAATTAAAAATATAATTAATTTTTTAAGTCAAATAATAACGTATTAAACTTCAAAATAAATGATAATTTGGTTAATTTTTAATCGATTCAATTATTATAATCTTATAATTTATAACAAAAACTTTGTATCTCAAACTTTTACACATTAATTTTAAAGTTTATTATACTGTTGTTTGATGCAAAATATATATTTAATTTTAAAATAGAGAGATAACATAAAAATGTATGCAAATTCAAAATATACATTTTAAAAGGTGAAATAATCAAATAGAGTATAAAGTATGCAATTCTATCAATAAAGTCTTAGTCTAATTGGTAAGATTAAACTAGACTTTATATTCATTTTTTATGGACAACTTTTGTGATATATTCTCTCTAACAAGGGGCACTATCATCCCGAGTTCCTCTCCCTTACCCTTCCTTAATAATGTGGAAGTTTAATTGAATTTAAAATTATCAACATGTAAATAATGTTAGAGATGTATCTGATTTTTTAATTTAAATAACGACACATTAAAATTTGAATTAATTCTAATTTGATCGATTTTAGTGAATATAATTATTATAATTTAATAATTTACGGCAAAACATTATGATCACAACATAACAATGTTCAAAAGGATTAGGTAGACGCCTAAGCGTAGGCAGCCCAAGACTGTTAGATTTTTTATATGAGAGACAAAAAAACGTTGGAATTAGGTAAGACCAAACTAGGCGGACATTAGATGGGCTAGACGGCCAGTTAAAAAAAAGTTTTTTTTTTCAATTTCTTACGTGACAGAGATAGTACATATACAATAATAATATCATAGGAAGATAGTGTTCTTGTAATTTAATAAGCGGTTTATATTTATTTTTATAATTTGAAACTTTTGATCCTCATATGGTGATTAAAATAGTTGTTGAATGATAAAATTATTTAATTGTGTATAATTATGTATTAATTTTATTGAAAAAATTGTTAATCTGTTCACCAATAAAAATAACAATGGTAATAATAATCCGGCTAAACAAATGTCTAGAGAAACACCTAGTTATTTTAGACGCTAGACTTCCTCTTGAATGTCTATGTCCGTTTAACGTTTTTTATAACACTGCAAACATAATAATTTATATTAATTTTTTTTATAAATTATATTAATTTTAAAGTCTAATATTTTGTTGTTTAACTAAAAAAAATTAAAATGCTATCTTCAATTTTAGAGCCGAGGCAGAATATGAATATGAATTCGGAATTCGTTTTTCTCCGTCAACCTTAACAATGACATTAATCCATTGAAGGACGTAATCCTTTAAAAAAAAAAATCCTATAAAATTATACGATCAATTAATAGAATAAAATTTAGATTTCATTCTTAATGGAATTGATATGTAATTCGTAACTAGTGCGGTAAATAAACTAAATAGCTCCTTTATTCGGTTGGACTTTACTTGAATAAAATTGTTAAACTAGTCGATTGCGAATACAATTTTTTTTATTTAATAATTCAGACACAACTCGATTCAATCACTTAAACGATTAATTTTGAACACACATTATTTGTTAAATAATATATGTTTGGTTTAACTCGTTAATAAATAAATTCAATTAAACTTAACTCGAAATCGATTTGTCTCAACTCTCTTACAAATATATTCGTAACTTTCCAATTAATACATTTCAGCCATCGGGTTTTACCTTAACAAAAAAATTAATATAATTTGCTGAAATAGAAGAAGTATTAAAGTTGTAAAACATCCCTAATATAGGAGATTAAATATTATGAAACGGGTCATGATAGTTTGATACTCCTGGCGTGGTGCTAACGGGTACATGATGTCACATTAAGCCCGTACCATGAGAATAATAAGTTGAATCATCTACAGATTACTTTTTATTTTTTTTAATTGTTAAATTTGAATTAATGGGTACTTTTTTCTTTTTCCTTTTTTCTTTTATTCTCTCTCCATCTCTTTCTCTCTCTCTCGCTCTCGCTCTCTCACAAAGTTGGAAATGGCAGTTGTTGGCAAACAAACATCATTTCTTTTTGTCTCTGCTTCAGACAGGTGGTCATCATTATCCTTTTCACTAGATTAATCCCCCTCATTTATCCTTTTTTTATCCATTTACATGTATGCCGGTTTATATTGTCTCGGATATATTTACTTATAAGAGTAAGATATTTTTGTAAATTAGAGATTGTTGTTTGTTTTATGTGAAATTTTCATGGGGTTATTTGATTATGTTATTTAACTTGCCTCTTTTCTTTGTTTGAGTAATTAATTTTTTTGATTACAAATGAGATTACTATTTAAAATTTACATATTCATAACAATTGTAATCAGTTTAATTTGAACTCCAATCTCTTTACTTTTTAAAAGTAATCATACGATTATCTTGAACACACATGACATGTCAATAATTAACATTTTAGATAACTCCCTAAAACAAAATTGAACAAACTTTTATAAAGTTTTTTCATGCTTGAATGTACACATGTTCAATTTTTAAAAATGAGCAAAATGTAAGGGTCGAACTTAAAATCTCATGGACTTCAAAAAAGTCAAAGTAAAATACTTATAACAAACAGTATTTTAAAGAATGACATTAATGAATTATGCTAAAACTAGCGAAGTAGTCCGTGCACAACATGAATACATACATTTTTTTTAGTTTAATTTATTTATAAATTATATTTTTTTAAATATCATTATTAACATTGTCTTTATTTTTTTAAAGAGTTTTTTTTTGTGAATATTAAGTTTGTATGTTTAATTGAGATTTACATATATAAAACGTAAATTTTTTAAAATATTTTTTTGTTGTTAATATTGAGTAATGATAAGATAATATTATTATAATAAAATATAACTTGTAAATTTGTAAGTTTATTATTGTTGATCATATTTTTGTTGTAACCATATTATTATTGTGTTTAAAAATGATTGTTGTATTTTGTGGACTACTGTTCATATTCATCATTATTTGATCTGTGTTAATGTAGTAGGGTTTAAAAAAAGTTGTTTTCTTAATTCAATTCCAAGGACATAATGCATATGTCTATTTATAAAACACGATTACTGTAGTATATATAACAGAGCATGTCTTTTATTTTTTGTCATTAAAAAAAAATTAAAAAATAGGTTCCTTGTCAATTTTGAATAAGAACCCTATTGGAAAACCAAACTAAAACATATGACTATAATTAATTCTCGATAAGATCTCTTTTGGGCATTTTATATATAGGTATAGATATAGATTCACTCCAACAAATTCATTATAATAAAATCACTTGTATTTTAGGGGAAAGAATTGATTACTAATGTCTTACTTTAAAAAAACTATTATTTGCATTCTTTCCCTCAACAATATTAAAATATTTATTTGGATTCGATACTTTTGATCTTTCAACATAATTTTAATAAATGTAATACAAACTATAGTTTAAATAATATAATATGATATTAGTAATATATATAATATACAACGTTCGTATTAATATTAATTATATTAATAAAATATTTACTATATCGTCAAATATATGATATTTTGTAATATATATTTATAATATATACATA
This sequence comes from Centella asiatica, assembly GCA_014636745.2. Taxonomy (NCBI): domain Eukaryota; kingdom Viridiplantae; phylum Streptophyta; class Magnoliopsida; order Apiales; family Apiaceae; genus Centella; species Centella asiatica. The sequence goes on from CM025786.1 coordinate 17,963,499, forward strand.
AAAAAGTACATTATTCCACAACAAGAAATTTATATATTAAATATGTTATAATATGTGATATATATTATAGTATATACATAATAATAATATAAATAGATTTACACAATTATATATAATATGTTATATCATGCTTTTAGATTATTTTAAAATAACTTATATAATATATTATATTAAGTCAACCCTGCGCACATGCACTAGTTAAAGTTTTTTATACTTAAAGTTTATTTGAAATTGATGATGTAGAAATGCATGATATAATATAGTCCTTGAAATTTTATAAAAGTACTTAAAATAAAATCCTACTTGTTATGAGAATTTTAGGCAGTGTAGTTTAAAGCAAAACTAGTTTATGTAAGATTGATCATCAACAAGATTTCATCAAGAAAGCAATGATGTATTAGACTCGACTCAATTATCAACTGAGAAAATTATCCGCTGACAATCAATTATCCGTTCATAGAAAATTATTCACTGATAGACAATTATCCACTAATGGACAAATTATCAGCTGATGAACAATTATTCTTTGATGGCCAAATATTCGTTGATGGACAAATTATCAGCTGATAGATAATTATCCACTGGTGGACAAAATATCAGTTGATGGACAATTATCCTCTGATAGTCAAATATTAGCTATTGGACAAATTATTAGCTGCTAGAAAATTATCCACTAATGGACAAATTATTAGCTGATCCTCAAATATGTGTACTATTAAGACAAAACAATGGCTAACAGGTACAAATCTCCAACAATCCTTTTCTAAATTAGTAGCGGTCATATTTTTGGAGAAAATATAAAATATCGATCATAAATTTTATTTATGATAAGTGAATAGAAATGAACAACCAAGAGAACGCTCTGACATCTGATATCCTAAAATTTTCAGCAAGACAATCAAACTTATAAGCTTGAACAAATTGGTGACTATTTAATCATCAATGAGTTTTACTTAAAAGCCAACAAATAAGATTTTACATATCTTTAAAGAAATCTAAGTGACTTAGAAATCTGTGTGTCTTGTTCAAAAGACTCTATGTGGCTTAAGTAAGGTCTAAGTAACCGATTGTACAAGTGGACTAAGTTTCCTTGTAAAACTTAATTTTGTGTGGACATTTATAGTGAGTGTTTTCTCTTAAGTAAGAAGAGAAGAATAATTGATGTAAGTGTTGTTGAACCACTATAAATATATGGTCACATCTCTTTCTTATTTTTCATTACCTTGCTTATATTTGTTATCTTGCTGGTCTCAAAATACTTATAAGGGGATTTTTTATTTTGTTACCTTCAAAATTATAACTAACTTTTCTCAAATCTTGTTTAAGCAAATAAAAGGTTTTTCAGTAAGAAAAATTTTAAGTAAAGTAAAATTTGAAAATCCTATTCAACTTCCGGCTAAAAATTATTATTATCTTTGAGATTCAATAAAGATTAATTTCAAAAACTTCTTGTGATAAGTTTCTAAATTAGGTTTAAGTTTCTAAAGTATTTTAAAATTGAGTAATATAAGTTTTACTGATAAATCTTCAAAGAAACTTATGAATTAATAATATTTTACGAATAGTAATTATATTGGTGAATAGTAAACTACAAAAATTAATTAAAAATATATATTAACGAGTTAAATATAGTTAATTATTTTTTAGATAATCTAATAAATTATGAGACTAACATTACCAATAATTTGTGGTAAGAGAATTTTCATTCTTCTACTCATATACCATGATATAGTATATTTTCCCAGTAAGATGACCTAGAACTTGTAGAAGGAAGGTTGAATACAAGTTCTTACAACTTTTTCTGAATTCTTGTTCTTTAAGAAATTAAACTTTTCTGCGGAATATAAAGAACAAGATCAAAACTCTATAAACAATTGCTTTTATTGATTTAACAATTGATTACAAGTTTTCTAACAATCAAGACAAGATTTGATCGTCAGCTTCTATTCTGTATATTAAGAGAATACAACTCTTCTAATTCTATACAGCTTCGTATTGCTATTCTGTAATATTTTAATTACAGCTTCTAAAACTAAGTTATCAAAAACCTAGTTTCCTAATTCAAATCAAATACAATCTTTCCAATTGAAAGATTTCTAACAAGTTTCCTTGTCAGCTACGTCTTCAATAAAGTCTACGTGTGCATGGAAGACTTTCCTTCTTTGATTTGAACTCTAACTCCATCAGTGATTAAGTCCTCGACTAATCTCCGATGGCTTCTTTCATTAGTCCCCGATCACTTCGAATAATCTCCGATACTTTACTTCGAGTAATCTCCGATGCTTTGGCTTTAGTCGTTGGTGACGTCAGCTTTTAATCTCCGAGGTATTGTTTTAATCTCTGATGACGTCAGCATTAATCTCTGACTCTTTAGTTTCAATCTCCGATGACGTAAGTTTTAATCTCCGATAACCAATCCTTCAATCTCTGATGAACAAAACTTTAATCTTTGATGAAGGATTCTTCAATCTCCGATGGGCAAAGTCCAATCTCTGATGAACAGAAACTTAGTCTCTGGTGGACTTTTCCCTTAGTCTCCGACAAGCCAAATTCAATCTCCGAAAGACTAATAAATTTAAAACAACTTGTTGAACAAACTCAACAAGTATTCCAGCAGTACATACAAATGAAATAAATCTATCTCTTTATTATAATGACTAATTTACAAATAAGAGATACTACTGCTAGCTACAATACTAAAGTGTTACAAACCAACACTTTTCTGTACATTTGTATTCCTAAATATTCTAAGAACAATCATCATCAAATGTTTATAAAACCTAACATAGTATATTCTATAAAATTTAGTATTATAGTGTGAACTTCATCAAATATCTTTATTTAGACTCTAATTTAAATATTAATTTTTGAAATAATATTGAACCATTTTCTTATTATGAAACTGAGGAGATTATTGAACTTTTTTATTGAACTATAGATATTATTGGACATTTCTATTGAACTTTGGACATTATTAAACATTTATATTGAACTTGGATATTATTGAACAATCATTTCTGTTGATTTGCGTACCACTTGTTAACTTTTACTATTGGACAATTTGAACATTGAATTTAAATATTTTCTATTGAACTTCGGTTACCAAAATCTATTAGTTGATAATTGTTGATGTTGAATTCCTTTTTTTTTTTTTTTTGATAACTGGTTATTGATATTACTTTGTTTTATATTTCTAACCATCACTAAGTTAATGTATTATTTTTTCTTGGTCGAGAGTAAATGAGTATAATTATCTTTAGTCTATACGGTAAAAATAATTGGATTCAACTATCTTTTGCCATAACAAAGAAATGTGATTGGTATAATCATAACCATGAGAAGATTGTGATGGTGCTTGAAAATATAATGATGTTATACGTTTAATTATGATAGTAGTTTGTTCTTAAAATCTATTCTTGTCAATATTTCATATTATTTAATTACTTGGAGACAAAGTTTAATTTTTTTTCTCCATTTTCTTAACCACAACATTTTCTTATTGGGATATTTGAGTTTTTTTAACTCTTAATCTCCTTCAAGAAATGAGCATAAAAATAGGGATGTTAAGGAAATGAAAGAGTGATGGTCTAAGTTCTCGAGTATATAAATAGTTCTCGTGATGTAAAGTAAAGTGAGAATAAAGTTAGAGTACATAGTATGCTCCATTTGCTGTTGGAGAATTTTGTTTATTGTTTAAATAAATTTTAGTGTTAATTATGCGTATTTCCATTTTGGTGACTCAAGTTGGATTGAGGCCGTCCGACTTTAAGGGTGTCACATAAGTCTTTCATGGCAAAAGACTTACTCAATGATTTTTTTAAGTACTCAATTCGTGAAATATTTCTCTCAATAATTAGCATATCATCCACATAAAATAGAAGAATAGTAAAACCGTCATTCACACAAACACACTGTTATCAGTTAAAATCTTATACTGTTGCTCCTCCATAACTGAGATAAAAATTATTGTAACATTGTTTTGGAGCTTGGTTAAGGTCATATAGACTCTTCTTCAGTTTGCACACATAATCATTAACACTTGGTCCTTCGTTCTCAAATTATAAACCCAAACTTTTCTTAAATGATCATTAATGAAGGTAATAAAGTAAAGACAATCGCCAAGTATTCTTGTCTTGAATGAATCGCAAACATGAAAATGTACCTAATCAAGTATATGTGACTTTCTAAAATGAGTGGAACTTATAAATGGAACTCGAGTCTATTTACCTAGTAAACAGTAAACACACTTCCTCAATACTGTGATTCTCAGAGGAGCTTCACCAAAGTTGCTAGTCCCTTCTCACTGATGTTGCTGAGCCTCTTGTGCCATAACTTTTGTACATTTATCATCCACTGTATTGTTGACCTTCTTGTGCCATAACTCAGTTGTACCTTCATCATCCACCGAACTAATCTTGTTTGTGAGAAACTTTATTTTCATAATATAAGGCGATGAACATTTCTTATCTCTTTTCAGAACCAAATAGTCTTTAGTTAATTTTCATTAATCATTACTAAATATGTTACATTACCCTTCATCATCAAGTTTTTCTGTAGAAATCAAATTTATATCGAGATCATGTATATGCTTAAAACATTTCTTAACACCAATCTCGCATCAATGTCAATCATCAGGCATATGTCTCCGATGCCAACAACCTCTGATACTCCATTGTTACCCAGATTCAAAGTCAACGAATGTGTAAGATGAACAAAAATTCACTGTGGGATGTAGCATGAATAGTGGAACCATTGTCAACAACCCACATAATCTCATGACATACAAGATTAATAACATCACCGTCGAAAACAAAGAAGTATTCATATGAAAGTATAACAATCTGGTCATTGTCACCATTCTCATCATTTTTCTTCTCCTTGTCTTTTCCATCATTCTCTTAATCTTTTTATTATTTCCACATTGATTCTTCTTTTTCAACTTGTATCAGTATTTCTTGATACGCCCATTTTTCTAATAGTAGTGGCACTCCACATTTTTAAATTTGTTGAATTTACTTCCACTCTTGTCTTTACTCTTGCCTCGACATCTTTCACCTTGGTTTTGACTTCTCCTTATCTCTCAACGACTAAGACTTCTGAATGTAAGGAAAATTCAACTATCTTACTTCTTATATCCTCATTCAGGACACTACTTTTAGCTAAGACCATGAAAATCTTACCATCACAGGCTGAATTAGACAAAAACATTTAAAATATCTCTCACGGATCTGGTAAGAAACCAAGCAACCAAATAGCAAGACCATGTGATTAAACTTGTTATCATAGAGACTTACTGATTGATCAATTCATGAAAAGTGTTCAAATAATTCGTCGGTCGAGTTCCTTCTTGATAGCTCAAAGTCATCAACTGCTTGAACAAATACAACTTGTGTTCTTAATTTTCTAACATATAACTCCTCAAGTTTACTATACAAGGTATGTGCATATGTCTCGTCGAAACTATGGTTCAAACCATTGTCATCAAACCACTATCTAATGTAAGCACACACTTATTGATGATAGACATCATACACTAGTCAATGGAAAAATTTTCATTCCACATCGGAGTTGTCATCTAGTTTTCAACCTCCAACCATTGGCAAATAATAGTTTTTCACACGAAAGAAATCATCCATTTTTCCTTTTTAGGTATGATAGTTCAAATCATTTAATGTAACCATTTTATTTGTATTCACTTTCATTGTTTAACACAAGTAAATCATCACAAAAGATTTGATACCACTCGATTGGGGAGGAGTAGCACAAACTGATAATGTAATCTAAAAGTACCAACAACAATTATAAGAGACACGATAAATTTTAACGTGAAAAATTTTCTCGATGTAGGAAATAAAAATCAGAAGATGTTTCTCCAAATTTCCGTTATCAAAATAATGGACTAAAATTTCTTTCTAGATGAAATTAGAGCAATACATTAACAATAATAACTCAATGGTCTACTAACAACACTCACCAAATATGAAAAAATACAAAAAAAAAATATAAACTAATCTCACCAAAAAAAACACAAAAAATTATAGCCTAAAAGTATGAGAAAAATTGGAGTCGGTAGATTCCAAAGCACGATTTCGTTGTACATAAAGAAGAGGAGGATCCGATGAATCTACACACAAAAAATCAGCCTTATCAGAGCACAGAGCACAAACGACCTTCCGAAAGAATGCTTGAAGTGACTACCTATTTTTATTTTTAGATGTATTGGATTTTTCTCTCTCTCTCTTACAAAGTATGTAGTCACTACTTAGAACAAACACATGAAACTCTATCCTCCAATTACGTCGATCTCAATAAAAAATGATTTAGACTTCTCACGTAGAAAGAGAATAACCCAACATTTCTTTACATTATATTTGTCTTCAAAATAGTTCATGAAAAACTCTTTCAAAAGTGTTCTCAACAAGTTATCTAAGAATATATAATTTAAATTCATTTTGTCTCTCATATACTCTTTTTTTCTCTATTTGATATGGCTCTCGTTCCTTTTTTAATATATGTACTAAAAGAGTAGCCCATGCGCAATACAAGTGAATTTTAAAATTTTTTTATATGTGATTATTATATATTTTCTGTGGTGTAAATTAGTGTTTTTAATTAATTAAATTATTTATTGACTCGTTAGATTAAAATTATTAGTTTTATTAATTTCATGCATTTTAAAAAATTACATATGGTGATTAAAAAATATTTATTGACATAGATATTATTTTGTAAGTTTGTTTTATTGTTGTTGGTACTTTTAATATATGGATGTACGTGCTAATTAATATTTTTACAAAGCAACTTATATACTGGTTCTCTTATGACTTAAATTTTGAATACAATAAATGTGTATAGAAATCGTAAAAGTCGTGTTGATGAGGCTGAACTATCAAGAAAATTATCCAACCTTTTATGTTAAAATTTGATGAAACAAAACATAATAAATGCGCAGAATTCATATATATGGTAATTGTAGCAAACACGTGCGGGAACCAAGCAGTCAAAAGTCTAAAAAAATACTATACATAACATCTAACTCAAAATTCAACCAAATTTATTAAACACATTCCATTCCAAGTTACCAACTAAGTACCCATAGGCTGACTTTATTACATTAGTGTACAAATTATCAACTTTATTACATTAATGTACAAATTATAGATTTGTGCTAAAGTAGTTAATAATGACACGTGACACTTTAAAAAATAAAACATCTGAAAAATAGAACATGCATTATTCAAAATAGTCAAACCCATTTTGATCTCTATCAACTTCATATTTATGTAGCACAATTTAACGGGAAAATTGTTGGCTGACATATTCTTTGGACTTTATTTATCGTATAGTTTTTAAAATTTATGTGTATTATTCAGTGTAAAGTTAATATCTACAAAATTAAAATTACTATCCGTAAAGTTACTATCTATAAAATTAGAATTACTATCTATTGAAAAATATTAAAATTTTAGTTGATTAATATCAAGATCAATGCTATTATTTTATTACATGGTACTCCATCGTATTCATAATAATAGACACTTAAGGAGATATTTAAAATTTTCTATTGTTAGTCACCTTCACATTTCAAGATAGTAATTTTTTTTTTCAAAATTAACTTTAATCTCTCTCATATCTCCAACGAATTATATCAATGAAATTAATCTTTCAAATTCTCTTTCTTTTATTGATGTCTTATAAAGGGTGAAATAAAATTTTTGTTTGAAATTTATTATTCTAATGCAATAGTTATCGAATTCCTTGATATGTGTAATTTGAGTTAAATCGACTATTATTTTGAACCATATAAAATATTAGATTATTTTAAATTTATTATGAATTATTTTTTGAATTTTTTAGGTATATTAATTTATATATATATATAATTTCAACCGAAGGGTGCATATAAAAATTTTAAGTTATTGGATTATAATTATTTGGACGGGGAGCGCCGCTGGTAAATGCTCTGAGTTCAATTCATATAAACCTAACACAGTAAAACTTCTATAAATTAATAATATTGAGACCAGGGAATTTTATTATTTTAGAGTGTTATTAATTAATTAATATTTATTAATTTATACAGATTTTACTGTAATAAAGTTAAATTTTAATTATATCAAAAATTCATTGTTGATAAATTCATTATACATAATATTAATCAAAATTTACGTCATTGTTTATTAATAATTAAATATGATTCATTGTACTTATATTAAAAATATTCAATGTATATTGCTGAGAGATATACTAGAATCATATTTCCCTAAATTGTCTTAGGTATATTTCTAATTTTGAAGAATTATTAATTTATAGTTTTATTGAGACCATATATTTATATAGGAATCTTCCGAAAAATAATTATTTTATTAAAATTTGTAATTTTTTATAAATGGCCCAAGTCGGGACATAATAAAATTATTAATTTATCGAATATTAATTTATAAAGATTTTACCCTAGTTTTTATGTAATTTTTATGTGCGGAGTAATACTTAAAAATAGCTCTTCTCTAGGGGGTTTGGTTTATTTTCGGATTAATTTTTTTATCAATATTTTTAGTGGAAAAAAGATAGATTTGATCGGATTAGAACATAATGTAGCTCTAATACGTGATCATCAAATGTCAAACTCTATGCATCAACTTTACTCAATAGCAGGCTAGCAGCTAATGTATTTCTTCTTTAACAGCCTGTAAAGAGCTTGCCATGTATACAAATAATATTTTCATTTCAATATTAGATATCCTTTCTATAACTTGTTTTGTAATTGACCAATTATATTTATGCTATGATTCGCTTCCATCTAAATAAAATTGAACAAACATATCACTCCACATGAACATAACTTTAAAAAAAAAAATCATCTAAAGTTTACTAATTCTAAAGTATTAAGAATTAAAACTGTTTTGAGTCATAACAATTTTTATATTCTCTATGTTCTGAAAAAACAATCACTTTTGGCTTTTGCATTTGGTGCAAATATTAGTATTGTGTGTCCTGATTGAGATCAATATCTATAATGAATAGTTTGTTTTTTTTTAATTATAGTGACAAATTTTGGTGATTATAAGAGAATTAATGTACAAATGGTGGTGATGATATAAGAAAATAGTGAATTTTTTTAGAATTTATAAAAAAATATACAATTCGTAACTCGTTTTGAAAAACAAATTAATTTTATTTTGAAACATAACTTTTTTATAGAGTGAAAAAAAATTTCCGTATCCAACTTGCCGTCATTTGATCTAAAAAAATCTGAATGCATCTATTAATCCATTTTTACAAAAAAAATATATATATATATATATATATTTTTTTATTTTGAAGTCTGCATCCATCAAATTAATATATAAATTATAAAAAGAAGACTGAACAGAGGAAATGATATAGTAGTGGTACTGTTAATGTAGGGAAGATTTTGTAATATAAAAAAGGCTGGCGCAAGCATGCAGGCCCAGGCCCGCCGAGGCAGAGAGGCGCCTGGTCCATAATTATGCTCGACCAGCACCACCACTCCACTCCACTCTTCATCAGTTGAGCTCATCTTTGTTTACCACCTCTCTCTCTCTCTCTCTCTCTCTCTCTCTCTCTCTATATATATATATATATATTGTCTGCCCTCTGCCCTCTCCTTCTGACTCTTTTATGTCAGCCAGAGGTGAGTGGTGTGACCTGTTTCATTTCTCTTCCCCATTGTATTCTTGCCACCTGGGCCAAAAATAAATATTTCCCCTGTAATATATTTAGCTTAAGTAAAATTATGTATTTGGCCCATTTCTTAAATTTTTTTAATTAGCTCATTGAATATATCTTTTACTCTTCAACTTTTATTATTTTTTGTTGGTTATTGTATCCACTTCAAAATTAAAGTTATTAAAAATATAATAGTATTTGTGATATACACATATGTATGTATATTTCTTTTTTTTTTTTATCGTCTTTTTTTTTAATTGAATAATTTTTTTTTTCTCAAATATGGAACATACGATTTCTCTCTCTTTCTTTGTGACTTATGTGGGATAAATTTTAATATAATGATTAATATATATATATATATATATATATATATATATATATATTTCGTGGGCTAAATTTTTAATATAATAAGAGATTAATACATCAACTTCTAATACTTATTTTTTGACCACTGTATCAACTTCGATCATATTAAAAAAGAAATAACTAAAAATATATCTATTAATTTGAGCACCAAACAATCTACTTGTATAAAAAAGCATTTCTCGTGATTAGGTCAAAAAAAATTTATTATCACTTCTCTCGCTAATGTAATTATTTTATCTAATATTATTATATTTGTGAAGGATATTTTTGTGACTTACCTTTTAAATTTTCAATATAAATTAATGGTTAATCTTGGCCCACCCAATAACATAATCCTGACTTAGTTTCTGCCATTTATATTGTTCAAAATTAAAAAGATCGTAAAATAGAAGTTGAGATTTTTTATATTCGTCACAAATTGTGATAGACATAAAAGATAAATTTTCACAACCCACATATTACATTTTTCTATTTTATTAATACAAATTCATGAAATCCACTAAGAAATGAACCAATAAAATTCTAGGTTTAACGGACTATGATTTGTTGGTTCCAATTCCAATCTCTCTCCTATACCTATTTTCTCTATTCCTTCGAAATCTTGGTGTTTTGGGTTGATATAATTGTTGATATATTTTATACACTATATACTACTAGAATCGGTTACAATTGTGACGGATGAAACCGTTACAAAAGAGTGTAATTCGTCACAAATAAAATATTTTGTGACGAAACCATCCATCACAATTACCGTTGTATGGATCGTTGTCATAATTTGTCAAAAATTTTGAAATCCGTCACAAAAAAGATTTTGTGATGGATCGGTCCATCACAAATTATGACAACAATCTACCCACCATATGCAATCCATGACATTCTTTGGTTGAAATTTAAAGAAAAATTCATTTTCATGATATTTGCAATATATAATAGTATTAAAAAATTTAACATAGTCCTCAAAAATACAAAAAAAATTAGTTTTCTTTTTCAACAACTTGTCGGCCGCTGCCAGAAGTCATTAACGGCGAGTTTGAAGATACTTTAGTCACAAAAAAACCGTCACAATATCCCTTAATTCTAGTAGTGATAGTTTTCTCTTATTTAATTTGATTCAGCTCAACTCAAACTTGAATATTCAATGTCTTTTTGACTATTTGAGGTTTTAAATTTTGATTGGTTCATCTCAAAACCAAAAATTCGAGTAAACTCGGTTTATTTATAGTATTCGGTTTGCTCAACCAATTAAATAAGTTGATTTTTTTGTTTATCAGCTGGAATCGTTCCTAAACTACCGAATTCTCATCTATAACTCTATGAAATTTGATCATTAACCTATAAATCATAAGGAGTGTTCTTACCAACTTGAGATAACTCACAATCTCACTTAAATGAGTTGATATCAAGCACAATTTTTTATTTATTAAGTAACTTATGTTAAGTTCCATTTAACTTAACTAATGAACAAATTCAAATGAGCATGGTTCAACTCCTCTTTAACCCTAGTATTAGCTTAACTATTGTCCAATTGAGCAATCCATTTGTACCATGTATAAATCGCGCTTTTCCAACTTTCAAATCAAATAAAACGAGTAAAAGGATTCAAATCTTCAGTATTCTAGAAATTTAATGAAGAAAAAAAGGAGAGAATCTGGAGGATGGGTAATGATTAGAAGAAAAAGGCCTAGAAAAATTTCCTCTCCACTTTCATCTCACAGGTGAGAAAAAAAGTATTTAGAAGAAGATAATTATAATTTTTCTATTTTTCTCTTCAATTCTCACAGCTTAAAAAAAGTTGAACAACCTAATGACTCATTTTCTTATCTTTTTTCTCCTTAAAAGAACCTCAAATATTCAATTAACACAAACCATAGAGAGTAATACCCATAAAATAGAATAATTGATAAGACTAATTCTCATATCGAATCTAAACAACTAAGTACTCACAAGGGAACTAATAGTTACCTCTTCAACATTATTTGGTGTCGACAGCAGACCAATTCAATAATTCAGAACGTACCAACCCGATTGATGTCTTTGACAGCATTGAGCTTCCCCTAATATTAATCCATTAATCCTTTCCCAAGTCATGGGCCTACCACATGACACGTGTTTCAATAACAAAAGTTAGAATTTAATGTTCCATTTGATACACGGAAAGATATTTTTTGGAATATAGGAAAATATTTTCATTGAAAATGCTTTTTAAGAAAATATTTTTTGAAAATTTAATTTTTGATATTTGGTTGCTAATTTGAAAAGTACATACAAATACTATTATGATGGTGGTGGCGGCAGTAGTGAAAGTGGCGGTAAGAAGTCTGCGTCAGGTTAGTAGTGACGGCGACAGTGATGGTAGCAGGGGATGGTGACTGCGGAAGTGGGATGGCGGTGGCGACAACAGCATCATGGTGGTGGTGGTGGCAACAGAATGATGATGGCGGGATGGTGGTGGCGTTGGTAGGATAGTGATACTTTAGGTTAATTTTCAAAAATTGTTTTTTTTTTTTAACTCCGTAAGTCATTTTTTGAAAATATTTAAAAAGATACTTGAGTGTGAAAAACATTTTCTTAACTTCAAATTTTCCATTATATAACAAACATTGAAAATATTTTTTACATTTTTCATTTCTAAACAACAGAAAATGACAAAAAAACATTTTTCCGAAAAGCTTTTTCTTCCATTAACGGAACCTAAGATTTAAATTTAAGTTTAAAGGAAGAAACAAAGTAGGAAACTTACTTGTACTCTCTTCTTCTAAAATTAGAAAAACTTTTACAATTTCATTTGTAATATGAACTTGCAAAAATATAACAGTATAAACTTCAAGACAAGGGTTAAGTTTAGTTTTGTACTTCCCATATCTATGACCTGATACCACTAATACCAACAAAACGCAATACAGTCAAGAGTCAATTACATGTTTCCTAAAAATCCCAATATCTATACCCAAAATTTAATCTCTCTTCAGGATATGTTAATACAACCTTGTCTAATCCTATACAATAATAATACAAAATAGCCGTAAGACCGAAGATGTTACATCAACAAAACCTGAAGGAAACCAAAATGTAAGACTCATAGAAAAATAAATTTCTGATAATAGAGCTAAATTTTAATCCTGCTTCAAGGAGTCCAAATCTTGATGTTTGGAATGCCTTTCCATAAGAAACCTCTTTGTACTCTCAAGAACACCAAAGAAAATTGATCCACCAATGCCTATCCACATCACTCTTGGTCCAATACCCTGCAAAGATAAAATTATTATGAAGCTGGTGCAACTCTTTGATTCAAGATGTTCAGTTTCAAACTTTGGACTTTTGATAGTACCAACATTTGTAAATCTAGTTTCAAATATGATTCTTCAAATTCAACATGTGAATCCTAGAAATGTTATGTTTGGTGAATTTTACATGCTATATGATTAGCAGAAGGATTGTTTTAACTGAAATCAATTGAATTCACATCAATTTTAAGGATTAAAAATGGTCTCTCAACCTCACCATATCAAGTGAGAATCTTAATGAAACGTGAGGAACCGAGCTTAACTTTATATGGCAACCATTTAATTTAACTAATATTTAAAAATGTTCATCATGGTTATTAGATTGTATTCCATTTCAATTGACCACTTTTCCTTTTTTGATTTAAGTACAACTAACTTCATAAAAGTACATCAATAGTCAGGCAAAACATTAGAGTTGGTTGGAATAAATATTCTATTTAAATTAATCAACTTTTACATATTGCGTTAAATACTTGAATTAAATAAATGTTGAGAGTTTGTTGTGCCTAAACAAAAAAAAGTTAAAGGTAATTGGTTAAATAGAAAATGGCCCAAAGTTTGTTGGTTTTTCATCATTAACCCACCCAATAGCTAATTATTAATAGAAGAAATTTTTGTAGAAAAGAAAATATCAGTTCCAAATCATAGCCAAGAATCAAAATTTATTTGCATACACGGCAGGCTGCATCCTTCACCTCTACCACCATTCTTATTCCCACCACCATGCAACACCCCCATACCCACTTCTTTTAAATCTCCGTACAACAAAAACATAATAATAAATAAATAACATAACAGACTAATAGCCCATTGATCGAAATTGGTAATTGACTAATTAAGAGATTCAAAACTCAGATTATAGTTCTTTTATCCTTCAAGGATTGACAAAATTTCACTTATGTGCCTCCAACTTTTGGTCAACTTTCAATGTGATCCTCTTTTTAATTTCCTCACTCCAATCCCCCATCTATTCATAAACTTTCAATTAAGTCCTTCATCTCATTTTGCCCGAAAAAGAGACACGTGTTTCTCATATGATTTTATCTTAAGGACAAACTTGTATTTTTATATTCTTTTTATTTAAAAAAAGAAAAAAAAAGACATCAATCCAACACATGATGGCTAAAAAAAATTAAAAAAATCCACTTCAGAGCATTGTATTTCATTGCACGTATTGATTCAATGTCATTGTTTTTTCATTTCTTTTTCCTTAAAATAAATCTAATATGAAAAGACAAAGTTTTCCTTTAGAAAAAGTGACATGAGGTGCACATTTATTTTTCGAGACCAAATTGAACGGGCGGACTTAATTGAAAGTTTATGGATAGATGGAGGATTGAAGTGCCGAAATTAAGAAAATGAGTACCACATTAAAAGTTAATCAAAAGATGAAGGGAAAAAAGTGAAGTATTGCCTCTGGTAGATTATTATTATCATTGTACTCTTAAAAGAACTGTATTGGTTTATTTTATCCTTCACAAAAGAAAACAACTCTCAATCTCTTACATGGCATGTGTCCAAGATGACTACCTCTTCTGGAAAATGAAGAGTTTGAGAGTTCAAGCCTTGCTGTGAAACAACTCAGACAAAAGAAAACAACTCTAAAAGTTCTAATAAAAGAAATTTTGGGACATGAAACTAGTTTCAAAAGATAAAGCCCATTAATCGAGCTTTGTAAATTTCCCCAAGAGATTAAGGTCAAACAACAATTGCAGTGATTTCTAGGAGTCAAAATTATATAACAGAATTTCATCATAATTTAGCCATTGACGCTGCTCCACTCTACAAGGAGCTTTTGAAAAATCCTCCCAATTGGACTCATAAATGCACAAGTCTAGTCAAGAAGATTAAGCTCGGAGTTAAATCTTTATCATGTCCCTACATCCCAGATCCGTAAGCCTTTAAAATCATTGAAACTGACGCATCAGGCGTTGGGTATCGTGGCATCCTTAAACAAAGAAAGGATGGTAAGAAATAAACATTATTAAGGTTTACTTCAGGAGCCTAGAATTCTACCAAAGAATTGTTCCACAATCAAAAAGGAAATCTTGTCCATAGTTCTTTGTATTCAAATTCCAAAAGGAAGAAGTTTTACTCCGTGTAGACTTCTAAACAAGTCTTTCAAAAGGATGTAAAAAACATCTCATTTAAACAAATCTTTGCTCGATGGTAGGCATTATTATCTACATCCAATTTCGACATCGAATACATCCAGGGGAACAAAATTATTTCCCCAACCTCCTCACCGGGGAGTTTCGTAAAATCCGACTGACCTTAACAATATATTTGTTTGTGTTCTTAACAGGTATCCTCCAAGAACACCTAAACTACAACACAAAAGGAATCTTCCTCTTTCGTTGTGACTACGGAAAATAGAGATTGAGATCCAGAAAGAAAAAAGAAGCGCTGAAACGCCTCTTCCATTTTGTTTTGTTTACAACAATTCATAAAGAAGTCGGTCTTATAGACGAAGCCGACAAAGACCCATCTCTGCAAGAGAGTAAAAGAATACTCAATAGGCATTTTGAGTTGGGAACTGACTTACCCAAGTCATGGGAATATTGCAAACTTAACCTGACCGAAACAGATCTTTGATTTCTAAGCATACCAAAAGAGATCAGGAAATTATGGATTCTCCAGTATTACAATTAAAAGGATTTACTCAACAGGATTGGGAAATTTGCTCCACCATGTAAAAAGATTTCATAATTTAGACATGAATCCAAAAATTTATAATTATTTTGACTACGTTCAGGCATGGGATAAGATTCTTAATTCCCAGAACAGTCCACTAGCTCATAGCTGGTATTTCAATCCTAAACTCCTGGAAATTTTGGGGCTTAACGAGATCCCTACTTAATTTCAAATGTAGTTCTACGACCATGGTCTTACATCCTGCTGGCTAATTTATATCCTTATTTTCACAAATGGACAAGGGCCTATTCAAACCTTAATTTGACTCGGGCCTTATTAACCTTTAGTTTTGCCTACCAAATCCCATGGATTCTGGAAATTCAAAATTTTAGATTGTGTTCACATTAATTTCCATAGTCTTTGCAAGCCTTTTCAGCTCACATTGTGGAGTAAGACCAATATAGATCATGTATTACAAGACTTTGAAAAATGTGAAGCAAAAGAGAGGGTTAAAGTTCTTCTCAAAAAGATCATCTAAAATCTGACTTAAAGGGTTTTCTAAAGAAGAAATTCTCAGCTACATCTACAAGTAACTGACTCGGAAGACGAAATAGCTTCAACAGAAGTTCTTGGGGGACAACTGGCTAGTTGTCGAGCCATTTTCAGAAAAGATGCTCTCAAAAACATGCATGATGTCTTTGGCTCCCTATCTTTACATTATAAACAGCTTTACATCATAAATAAGGTGTAGTTGTTTCATTTCAAAGCCTGTAAGAAATTTAATCTTCCTTTTTCATCTTCAATTCTCTATCGTCTGAAATTGTAATCTTTCAGCGTTGCTCAAGCTTTTAACAACTAACATCAATCTATGCAAGTTCGTTTGAGTTTAATTAAGAATGATTCTACTATTATATAATTTTCTCTCATTTCTATATATTCCAATATCAGCTGAGTAATTTGGAGTGCAAATCTTTGGCAGACTTCCAATATTATAAAGATACTTCTCAAACGTCGGATCTTTCGAGCAGGCTGCAACAGAGATTTTTGGAAAGAAAAAGCTGGTGATGAATTTGCTGATAGTTCACTAAGATCAGATGTATACAAGGCTAAAAGAGAAGCACGATGGTTTTATCCATGAACAGAGAGTGGGAAAAGGCATACATTTATGCACTACTTTAAAGATTCAATGCCAGTTGGCCTTTGAAAAATCAAAGAAGCGAAAATATTTGGGGATTTCTACAAACAATATGGCATTGAAGGAATGCCAAGGCTTTTTAAAAGAAACATAAAAGAGAAAAAACCTGAAGTTATTATATTTAAGGTTAAAGTTTGGAGACTGATCATAACCTTTAAGAACACGCGATAAAGAACAATTAGATTAGATATTTGATGATCCATGTGTAAACCCGAAGTTATTATATTTAAGGTTAAAGTTTTAAGGAGCTTTGATCTAAAGAGATACTGAAAAGTCAAGAATTGAAGTAGATTTGACCACTGCACAACGAATTCATGATACATCCTAGTAAGGAATCCGAGAACTTACTATACTGTTGTCTCTTAAGCATACAAGAATGGAATTGTTTAACCCTTTTCTGGTTAAGGGTTTGACTGCTATCTGGACCACTAAGCCCAGATCTAGAAACTTATATTCTTTAAGGAATAATCAATGACTTCTTTCAATGAGAGTTCTATCATAGTGTGACCATTTAAGATCAGTAATGTTTCCTCTAGTCTTAATAAATTAATCTGACTTAAAAGAAAATAAAAAAGGTAGGTTTATAATATATATATACATATTGGTGATGTTTTTGGGGGTAGTCCAGTTATCCAGATATGTATATATGTCTATGTATTGTATTGTTTTTGTTCGCTCTTTCAATCTGTACAATTATATATGTGTGTGTGTATTAGAAACCGAAGCATAGAGCGGTACAATACCTTGGTGTAGGTCCGGGATAATCTGGCATGATTACAAAAATGAACTATAACTCATTTCCCTTTTTTCTCATAGATATTGTATATGGATTACTATACACCCAGTGGTAACATGTATACTCAGTGATGTATAACATGCATTTTCTGAAATATGTTCTTAGTAGTTCAACAACTTGGTTTCTTAGGAGTTGAGAGCAATATCTAATAAAAATTATTGATAGAAGTACAAAATCTTAATTCTACCCCATATTTTTAGAAATTTTATAGCTAGTAGTATCAGCATATTACCTATATAACACAAGAAATTAAACCCATATGATTGTCTGCGGCTTCAGTCAGTGATTTGACCCCAACAAAAATTAAAATTGTAATGATTTAAAATCTTTTATAATTTTTTCTTCGCATCGGTGAACACTGGACAGAAAAGTGTTCTCATCTAGTGTTTCATTTTCCTATATAAGGAACCAATACTCTAGTTCTATAATTTTCTATTCTCATCAATGTAATCATTTCTCAAGGAACAAACAAAGACCACGACGCAGATGGAAGATATGTTCTAGAAAACTAAAGGATTAAAAGAACAGCACCTTTAAAAGGGCAGGAGGTCCTTCCTCTCTAATAATAGTTTGAACACAATCAGAGATCCCTTTGTATTGGTTTGCTGATCCCTGCACATAGAGAGAACATTGCTCACTATCTCCAGCTATGACTTAAAAAATTAGCATAATGAGAAATAATATAGAAAAATGCATCCCAGTAAGCATGCTGGTAGATCTATTTCACGCATGTAAAACAATGACGGCAAGATGAAAGGGGCTCTATTGATCATACCTGTGTCATTAACCTAGTCTTTATAACATCAAGGGGAGTAGTTATAGCTCCAGTTATTGCGCCTACAAATAACCAATTCATGCAAACATCATACCAGGAAATTGCATGTCTGAAACAGTATTCAGGTTCGGCACTTTACAAATGTTACACTTACACTGGAAGTTTTTAACATCAACATAATACATATAAGACTGTAGATACTGATATGTAGATAGATTAGTTAAAACACAAAATAAGTACTTGAACTCTAAGGACAACATAGACTTTTGCATTAGCAATAATTTTAGGACAACTGATCCCAAGGTTCTGCAACAATCAGTGAACTTCAGAAAATAAAGTTGTCTATGTTGATTCCCCTTTGTCTCCTTTGCTGTTGTATTATTTTATACCTAAAATTTGTCAATTCAGTAGAGACTGAGTTGTATAATATTTTAAAATATTGAAATCCTGTGGCTGTTCATTTCTACTTTAAAATCCAGAGATATGAATGCTAATTCAACATAGCAGAGCGAGTGTAAATGTCAATTAAATTATTAAGCTTTGATATGATGCAGGAGCACAAGAGCAAAACACTGAAGGTATCGCAGCCTCACAGCCTATGACAGATCTGAGGAGAGTCGCGCCCGCAACAGAGGTTGGTGCTTTTGGGCCTTTGTCGGTCGTGGCCAACGACCGCAGTCGCAGCCTGCGACCCATCCCAATGACATTATTAGTAGTAGTAGCAGTAACGGTAATTATAGGTAATGAAACTAATAACTATGTATAAGCAGCAATAGCAGCAACCAATAATAGTATTATCATTAGTAGTAATAGTAGTAGATGACATTAATATTACCATATGTCCGTGTCTAATGAAAGTATTGATAATGCTAGCAGCAGATTTGAGGGAGGTAGAGCTAAGGATGATCTAACTTATCAGTCTTTGTGCTTTTGATTGGAATAACCTTATATAATAAATAACCTTTGTGCGGTAAATATTTCGTAAAGTTAAAACTAAGACTTTTGTTATTAAATAATCGCTATCTTTACCAAATCCAGTCCATCTTTATCAAAGCCAGATTAATCATATGAAGAAATGTATGACAATGTATACATGCGCAGCTCTCAAATCTCATCTTTTATACTCCCTTCATTCCATAAAAAGAGTTACATTTCTTTGGTTATACTGGGTTCTGAAATCTTAAAATTCAAATAATGACATGATTTTAACAAGATCTTCATATTACACGAATTTTCTTTTTGGAATTTTTATATATTGTATTTTGTAGTATTAATCATCTTACAATCAAACTTAATTTGATTTATATCAAATTTGAATCATAGAATTTCGCAAAATTATTGGATAACATTTTGACATGCAACTTTTTGTTTAGATTAGACTCTCTCATCATTTAAACTATTTTTTACTCTCATGTAGTTGTGCTAGATGTCAGATGCAAGTGTTAAAGCATTAATCACATTCTGAACCAAACTTGTGTGCTAGATCCCCAACTGAGATGGAATACATTATAGCCTAGAAGGATACCATTTGGAATCAGAAAATGAAGAGTTGGCAGAAATATTACTGGGCATAAGAAAAGGTTCAAGCAGATGAATGAAAAGAAACTAAAGCTCCCATGTGATAACTTACCAGCAAACGCACCAATAACTGCATTCTCAGGATCATTTAGTTCTCTCCGTGCCTGAAAGTAAACCGAAGAAGATAATGATCTGTGCACAAATGTAGTATAAACACAACAGTATATGAGGGCAGCGCTGATAGTGCCATGTTGATAAGATTAACATGGTTGATTGAATTAAGCTTGAAAATACACGAGATGACGAGAAAATTTACTACGAGATGGAGAACTTGTTGGAATTTCTTTAGGACAGTGGAAATAACTTGAACAAAGAGAAAACGTCATCTAGTTTATAAGGGCTTCCAAAGTATGGTAACTAAGAGAAAGAAATATGTGCAGGAAAGAGACAGAAACAACATCAGAAGATAGTACTTCTTGCAACAAAAAGTAGAGGAAAAAGAGAGACCATAGAAAAAAACCCAAAGAAAGTACTATTGCAATGGAAAGTGTCTAGAGTTTACTAATGAAATACGTACTGGCACTTGATAAAATGGAAAATGGAAAGTACTATTGCAATGGAAAGCAAGAAACAAAAATAAAATGTCTAAAATAAGTACAAAAGCTTACATCGTAAATTCATTCGATATAACTTGATGTTCTGAAAAATTGAGATATATAAAGATTGTAGCATAACTATTTTTAGAATTGAAAAATTTACAAAGATGATTTGAAATTATTGGACACCCATATCGTGTTTCATAAAAAATAAATAAAAATAAAAGGTATTATTAATTATCTGTTATTTTCAAAGTATAGATAAAAATGAGAATTAAGGTCTCTGCTTGAATTTCATTCAAAGAAAACATAATCTCGCTAACAAACACATTTTATTCAACTGCTTCGTGCTTCACAGTGGTTGAAAACCAAATATTTTAAATGTAATTTTCCTCCAAAAAGCTTTTGCAATAGGAAAGATTATGGGAGTTACTGTTTATTAAAGAAATGAGCAAAATTATAATCAAACAAGGTGCAGACTGTATCAATAGATCGAATAAGGTGTACATTTAACTACACAGAGAGAGAGAGAGTACCGCCAGCTTATAACCTATTCGAAGTTGCTCATAAATGCAGAACTGCATAGCATCAAATGGCAAATCACGCAGCAAAAAAGATCCATAGCCCTACAATTTCAGGGACGGGTGTGCGGGGGAAAGAAGGAAAAAGATGAAGACTTATTGCTGAAGATGAACATATATGATTTGGCACACAGGAATCTCTTTACATCCAATATCAAGTTGCTTATTTTAACCATATGCAGGTCATATGAGACATTCAAGTACAATACTAGTTAAGAAACAAAAACACAAAGGAAGACCTGTGGAGCCACCCTCTACTGGGAACAGGGAAAAGGAGAGCCTAATATTTAGAAATAAAGTTTGAAAGTATTAAATCTTTTAAGAGTAGTGTGAGAAGGATTATTGAAACAGTTGTCAATATAAAAATACAGATTTACTGAGAATTGTTGAGGAACTTGTAATGTATCTAGGAGCTGACTTGATAATGAAAGTACAATGCATACCGCATAGAGACCTTTAAAGCCCTCACTGGAAACGATAAGGCGAACAGCACTGGGGGCTGAATTGAATTGCCCAGTCTGCATTCTTTGCTTAACAACCTGCCAAATCAATCATACCACAGAAAAGCTAAAAACCCTTGTAGAACAATATGTTAACTTGAAAATGCATTGTTTATCTACCTCAGTTGGAACACGAATGAGAGAAGCAGCAATCCCACCACAAGCACCTGCAGTCTACATGAATTCCCACAAACTTTGAAGTAAACTTAAATGACTTCTCTAGCACTTAAATGAAAGTGACATAATACCGCAGATAGTAAACACTCCATATCCACATTAAACACAAATCAAAAGCACATGCATCGTAAGCAGCTAGAGCATGCATAGCTAGCACTAGCTAGATACTGTATGTTTTCCACACAAGTTGAATTATAAGCTTGGCGTCGATGCTAATAATCAGAAATTGATTAGCAGAAAAACAAACTTTGTTGTATTGAGCGAAATTGTTAATCTGTACAACACTTATATCCTTATTCTTGAACCATTCCCAGGAAACTGCATTAGAACACACATAAGATATAGCCAAACCCAAATATCAGTCCAAGTTCAATTTGTGTGGAAGTTGCATTGTCTATGTAACACCCCTCCCTCATTGAAACATGTGGGTTGTATATGTGTGCGGGGGACTTGAATCTACTACTAAGTGTGATAACAAGTCATGACCTTTTGGGTGAGCTGGTAGAGAGCTAAGATGACCAACTTATTGTCTTTGGGGCAGAAGATTTGAGCCGGCTTGTTACAATCAAGGCTAGGGAACAGAACATTGGACTGTAGGGCAGTTATCAACTGCCCAATTGCAGTTTTTAAACAGTTCAATTAACTCAGGATAAGGTAGAATTTGTTTGCAGTAACATCTAACATTCACACTTAACTTTTTTTAATGCAATTTTCAAAAATATATCCCAAATCCCTGATCAGTGATTAGACCAGGATCATATCATGAAAAATATAGTATAAGCTCTTACCAGATGAGCAATGGCACTAAGTTTTTCAGGAAAAACTTTCAACAACTTCTGCTTCACAGGTTCATATACACCAATAAATAATGCTGAAGCCCTGTATATGGAAGAATTATTACTAGCATGAAGCACATTTCGGAAAGTAGCTTCTTTAAGAAAAAAAGAGAGAGAATTCTATACTTTTCTCCAAGCAAACCGCAGAGGTGTAAATTTTTTTTTCCCAAAAAAAGGAAATTCAAGAAAAATCATAATGGTAGCTTTATGAAAGATATGCCATGAAAAATCTCTTAATCCAGAATTATTTTCTTTTGAACATGAACGATCCTCTTTGAAAAGAGAAAAAAATTCTTCTAGGAAAGTGTTTCTTTTGGAAACAATTGAATACTATTTTATAGAGGGGTTCACTTGTCGCCAACAGTTTACCGCAACAAACACTGGTAAGTAACCAAATGAAGAGAAACAGGCTACAATAATCTCATCTCCATATCAAACACAATAAAAAATAGAAAGCAACTACAATGATAATTAGAAAGCACTTACGGTAGGACACCAGCAAGATTTCCAGCTAGACCTGAATAGAGACCCTTAAGTACTATCTGGCCTCCGCCACGAGCTGCCTAAGAAAACCATTAAATGTGGATTAAGTTTCGAAGGCATATTCAGACAACAAATGTTGAGATCTTTTATAATATTGATACACATGATATCTGCAACTTCAAATGTAGGGATCTTTGGGCACCTTCTAACATATATGGCCTCAAACATGTACACAATTATCTTTCACTGCAAGAACTCAATAAAGCAAGTATGAATAGTTTCCTTTTAGTTTTACCGACAAATGATATGTTTCGTGTCATCTAATTTCCATATTAATGCAGAAGCATGAGTTGCATTATATCAGATTTAGAAAGTTAAAGCTAAAAAGGAAGAAAAGGCAGGTGGTTTTCATGTCATCAAATTTCCATATTAATGCAGAAGCATGAGTTGCATTATATCAGATTTAGAAAGGTAACGCTAAAAAGGAAGAAAAGGCAGGTGGTTTGGACAGATTCCTAAGGAACTATTATACTTATGATTGAAGTATTACAATTGAGCATCTCTAAATACTTCATCAGAATTGAAAAGGTAAAAGTAACTGTGACGATGTGCATTCGAACTAAAGTGGCTAAAGAAGTCGGCTAAGATTCTAGTCAAGAAGTCCAACTACTTTCTATATATGCCTATATGGACAGGATTTAATATATTGTAAGCAGACACTTTATGATACTAATTCTCTCCAGAGGAATTCAGGATAGAAAGAGATAAGTGTTGCATAGAATTATGTAGCTGGTTCATAACATCTGTGTCAGACAAATAAGACTCAGAAGAGCAGCGATATAGCCTAGTTGGTAGGCAAAACCTCTTGCTCTTTGGGCAAGTTTTAGTATCACCAGAGACAAAAAAACAGCAGCCCTCCACCTCACTAAATAGTTGAGCAGACTCTCTTCTATAAGCCAAAACAAGACTTTAAATATATTAGTTGTGCTTAAAAACAAGAAAACTGAAAGGATGAAGAAAAAAAATCACAACTTAACACCAATTTTTGATAAGTAAACACAATTTCATAGTTGTCCTGCCTGCAGTCGTGTCTTTATTGTATCAATTGGATACAAAGCCGTCTCCACAACAACTCCAGCTGTACCTCCTGCTATGAAACCTTCTGCAGAATTTAGGAGACCAGTAAGCATAAAATAGTAAACATGGGAATATTCAAATCACTTTGAATTAATTGACTCACACATTCTTCATGAAATTATAAGAACTACGGAAATCCATCAGTACAATCAAGTGACTGGACTGATTGCTTAATAATCTATACAAAGAGCCCCGGATTGTAGACAGAGATATCTAGACAATTCTGGGTTATCAATCCAAATGGTTTAATTTTATTTCTCCATTAAATAGATGGAAAGTATGAATTTTTATACACAAAAGTACCAGTTGCATCTTCTCTTTATATTAGTTTCTAAATTTATTTAATAAATCTACTCTTGGAAGATAAATTCTTCAAGACTACTTATACATGAAAGCTTGGTCCATTGATAGACATTTGGCTCAAAAAGATACACTCTCCACCTTCAAACTCCTCCTAGATATAAGGCTTCATAATGAGAACCCAGCCATAATAATCGTTGGATCTTGAGCTAGAAATTAAAGGATTATCCCCACAATCGAAATTTTATTATATATTCCGTGTTTTAATCCAACATCACCAATGATGTAAAAATTACAACATTTCCTTTAGAACATACCAAATACAGTGCGGAGAAAATCAAATGGCTTTTCTTCTCCTGTGCTGACTGATGCAAAGAATTTCTGTTTTTGCAACTGCAAGCAGGGCATTTTCCTATTGTAATCATCTGCAAAATCAGATCAACTGCTCAAATAGAATCAGGAAAAATGAAAAAAAGCATCATAAGCATAACCTCATTCAAGAGTGAGGTTTCCTACACGTGTTCCTTTGTTCTCTGTCATTGAGGGTTTAAAAGGATATGACTGGATATGGATAGGGGTATCTCTATTTGTTATCATTGGAAAAAATCCGTTTCAAATCGACCATAGAAGATTACAGACTGAGATTGATAATCTGTATCTATTTAATGTTGATAGCTTTCGATTTCTTTTATTTTTTATTTTTTAAAAATTTCCAAATTATAATACAAGACATATACATATAACTATATATAACATAATTAAATGTTCTAAAAATAATTATTGTAACCCCATAAATGCTATCATTAATTTGAAAACTTTTTCTTTTGTGTATAATTAATTTAAAATTAATTCTAAAATCAAGTAAATATTTATACAAGATCTCATGGATAAAATTTTTAAGATTTATAAACTGAATTTAAAATATAAATTTTTTTTTTCCATTTTTCATGATTATGATTAAAAGAATCTCAATTGTATTAGCATCGGCATTATCTATAGAGGAGGTTCTTGGGAAGAGAATATCCATCTTATAGTACATATTAGCTCTAATTTTTCCTACTCAGTTCCACTAGGATCGGATTATTCAACTACTGGCAAATCTCAAATTTTGGCTCAAATTTCAGCCTCCTTCTAGTAGCATTTTTTCCATGTAAAACAAATTACTATCAAATTTACTTTAAAGTATAACATGTTTTTAAGAATTATGAGTTTGTAAGTTTTTACATCTAAAAAACAAACAAATTATTACAATCCATTTATGGCTTTAATTGTCATGCATAAATATCGAAATTATTATTCGTGAGATCTTGTATCAGTCAAGCATTTATAAATTCATCAATTAGTTATCTACTAATCTAAACCTTAGCAAGTACAATTCCCTTACTTCCGTACATTGACTACTAAGTAAAACTTGCTTGGATCCTCCTCATATTCTAATCGAACTTTCTTTTCTCCTCAAATTCAAACAATATTACTCATGAGTTTTCCTCTTTTTTCTTATAGTTGAACCGAGACTAATCGGTTGGTTCAGTTTGTTGCTCTATGCAAGGATATACCGCCCATTTAATTAATGAAGGGATAATTTGAGGTTTAACAAGTGGGCTTAACACTTGCAAGACACGTATGTGCATGCCCTAAACATCAACCTTACAAATCAAAATAAATATGCAGAATTACAAATGTGAAGCATACAAAAGCTCCATCAAATTCAAAACACAAACTGAGTAGCTTAAATCAAAATGAACACGGTTCAATTTCAGTACTAAAAAGTTGAAAATAATCAAATGCAATGTAAGGCAATATAACTGAACCAAATTCAAGTGGACTAATTGCATACCCGAAAGAATAACAAACAGGGAACATGTTTCATACTCCAGTAATAAAAGCAACCATAAGAAACATTTCCAAATTTTATGATAATCCATACGAATTAAAAAAATTACCTGAAGTGGAGCATTTCTTATCAACAAACAGTGTAAGTGGACCCATCAGCTTCAAATCACTGCAAATTGATTCCAAAATTCAGAAAATAAAAATGCATTAGCTATAAGGGAGACCTTCTGTTCTACAAACATAGAGGTATTCATGTATTACAGAGTGATGGTACCAGTTAGCAGAAAAGATATTCGGCTCAATTGGGTAATGGGCGAGGAAGAGGATAGTAAGACTGTGTTTGGATATATTCACTCGACTCGGTATGTTAACAAACTTATGAGAACCGTTGCGAATTAGTTCGGCCTAGTACTCAGAAAAACTTTAAAATATATGTGACACCTAAATTTGCAAAACATGTCGAATTAATTAATAATCTTTGTGTTAACAAATATAAAATAATTAAATACCTAAATTAAAATACTTGAAGGTTAAACAAATATGTTGCACTACTTAAAGTAATTAATAATTGAGTTTACATAAAAAAAAAAGATAATTTAATAATAATTGAGTTTCAATCAATTGTTGAATAGAAATCAATTGTAATTGACTTTAAAGTTAATTTTTTAATGTTAATTTGAATGTTCTTTTAAATTTAAATTCATGAAAGGATTTTTTTTAAATTTATTTAAAGCTTATTATGTCAAGTTAGTATTATTTAAATTTATGTGTATAATTATTTTTAAAAATGTTAAATTGTTGTTTATATCCCTTGATTTTATATTTGAAGACATTTATTAATTACATTCATATTTTTCTCTAACTCAGTTGTTGCATTTATTTATTTATTTTTTACAGTTCAACGCCACATGATGATCTAGTTAACATATTCTATTAAAAATGTTGAGTTTCACACTCCTTATAACATGCTTATTAATTTGGTTAATTGTATGATAAACCATGTTAAGACATTGAAATTGATGATGTGTGAATTAATAAT
The DNA here is from genome assembly GCA_014636745.2 of Centella asiatica. Classification (NCBI taxonomy): domain Eukaryota; kingdom Viridiplantae; phylum Streptophyta; class Magnoliopsida; order Apiales; family Apiaceae; genus Centella; species Centella asiatica. The sequence continues at coordinate 17,991,242 of CM025786.1, forward strand.
TTAATTTAATTTTTGCTTATACAGATGTAAAAGAACTTAGTATGAAGGAATTCAACATTTTAGGAGAATTCAACAAAAAGTTAAGTTAGTTTGAATCCAATTTATTAAGAAGTTTGAGTAAAAATTTAAGTTAGAGGAATCCCACATGTTAAGTGGATTTAGTAGAAGTTTAAGTTCACCAATGATGATCACCACAAGTGTGCCACAAGAGAAAATTGAAGATTCAGCAAATGCGACACAAAAGCAAATAATTCGAATATTGATAAATCAAATTAGTTGGATAGAGTAGTAGCATATGAAGTTTATCTTCAAACAAATCTGACTCGGTTGATTGAAATGGACAAGAATTGAAAAACTTAAAAAGTTCTTATGAGGATCAACCTCTTGATAAGAACTCTCTGCTTACAATCAAATTGATCAAATACTCTCTACTCAAAATTAGAGAATATTATCCGACGAAAATCATAAACCTCTTTTATGTTTACAACTTACAAATCTATTTATCTATATAAAGTAATAGAAATTGGTATTTACCTTTTTTTTCTCCCTGTTTAATATCTGTAATATTTTTCGATATATTTTTTTAATTTCTCATAAAATAAAATAAAATAAAATTTCTATGACAAGAGAATCATCAATCGCGCTATTATTTCCATGACAAAATTACTACTATTTTCTCTTTCTTTTGGATGCATGAACTTTAGGTGAAATTGGCCCTCTTTGAATAAGTCAGGGTCAATGTTTTGAAATTTGCTGGACTAATCATTACCATAGGTTGGATCATCAATTGGTCAGATTTTCGATTCAGTTGATCATCCAAAATTGTTTTTTTTTTTTCAAAACTCGTTTTGATTTAGTGATGTAACGATTAAACAATTCAACTCGTTGAACTGGTCATCGATTCACTGATTCAAACCCTTTTACTATAATTCATTATTTTAAATTTTGTACATTTCTCTTAAAGATAAATTTTATATATTATATTTATAAAAGTGAGCTATTTATATTGTGTGATATTTTTCAAATGAGCATATTAACAAGATTATAAATATAAACTAAAATATAATGTTTAATAAAAATTGTGCATAAATATTTACAAAAATATAATTATGATATCATTAGGTTAGTATTAGTCTGAACACAAGTTTAATCAGTGATCCATTTGTCCAGCAAACTTTCTGATTTGATGAACGATTCGAATTTGAAAACATTGGTCGAGGTATAGTACATGCTTAAATTGAGATTAGAATGTCATTATTAGTTACGAATAAAGTATTGTTTACGAATTAAGGTTACATCACATAATTACCTTTAAATAAATAAATAATAACAAAATAAAATTAACTTGTAATATATACTTAGTGTAAAACTTTTAATTAATTGATAAGGAAAGTTTGTCTTTTATATAATATCTTTTAGAATAAAATAGAGAAAAAGTAAATTAGTGTCTAACACACTCAATGTTATATATGTCTCTGTATGATTTTTTTGAGCGATGTAATTTTAGTTACTTTTTTGAAAAACTTTGTAACAATTTAACTATTGAATAAAACAAATTCGTTTTACTTAATTCATTTAACAAGAAAATACATATAACTTTTATCTTTAAATGAATAGACATAAATTTCATTTTAACTTTTGCCATTTATATGATACTTTCAAATAGATATTCAAATGTGTAAATGATGTTCAAATGTTTTGTAGTAATCAATTTTAGAAACAGTTAACTCGATAAGTTTATCTTAATGAACTTGAAATTACGCAATAAAAAAATACAATATAATAGATATATAAAAATTATCCCAAATAGAGAATTTTTGTAAAACTGTGAGATAGATGCCTAATCTATATTCCGCCATATTGTATATATTTCTATTCCTTATATTAAAAGAGGTACACTGACGTCATGTACTCCTATAGTGACGTCATGTATAGAAACTACGTATTTTCGTATAGGCGGCAAACAGTCGCTCCTGTCGGTTTAGTACTTTAGTTCCTTTCGTTGGTTCTATCTTTGTCTCCAATTTTTCGATCAATTGCAAAAGTGGAATCAATACCCTGAAATTAGTCAAAGATCGGAATTGGGGTTTTACTAATCAGTTCAGATGGGAAAATTTGGCTTAATCAACGACGTTAGTGTCACCGGCGCTGGCGTGGGCATCCAGCAAGTTGGGAGTTGAATATCTCGTACAGTCTCCATCACCGAGTCCATTATAGCAAATGTCAAAATATTGGAATATATATTTCACATTTTCTATAACTCGGGTGTTACTGTTTCCTCCGTTAGGAAGTCAAGAAGGTTGTCCATGATGTTTTCCCCAATGAAAATGAGGTAAATTTTGCCTCAACTGGAACAGTTATTATAAGTTGTTTGATATTCTGATATTGTGTGTTAATGAATTTAATTTCCAGTTTCATTGTAGAAGTTAGTTTTACAGCAAGAGATAGTGTTTTAGAGATCTTTGATGGACCACAATTGCTTAAATTTATGATTCTCGATTTGTTTATATATCATGCATGTTGGTATTTAGTTTTAATGACAAAACCGCCCGCCAATTGTTTGTGAAAATGTATCTTCCAAATTTTAGTATTCCATCATGTCATTACCAATATAATTATGGTGTCCTTCCAATGTCCGACATCTTTACTCAATAAAAAGACCATCATTGGTTAATAAAAGACTTGGCAAAAATAAATTTGGCTACTTTTAAGGGTCATTAAACTTTTAAAAATTGCAATTACACCATTAAACTTTATATTAATGTGCAATTAAACCATTCCGTTAAAATTTAATGAGACCGTCAACTTTATGTTGATGTGGCAAATACGTGACAACTAAAAAAATAAAAAATGAAAATTTTTGACACATGAGATTGTGATGTGTTTAAATAATTATTAAGAAGAATCCAATTATTTGTTTAGGGTTTAAGACTGAGTGCTACTAATTTTACCATATCGGAAGTTATGCAGTGGGTATGCTTGTTGACTTTTGAAGCCACCGTCTAGACATTTGCCCTCTTCTATTCTTCTTCTTCCAGCTATTGAATCGCCACCAGAACCTCCATAAACGACCGACATAGCCACCATCACTACCGCCCAGCACCATTCCTAATCACCATTATCATCTTCATCTTTTTCATTTCTCACTCCATCACTATAGCTGACCACCGTTGGTTTTCACTAAAAAATCGAAAGGAGAGTTCTCGAAACCCATCAAATCCAAATTGTTACAGATCTGAAAACCAAATAGTGCCACATCAGCATTAAATTAACAGATTCTGTTATATTTAACAGAATGGTGTAAGTAAGATTTTTTTTAAAAGTCTAATGGTTTAATCGCATATTTTTAAAGTTTAGTGACCGAATGCGAAAAAGTGGCCAACTTGAATGGCCAAATTACTATTTTTGCCTAAAAGACTCTGTTCACCGATTACATTGAGTCCATTTCTATTTTTTTAGAGTAACCATTTGAAGTCCTTACCGGCTCTTTGTATTATCACTTGTTTATGACTGTCATCTGTATCTTTTTAAGTGCTATTGACCAAATGAAAGTAATTATTGGATTTCTTTTTATTTGAGTTTCTTAAACATTTCATGGTCTGTTTGATTCTTCAGTTGAAAGAAGTACCCAATTTGAGCTTTAATGTGCACTGCCTGCCCGTCAGTTGGTATGAAATATTAAATTTATACGTGTTCTCGTTTTTAGATCTACAGTTTTTCATTAACTTGACGATCTAAATGGCTCAATATAATGTGGACGAGTTTATTAATTGGCATGTTTATATTTGGCTAACCATTCTTTGTCGAATTTAAAATCTTCTTTTTACTGTCGTAAATTCTGATTTCTGACTTTAACAGAATTACTATGTGTTACTATTGGGTTACATGTTTCTGGACCTCCCCCGCAACTCTTTTGCCTATCAATGACATTTACTACTTATTAACATACAAATCATGGCCATCTACTCTAAACATTTATATAAGTGTTGTAGATGTGAAAATGTGCTTCTGACTTGAACATTTATTCCTTAATTTTGAACTTATGCCGCTTAAACAGTTGTTAACTCGAATTTTGGAAATCTCTCTTTAGCGGTGCATGTTATTTCCATGAAAAATAAGAAAGATGGCTTCTTTATTTATTTACTCCTTTTTTTCATATTAAAATGTTATGTCAACCTCGGTTAATATTTCAATGGTGAACTTCATTTTCCCTGTTGCATAAGTACTTCAATAAAATTTCTTGTGAATGCCTTGCGGTCTCTCTTGCAATTCTGTGCACGTGCATATGTGAGTATGTGTATATGACATCTTATCATCTACCTTTAATGAAAGCTTGTAATTGTTTCTTACTTTCCTCTCTCCTCGCGTTGTCCCCAATACTCAGACGCTTCCAGTTATTACTGTATTTCCTCTCCCTTCTCCTGATACTTTGTCCCTGACATATACGACCGATATTAATTTATACGATCATTGAGATAAATTTCGCTAATAGAATAGAATTTCTATTTAGTTCAAAAGTTTGGAATTTTATTTGCGAGATGTAATTTAACGATCTCTATTATCAAATTAATTTTCGTGGGTTTATGTCTTGTGTTGACATGGAAAAACAAGTCAATATGCGTTGTTGTCTCGGTAGACGCAATAAACTTGTTCCTAAGGAGGTCCGGGAGGCAGCCTGTCATCCAGGAAAATTGTGAAAAAGGTTTACTGTTGTTCCAGTTCAAAGGTCCTGTAAAATTGTTGCACAAACTGTTTGTACTTTTTTTCCCTTTTCTTACATTTGGAATTGGCAAGTTTTACTAAATCGCTGTAATGAGTTCGCTCTTTATTTCCGGGTACTGAATTATCTTACATCAGTTGGACGGACCTGAATCATAGGTAAACAAATTGTAGTTATTTACAACTACAATAAAATTACCGTCTCATATCTTGCTTATATTTGTTATTCTATTTAAATATTACATGTTTGTCTCAAAATTCTTATAAGAGGATTTCTTATTCAGCTGGTTTCAAAATTCTAACTGCATTTTCTCAAACTTGCTTAAGCAGTAAGAGGTTTTTCAGTAAGAAAGTTTTTAAATAAAGTGAATTTTGAAAATTCTATTCAAACTCGCCTTCCAGCATTTTCCTTTGGGACCTAACAGAAAATGTTAGCAGAGGGAATGAATTGGAATAGGTGAGTTGCATCATCTTGTCTTTCTTCATTTATCTCAGTGCCCTCTTTCTTCATTTCCATATCTTTTTTTTTATTTAAAAATTTGTTTAGCCAGTCGATTTGTAGTCCACGACGATGCCAAATCGACACCATACAATGCATCTAAAAGTGAATATGTAGAAGCAAAACATCATGCTCTAATCTAATTCAAGAGGATGGACAAGAACTTGAGAGATGCATGAGGATTCGATCGAGCCTAGAATTGTCGAATAAATTGAGGTTGGACATAATAAAGAAACAATTGTTTAGGGAGATTTTACAATTGACGACCAAGTTTTAAATGATTTGAGGAGGAACAACTTGATGTACAAAACATGAAAAAATAAAAGCTATTGACATGCACTATTATGTACATGTTTGTTTTGACTTAAAATCATGATATTCTAGATTTTGTCATTGTCAAAATCTAAAATCTCATCATAATTTTAAACCGAAACAAAAACAAGGTAGTCTATATTTCTGTTGGAATAGTCCCTCCGTATGTGGAAGAAAAAAAAAAGAAGTTGGTCAAAGCTGGTGGGACCCACAGGTGAAATAAGTGTA
>CM025786.1:17997009-18156033 GCA_014636745.2 Centella asiatica
TGTCTTATCGTCATATTTTTGCTGCATATATATTGCTTGGGTATTGCTCTATTTGATTGTTTCATCGAAGGTTCATTCGAGACTGAGAAAAATATTGTCCAACGAAAGTTTATTCCGCATTTGTTATTGTCGTTGCGGTCATTTTTCCCATCAATTTCAAACAAACAATTGTAATCCTTTGCTTTTCAAGACTTGAACCATGAATAGATATTACTGTACTTTTGTGGGCTGCTACCTCATTTATCCCCCTTTCTTCTCTTTGATTCTTTCTTCCCTTGTTCTGTTCTACACACACAACACACATTGTGTGTGTATAGGCAGTGCGAAGAAGAGATATGACCCTTGGACTGAAGGAAAAGGTTGTAGATTCTAATGAAGCAGTCTTGATCATACATGCTTGAGTGCAGGAGCATGGGTTGTGAGTGATATGGAGTTTCGGATAAAATTTGCAGCCTGTGGCAACATTTGGGGAAAGAGCTGACCCACAGTCACAGATTATTAGCATGATGTATTACCCTTAGATGTGTTTGGTTGAATAGAATATAATGACATGAGAATAAAATGGTTGGATAAGAAGAAAATGGCGGTGGAAAATAAGAATTACAAAAATTATGAGGGAAGTATGAAAATGGAGAAATGAAAGATTATGCGTAAAATTTTGGTTATGATGAAATGAATAAGTTCTATCTTGAAATGTGAGTTTATAAATACACACGACTTTATTAGAAAAAATGAAGTAAACAAGGAATCTTACGCATGGATAAACTAATAAATACTATAAAATTCATTTAATTCTCATGTTATTCTATTTCATTGAACTTAACGTCTTTAGCAGTTTCTATGTGCTTTTTCTGACTAACGCATTATGATTTTCATATGTTCTCTACTGTGCTCAGTAATCTCTTTATAGCTTAAATATGTTGGCATTTCATGTATTTTCTACTTTTGTGCTTTCAGCTTGCAGTAATTAAATTAAAAATGTTATTTTGATTTTTGGGACAATGATCCTCAACTCTGGTTCTGTGGTATGTATTTGCAGAATGGTCTGGAGGATGCTTTTGTTAATCGGATATACAATATTCTCAAAGAAGATGATAATTATAGCTTAATTAAAAAAACATCTCAGAATTCCAGTATTTATCGTGAGAAAGGACAACTTCTGCGGAAGCTAGCATTTGAATACGATTAAAGAGATTACTTGAATACTCATGCAAGTAAAGTCTTATTCTTTAATCTGTCTTTAATCGTATCCATATCTATTTATACTATACGTTAAGACTTAGGAGTATTCAAAAAAAGATAAATAAGAAAATGTGAAAATTACAACAATGATATGTGAGTTCGTAAGATAAAAATAAGAGAGAGAAATTAGTTTAATTTTTTATTCTTTAAATATTACTAAAAGAGAAAATGTTATAAAAATTGTGAGAAATACCAGAAAGAAAAGTGTTGTAATAAATGTTGGAAATAAAATTTTCTTGTAAATTACTATATAAGGAAAAAATGGAAGAATTGAAGGATTTTTTAATAGATGCCTAGTGTAGGTAGAGATAGATAATAGACAAGGCATATACTAGAATGTAAAATCGCAGGATATTTTATATTAATGTGACTCAAAATTAACCAATTGTGAAGCCTAAAAGGCCTAGAAGGGACGCGGTCGCTATAACTGTTATGGCTTTGAAAAACATGTTCGCGATAAGATTGTCCTCTCCTGCCTATAATCGTCGGCCCATTTCTCTCCTACCTTATCTAAGATTTATGGTCACAATCCTCGAAAGTTGGTGTTTTTAAGATTATATATCAAATTTAGAAAATAAAATTTTATCTTTTTAGAAATTATTTTTTCATTAGAACAAAAGTTTATATTTAAAATTTGAAGTTTTATTTCATAAAGAGGGTCACACTTAAAATTTTATCATTATACTAAAATGTGCGTTTATCTGCACATTTTTTTTTATCGTAAGTATATATTTTATACAATCATGTAATTTAACTTTTTTTTTTTGTGTGGATGAGAGATTGTGTATTTTAATTAGTGTTCTAAAAAGCGGCCTAGAGGGTGCCAAGGCAGCAACAATAACTAAAATGCATAAAATTCTATTAGGCGTCTAATTGTGCGTCGAATTAGTTATGTGGGCTAAATAAAAATAAAATAAACTGAAATTATTTTAGATAAATAATTTTTTTAAAAATTATTTTAATTGAAAATCTCATATTTTCAAATTAGGTAATCAAGTTAGAGGTTATAATAGGTATTTTTGTTATATTTAATAGAAATTATATATATATATATATGTCGCCTAGAACCATCGCATAACAACCGTCTAGCCGTCCGCATAATTTTTTCCTATAAGGTCTAGGCGTTCCAAGGTCCGTTGCTAGCATAACCCCTTTTAGAATACTAATTTTAATTAAAATTGTAAATAAATTGAGTTGCTTGTTTATTCGATTTGATTTAGTTTGATTTTCAATTTTAAACGTAAGTTTAAGTACTTAGATTCGATTACAAAAGTTAAAATAAATTTGACTAATTTATATTGTTTAACTCGAATATGCTCAATTATTTAAGCGAGTTAAACACGATTATTTTACTCATTAAGAAAATTTTGTCCGACTCATCTCTCATCTTTAACGTATAAATTCAATTAGGCTCGGTCAGAATCAATTTCTCCTTATTAGAAAAAATATTTCATCAGTCCCCAAAAGAATAATCTCACTTTTTGTACGTATTTTTAAGTACGATTTGACACATATTAAATATCTTATTTAATTTATTAAAAAATATAAAATAAAAATATAAGAGTTAAAAATTAATATTATGAAAAAATTTAAGTTATTCTAATTTTGTATCGCATAACTTCACATTAAATTACGTGTTGCAACGATAATTCAATCTTATACAATTATTTGTTTATACACAAATATTATAATTTAAGTTTATGCAGCATTCAATCAACAACGATCACCTGTAAGCTTTTTTACTTTTGTGCTCCACTGCATCATCCGTTAATTATCCCGTGTGTAGAGTGTAGTGGGGGTGGAGTTTGGATAGCCAACAGCAAAGATGAAAGTAAGTTGCTGGATACTCTCTTTCATCATTCTCTTTACAGCGACAACAGCAAATTCTGATGAAGATAATTTTCGCACCAGCATAATTTTCGCAACACTAGGCAGCAAATCTATGTATTCCTTCGACATATATACCCTCCCCATCATCAATTCCTTTTCCAACTCCGAGTTGCAGCTCACTGACGGCGAATCCCTCAACTTCAATGGCCACTTCACCTCACCCACTTCGGTTTCTTCGATTCTCGAGCTTCCCAATAACGAGGACGACTACCCACCTCCCCTCCACCTTATATATGTCACCGAACGCAACGGACAATCAATGATATATCTCGATGTAATTTATACTGATCATCCCACTGGTAAGAGATCTATTCTCCAAGTATCTACTGAGTCAACTAACCGAGTCCGCATCCCACTGGTGGGTAATGAAGTAGGAAGTAACAACAGCGGTGATGGTACTCGAATTTCGATGAAGGACAAACCGAGTTTGGCTGGTGAATCGCTGGTTTATGTGTCGACTCACGAAGACCCGGGGGTGTCTCGGACGAGTTGGGCTGCTGTGTACTCGACTCACTTGAAGACCGGATTGACTCGTAGGCTGACTCCTTATGGGGTGGCTGATTTTAGCCCTGCGGTGTCTCCAGCTGGGACGTGGACGGCGGTGGCGTCGTTGGGAGAGAAGGGATGGGGTGGTGAAGTTGAGGAACTCGGTACGGATATATATGTGTTTTTGACTCGGGATGGGTCAAGCCGAGTTAAGGTGGTTGAGCACGGCGGATGGCCGAGTTGGGAGGATGAGTCGACTCTATACTTTCATCGGAGAGGTGAGGATGGGTGGTGGAGCATTTACAAGGTAATTCTTCGCGGAAATGGTTCGACGGACACTGACTCGATCGTAACTCAACGAGTCACTCCGCCGGGTCTCCACGCGTTCACACCTGCTGCTTCCACGGCCGATAAGAGATTAATCGCCGTGGCAACAAGACGACCCGGTTCAGATTATCGCCACATAGAGATATTCGACGTCGTCTCAAATGAGTTTACTGAATTAACCCGACCCATCTCGCCTAATGCTAACCACTTCAGTCCGTTCTTCTCCGAGGATTCTACGCGGGTTGGGTACCATAAATGTAGAGGATCCACCAAGAACAGTAAAAGCTTTTTCCTGGAAACTCTGCAAAACCCAGTGCCCGAAATCTCCCTCTTTCGGATTGATGGGTCGTTCCCTTCATTCTCACCCGACGCTAACCAGGTCGCCTATGTGAATTTCCCGGGTCTTTACGTGGCAAACATTGACGGGTCGGGTCGACGAAAGGTCTTGGATGGCATGACCTTCGGGACTGCATGGGACCCGAAAAGAAAAGGGGTGGTATACACTAGCTTGGGACCCACATTTGAAAGTGAAAGTACCGAGGTTGATGTAGTTTCTGTGAACGTTAATGATGATGAACTTGAGCCTAGGTATAAAAAATTAACTCATGGTGGAGGAAATAATGCCTTTCCGTGGCCTTCACCCGATGGTAAACGGGTAGTGTTCCGGTCCGGTCGGACCGGTCATAAGAACTTGTACATAATGGACGCGGTCAAAGGCGAGTCGGGCGGTTTGCAAAGGTTAACAGAGGGCCCTTGGAGTGATACGATGTGTAGCTGGTCGCCAGATGGCGATTGGATTGCTTTCGCTTCGGACCGTGAAATTCCTGGTTCGGGCGGTTTTGAGTTATTCTTGATTCACCCGAATGGTACGGGGCTCCGTAAGTTACTCCAAAGCGGATCAGGCGGACGGGTCAACCACCCAAATTTCAGTCCGGATGCGAAAAGCATTGTGTTTACTTCAGACTATGGTGCTGTATCGGCTGAGCCAATTTCAAACCCACACCAATATCAGCCTTATGGTGATATTTACAAGATTAGATTGGACGGCTCAGGATTGAAAAGATTGACACATAATTCGTACGAAGATGGGACCCCAGCGTGGGGCCCCAATTTTATGAAGCCCATTGATGTTGAGTGGGCAGAAAATGGGACAGAGTGCTCCTTTGAGGATCTGCAGTGGCTTAGCATACCAAGCCAAGGTTTTGAGCTTGCCAGTGCATATCTTAATTCTTCAAGAATTCAATGTGGTGGATAAATGGTTTCTGTGCTGATGTATGTTTAGTTATAATGAGTTCTTTAGCTACTTGTTACTTGGGTTGCATACTTGCATATTTCTGTGATATGTTTTATGAGAAGCCTAGTGATTACTTATCTTATGTAAACTTTGAACAATTTTTGTGACTTGTGATGCTCTGGCAAGCGTATGAGCTTTCAAAGATCTCGGATATATTTTTGAGGAATGTTGATGATCATATTGTTGGAGCAAAAATTCCAGATTTTGGGATTTTAAGGTTGTGCATGACTTGGGAAAATACTTGGTGTATTCCATAGTATAATGAAAGATTCACTAGATCTACTATTTGCAACAATTGTAAACTTGTGGAAATTGAATTCTTGTCTATGGCAGGTTGTGTAATGTTTGAAAAATCAGTGTACTCGTGTGTGTCTATACCTGTTTCTGTGACGAAAGCAATTAAGTTACTAAAGTTTGGCAGTGAGTGATTTTGTGCCTAGTGTGGGGAAATGGGATTTATATGGTGCTTCCGGAGAATGTTCTGCTGCAGATTAAAGCTGCTATGCCTTGGTCTGATTTTGGGGAGGATGATAGTCTAATTTGGGATAGCTCTGCTAATGGGAAGATTCACTCTTTCTTCTGCTTATGAGGCCATAGTTGTTGAACCCTGTAATGTTGATAACTTTACGCTTTGGAAGTGCAAGGGGCCTCATAAAATCAAACTTTAACCTTGGAAGTTAACGTGTGCATGTTTAATTACGAACGCTTGGTCGGAATAATGCAATGTTATTGCAGAGTCTTATAGCCAAGAATGTAGAGAGGATGTTGAAAGTATTGCCCAAGAGCTGATGGTGTGTGGGCGGGCTAGGCTTGATCTTTCAGGTTTAGATGAATGGAGTGAGGATCCTGATATAAAGAAAGAGGGTGGCAAAGAATTGAAATAGTTAGCAGTCGTGTTGTTTGGGGGGTGGGGGTTGGTGAAAACAAGGATATAATTTTTTATTTTTGGTTTGTCTTGGATCCATTGTGGTAGAATTGGATTAAGCTTAAAATTAAACTGGATCCCCAGTTCTTGTTGGAATTAATCGTTCGTTCTGATATTAGCAAGTCCCATCTTGAGTTCATCATTTGTAGACCCTTAATCATGCCTTCACGCTCCAAAAAATGGAAGTAATCAAACCATCTCGTAACAAATTAACAATACGAAAAACAAATGAAAAGAGTGCCTAAATTAAAATAGAAGGAACAAAAGATTACCTAGTTTGAGCATACGAAAATTTTGAGGTACCGAGAGAAACTTAATATTTTGAGATGAAAATTAAAGAAACACATCAATCAAAGAAGAGTAAAAAGAAAAATATAACTTAAATTTCAATCAAAACGAACCTCTATAAAAATCAAAATCTGTAGGAGAGAAAACAATCGCCAATGCATCGTCCAAGCTTACCAACGAAGTAGAGAGAATCATATGCAAGAGGCAAAGGGAGAAACATAGCTGTCATCCTGGGTGAATTGAAGGCGTGGAAATGTGTGATGTAAATCACGACAGTTATTTTAAAGTCAAAGTATTTAATAATATAAATATATTTAATCTTATTTAAGAAATTACAGGGTTGTGAGTAAAATTTTTAAATTAATTCTTTATCGGAAACCAAAATCTTCCTTCCTACGAATATGAATGTTTTCATATTTGTTTGCGAAATCGTAGTCATACTAATAAAGAAAAAAATGTTACTCCGTTTTAGTTAGAGAAGGTGGTTAGGGGCAGTTAAAATGAGTTATTATTTGATGTATATCATATGGGTGATAAAATTAGTTATAACAAAAAAGATTAGTTACACGAAGGTAAAATAATATAACATTAATCTTCAATTTAATTATATATGGAATTAACTTACCTCCTAATTGAGGTATATGAAACAATTTCCAGCTTTAGGTATAAACTATGTTGCCAAAACACCTAAATGTGGCTACTTGAAAGCTAGCTGCCAACCAAAGATTTACTTCTTTAAACACAAACTTGTACCCCAAAACCTTTTATAAATCCTTGATTTCATCCACACGACTAACTCATCAAATTTACAAGAATAAATTTCTTTGTGAAATTGTAAGCACTTAACTGAACAACGTTCTGAATCAATTTAAACGAGATAACTCACGAGTCAATAATCATACTCATAATTTTTCAAATTTATTCATTGACATGGGGTCTACTACCTTGTGTTTAGTTTTATTGGGGTGTTTGACATTACATATTGTAATGGCGGAGGGAGAACTTGGCATATGTTGGGGAAGACAAACATCTCACAAATTGCTTCCGTCGTCAATGATTGATATGATTGCAGCAAATGGGATAAGAAAAGTGATGCTTTTCGACCTCGATCCTGCAGTCACCAGTGCCTTTGTCGATACTGGTATTGAAGTTTTGGTCACATCCCCAAATGACAATATTTCTCACACAATGAACACTGCAGCTTGGGTTAACAAACATATTGTCGATCATATTCAAGAAGGCGTTCAAATAACGTAAGTAATGCTATTTCACTTGTTAGGACTAATCGATAGTGATAAAAAAAAAAATTTAATTTGTAAATCGTAATGACGCAGAGTTAAATCTAATATGATCGTGATAACAAGGTTATTTTACCTCTTATCAAAATTATTGTGGACGATTGAGATTACATTTAATTGGAATAAACCGTGTTCTATAATAAATTTATGAACATAAATTTTCTTTTGGATAATGTCCATTGCTTATATATATATATATATATATATATATATATATATATATTTATTTATTTATTTTTTATTTTTATTTTTTGTGTGCATACAGGCATTTGCTTGTTGGAAATGGGAGGATAGTAAACGCTTCATGGTTCAATGATCTAATTGGACATTATGAATCGTTTCAAGATGCTATCGACAATAATGACAGACTTAACCGTTGGAATAAAAAAGTGCTGGTAACCCTTCCTCAATGGACAGAAGTCCTCAAACCTGGTATAGAAAAACCATCTCAATCGGATTTTCGAGAAGATTTAAATGACGCGGTGCTAAAATTCTTGCAAATTCTTCGTAAACATGGCAGCCCCTTCATAGTGAATTTGTTCCCCCATTGGGAACTCCGCCAGAGCAATTATCCTCTCGAGTTTGGTTTCTTTGATGGGAATGCAAATTTCAGTATTAAGGACGGAAATACAGTGTACGATAATATATTTGATTTAACGTTTGATAAATTCTTTTGGGCGCTTAAAAATAAGGGCTTTGGTGACATAGAAATGGTTGTTGGACAAGTTGGTTGGCCTACGGACGGAGATCCTTACGCCAATGTGACAAATGCAAAGAGATTTTTTGACGGTTTCCTCAACCGTACTGCTAATAAAATCGGAACTCCATGTTATTCTGGACCAATAGAATCATTCATCAACACTTTCATTGACGAAGATAGCAGGGATATTGCTCTTCGTGGTCCGACAGACCGACATTATGGACTTTATAATTACGACGGAACGCCTAAATTTGAGATTGATCTTACTCTCCAAGGACGAAAAAACGTGACTATGGAGTCTGCACAGGGTGTCACAAGATTGCCCAAAGTATGGTGCGTGTTTAACGCAAGCGCTCGTGGAGATATGACAGATGCGGATCTAATATGGCAAATTGAAAAAGCATGCGAATTAACAGATTGTTCAAGTATGAGCTACGGGGGTTCGTGTAATAATTTAGACTTTTACGGAAACATTTCATATGCATACAATATGCTTTTTCAAGTCGGTAATCAGATACCATATTTATGTGGATGGGATGATTTAGGGGCGATTGTAGAAGAAGATCCTTCTACAGACACATGCAAGTTTCCAGTGCAAGTTTTGGCAACAGCGTCATCTGGTGGACTGGGAGAGATAGCGAATATAATAACAGACCCAGGTACAAATAGATTTAACGTGAAAGCTTTCGGATTGGTGGTCGTTTACAGCGTGATCTTTGTTTTTGCCAATCTGTTCGTTATTGTCGTGATAGTCAGAAAGAGGAATCAATACTAAACATGATTTGGTGACAAAGATTTTGACATTGAGTGAGCTCATTAAATTTGAGTTGTATGTTCGCAGATTATTTTGTCAACATGTTCAGCTCCGTTTTTGTTGATTATATATTGAGCCAAGTACGAACAGGGCTCGCGGTTCAAATGTTGGAAATATTGTGATGGTTCAAAAATAGTTAGTTCCAAGTGATGGAATTCGTTTAGCCGTTGTTTCATATAAATCATATTCAAATACATTTTTTTTCTTTCCAAAACTAAATGTCTACATCTATATTTATGTATTTATATTTACAAAAGTCGTTGATTAATGGTCAGACTTTTTGTAATTCTAACTAAATGATTGCAATCAAATCAATTATAATTGAATTTGTCAATAAATAAATCTACTACATTAAAATAATTATAGTCAAAGCAATACTTAATAATACTTATGAAATTTTATAATGACTGATCATTTGCAATTAAATCAATCATAATATCAAATTAAATATATGACAATTAAAAATAATTATAATCAACTCAATTATTAAAATTTATCCGTAATTTTTTTATAAACATTAATTTAATCAATGTATTTTAACACTTAAAAATGTAATCAAAATCGCGGTAAATAACCCAAGACAAACCAGTTTGACCATGCGTACCTTATTTATTTATTTTTACGTAAAATAAGGAATTGTTAAAATTTTAACCCTTAAAAAAACTAGGCAAATGCTCTGACACCAGAATACCTCCGTCTATGTGGTGGTTTTTCTTTCTTGTCGTGAGCTCTGAAAAAGCTAAAAGTGATACTTTATTCTCAGTTCGTTTGCTGAACTCTCCTCGTTGTTACCCGTGCTCCTGGTTAGTTCGCCATTTGTTTGTGTTTCAAGTTGCATACCAACTGTTTGTGTAAAGTTTCTTGAGAAAAAGCACGACAAAATAGTTTTGAAATTCTCTGTAATGGCAAACAGCAAGTATGAATACGTAAAAGACTTTGAAGTCAATGATGAAGTGTTGTTCCCTAACCTGATCGTTGTCCGCATTCGCGGCTGCAATTTCCAAAGGTAACTCACTAGATTATACAAATTGTTTTAGGAATTGTAGCTATTAGAATTTTCTTTTTTATTTATGAAAAATTTTATGTAAGAACTTTCTCAAATTTTTTTAATTGTATTTACAGTGGCATATAAATTATGTTTTTAGTTTGCCTGTAAAGAATATTGCCCATACAACTGAATTTGAAGTTCTTGCAGATTTTGTGAACTTCATGAGTTTGAAAAACCAAATGATGAGAAAGCTCTGAATTTGATGAATGCTTGTGCAACTGCAGTGTTAAAAGAGTATCCAGATATTGTTTTCTCGTACGGATTTGGTGATGAGTATAGGTAACCTTTCCTTGAATTCTTTAATGCTTTTGTGTTTCTCATATATTTGTAAAGCTAGGTATCTTTGGCTCTGACAGCTGTTATTCATGTGCTTTCCAGTTTCGTTTTCAATAGTGAAACCAATTTTTACCAAAGGCGTGCCAGGTACATATTTGAACTTTCTCTCTTCTTGGTGTAGTTATTGTCATGCAAGTATCACTTTTTTCTGAACTTTGTGACTTTGAAAGACCTATTAATACAATCTTCTACATAGATCAATATCAGCTTTTGAGCACCAAAATCCTATTAAACCCTTATCAGGAAGGTTAATCACAAAAAAAAAAAAACTAACTTTGGCCCGTTTTCTATTTTAACTAACCATCTTTCAATATGTTACTTAAAAACAACCAACTTTGATAAATTATGTCATTTTAATAAATATATTTATTCTCTTGTAATAACTTTGTTTAGTTAAAATGACAAAATTTATCAAAGTTGGTTGTTTTTAAGTAACATATTGAAAGATGGTTGGTTAAAATAGTAAACGGACTAAAGTTGGTTTTTTTTTTTTTTGTGATTAACCCTATCAGGAATGGCAAATTTAAACTTATGCTGCCTTTGGCTGTTAAGAAATTTTTTAGCAGTTCGTTCATTATAGAAATCTGGAACTTACTCAAGTTTTGGACTATTTTGCCCGACTAAAATGTTTTGTGAGATATAACTTGATGCTACTATCCACTAACACATACCACAACCTAATCCCAACTTCCACTTATGTGGCTATGCTGATATATGAACTTTCATCTTTGGAAATATCATTGTTAAAACCAAAAGATTTAGGGATAGTGCATTTGCATATATGGAAGCATGTAACAAGCTTAATACATGTATTGTCTACTTCGGAAGATTAGCCTAGCCATGTTGAACTTCCAGTACCTTTCCCTGCCAAGATACAAAATCACTACCTATAACAATCTCTCTAGGAGCCAGTTGCTGGATATTTATGTGCAACATTACATCAATTTTGTGATCTCCTTCTGTAACTATCTTTTTTAGGTAAAGGACTTAATGTATGCTTATTGTCGGAATTGATTGTGCAGCAAAATACTTTCCCTCTTCGTTTCTTTCTTCACATCCAGTTATGTCATAAAGTGGAAAGATTACTTTCAACAGGAGTTGAAATCTTGCCCTCTATTTCAAGCACATATCATATGCTGTGCAACAGTGGATGTTCTCCAAGCATATCTTGCATGGCGTCAGAGAGAATGTAAGTGTTGGCTACAGCAGGTACAATTAGAAGTGCATCTGTCATGGAATTCCTCAAACAATGTGAAACTGATCAATCTCATATGCTTCTTACAGGCCATTCTGAGAATCAATATAATACTTGTCTTTGGAATCTAATCAAATGTGGGAAGACAGAATTAGAAGCACAAGAAATGTTGAAGGTACTTATAGTTGGTTCAAATTCCACATACTGATTTTTGTTTTATTTTTTATGTAATATCTCCCCTTCCTTTCTCTTTCAGCTAATTTCTTATCATTGATCTGAAGTGGTATCCCTGCATGAATAAAAATTTACTCTTGGAAAGCTACTCAGTTTGCATGATTATAAAAACCAAAATACACATCATAAAAACTTGTGAAATTTTGCACTCCTTTATTTTTCAATGTTGTTTTCACCCTGGTTGGATTTTTCAAAAAACTTGCAAACATAATTAACTACAACCTAAATTTAAAAAATAGGCTGCAGTCAGTTTAATTTTTTTTTAATTTACTTAAACATAAAAAGAAGCTTATTATTTCTGTAATATATTAAAATTTATTAATAGTGTTGTCTACTTGCATACCATGTTAAAATTTAGTAATTAACACTTACTAAATTTTAATATATTAAAGAAATAATAAGCGTCTTTTTATGTTACGTAATTTTTAAAAATTTAAAGGACTATTCAATTATTCAAAATTTACATAACTTGTATCACAGTCACTAGATTATAAATATTACAAAATTATTAAAATATATTAAAAAATATTTACTCATGTTGTCACGGGTTTATAATCTAGTCTTAATATCGAAACAGATTCTCTAGCCCTGCAGGTGACCCGTCTTAAGAACATAAGATACATATAACACATCCCCCTATTGTTTAACTCTGTGTTTCCATATTTCCGTTTGTTCCTATCGAAATTGTTTTTCAAGACATTTGTATTTTAAACCTATCCATGCATGATGCATGAATTCTAAAAACGAACTGCTAATTTTTGTATTTACTTGTTTTGTAACCATATCTGTAGGGTACTCAGAAGCAAGAGAAAAATGAGCTGCTTTTCCAACAGTTCAATATCAACTACAAGACAATCCATAAGATGTTCCGTCAAGGATCCTGTGTTCTCAAGACTGAGGTAGCTTCTGATTTTTCTATTATGTAAATCAAATTCAGTTCATGTGTCTAATTTTGGTAAAATATGAAATCTGATAAGTGATTGATGATTAGACCTTTTATGAGGTAACAGCTTCTGATTCTCAAACGAGTATGCAGAGTACATCTATACATGATCAACTTAATTTTTATTTATTTATTTATTTATAATCGAGTTAGGCCTACAGTCTAAAGAGTAGCATAAAGATTGTTTAATTTTGTAGTCTAAAATGGCATCAAGCCTAATTGCTATGGATATTCATATAGTAAGATGAGTCTTAGAGTTTTAAAATAGCCATAATGATTTGATGTGCATAATCATCATTATTCATGATATACTGTAGTGGAATTTGGCCCATTTGAAGATTTTTGTGATAGGGCTATAAAGTGCATAATGCAATACATTTAGCTTGTTACTCTATTCCATTTCACTTCTACTCTGAGTATGTGAAGAATTCTACTTCCATTGTATTGCACAATGTTGGTATTTATATTTATATCATTAAAAATGAACTTGTAACACATACCATAAATCCTTGTCCTTTAACAAATACAATTGAAAAGAAATTAAAGGATCACTATTGATGATATTGTTTGTCTATAATCTATTTAGATTCTTTTAAAAAAAAATTTTTCCAGAGATTGTCAATTATTACTTGTTTTGCTATACTGTTTTATTGTCAATTACTCCCTCCATCCTGATTTTTTGTGCTCATTTGACATTTCATGGTCAGATTGACTGTATTTAAAATTTGAATATCTTTTTTTTATTTATTAGATGAAGGCACCTAACTGCTATCGTAAGAAAGCACATTGAATATACTATTTGATCAGATTTTATAATTTCAAAATCTATATTATATTTGTTAACTTATGGATTTTATAATTGGCCAATTTGACCATGAAAAATCAAATGAAGAAAAATAAATCTGGATGGCGGGATTATAGTCAGCAATTTGAGTTAGGCTTTGTATGTTTATCTCTTAGTACATTTTAACAGATTAAGGATCTGAGCGTGTTCAGATGTTGTATCATTCAAACCGTTTGTTTAGCCTACCACTTATCTCTTAATAGACTTAGTTTTATCTGAATAATCCAGGAAACCAGAAAAATAAAGCAGAATAGGTTAATACTAGATAAAATAATAAAATAGATTAATTCAAATCTTTAAGGCAAAATATTAAACAAATAATTAAAGTTATATTCATATTCAAACATATATACTTAACTGATTTAATCTGATGAATCTATTTAGATTAAGACACGTAATGAAACAAACATAGTCTTAAGCTTATTATGACTTAGTAAATATTTTTGGTAACAAGCTATATTTGATTGCAGTATGTGAAAGGTAAGAAGCGAATATGACAACGTAGTGATTGATGTTTCCTTGTTTACTTTTTGTGTCCATTGTGTTACATGATGTAACAGCCTTACATCCTCTTTGGGTGATGTTAGATGTAATAATGGTACAATATTACATATCTAATGACTTTTTATATGTGAGAGCTATACCATATAAAACATAAGATACATGCTTGTCTTGCCCAGTTATACCACCTTGACTTTTTGACAAGAGCCAAATGCTATCCAAGTAGTGATTAAACCTTTCAAACCACTTAGATGCTTCTATGTTGATATTCAGATTGAAGCAGTTGTTAAGTACAACAGAAATGGCACTCCAGTCAGAAGATTGAGGAGAAATATCACCCTAGAGCATTGCGAAAATATAGCCTCAAGAAGCTTCTGGAATGAACACGCATGTCTTGTAAAGGAGATTGGTAGTTTTAGAGAGGACATGAACAAAATTAGACCAGAGTATGTGAAATCTTTCACATTTGAAAACAAGTTGATGCCCTCCACGTGGATTGTTGTCAGAATAGATGGCTGTCATTTTCACAGGTATACTTTTGCTTAGGTCTGTGTTTCCTTTTTTACTTGACCGACTCTAGGTTGTTCTTTCCGTTGCCTGTAAATTCGAGTTCTTTGAAATATTAAAATATGGAATTCTGTTAAATATCATTTTGTAGTGGACTGCTCTGTGCGCTTCAGTGAATAACAAATGCTGGTGGCATGCACTGAACATTTGAGATTTTGTACATTGAAATTTCATACATATTTTATGTCTATTACAGCAGATGAATTAATCGAGAAGTATTTAATGTGCAATTGCTTAATCATGTGAGAATGAAAGTAAACAACATAAATCTTGCCATAATTATCTATCCAATGAATTACCTGAAAAATGTAACTCATATGTGCTTCAATGATGGGTACAACTTAAAGTTAATCTTAACAGTTGGTTTTATCATTGTTGCTAGGTTTTCTGAAGTGCATGAATTTGAGAAGCCGAACGATATGCAAGCTCTAAACCTTATGAATTCATGTGCAGCTGCTGTGGTAGGGGAGTTTAATGATATTGTCTTCTCATATGGGGTGAGCGACGAGTACAGGTATTATATTTGCTTGGGTATTTTACTGAGCTCAGTCTCATAAATCTCATCATCTATGCACTTAGATGATTAAATTTATCATGAACAGCTTCATCTTGAAGGAAGATTCTCAGTTCTATCATAGGCGTGCCAGGTGTCTGTTCTGTACTATTCTTATCTTTTTCTTCATTCAATGGATTAAATAATACACATATTCAGCTGCCAATTATGAATTTTCTTTTTTATTTTTATTTTTTGGCAGTTACATAGTGTCCATAATTGTATCATTTTTCACCGCCATGTATGTGATGAAATGGGAGCAATTCTTTCCCCAGAAAGAGTTGAAGTACACACCCTGTTTTGATGGTCGAGCTGTGTGCTACCCATCCCGGGAGATTCTTCGAGATTATTTGGCATGGAGACAAGTTGATTGTGAGCCCCTGCCCCTTCTCTTATATATATTCCTTAAGCAGCGGGATCACTATGATCTGCTAGGGCTACATTGTAATTTCTTCTCTGTTTATATATTCTTTAAGCAGTTCCTGTTCTGCTAGGGTTATTATTGTTATTTCTCTTCTGTTCTTTCGGGTTGGTGCATGTGTTGGGAGGAGGGGACCAATGCGTTTTTGGTGGATGATTCGCTGCCTATAAGGCATTCATATGGGAGGACATTATAATGGTCTGGAGATGCACAGTTTTTCATGTGTTTTTGGGATCTTACCTGAGCCTATGTTTTGACTCTTTGTTTTGCCTCAAAGTATCTGTGTCTGATGCTCGAAACCTGGATAAAGGTGTAGATGTGTGACACTCCATTTTAGATGTAAAAAAATGTTATAAATTGAGGCATAGTTGTGATGGATTCTTCAAAGTACCGAATCCGACCAAACACTCTATCCAAATCCATGTAACTTCAATCTGAGCAAGAATTGTTTTATTTAGGTCAATGAGTGCATCTAATGCTTTGTTACGGGATATAGATGCCCTTTTTCATGGAGAATTTCATTTCTGATATATGACTTTATGTAGAGATTGGGAGCTGCTCTCTTTTGTATGATTCTTTGTCCACTTCTCTGGTGGACTATTTATTCCTCTTATGCTTGTATTCTCGTCTTTTATTTATAGATTTCTTTGAATCTCCAAAAGTAGTAGTAATACAAAATCTGTAGAAGCAAAAACAATTTCCTCAATGTTGCTTCTGCCATTCCGGGAAACTAAATTGGATTGGGGTTGTCCTTTATATTATCCGCCTTTGGATTTGCAGGCCACATAAACAATCAGTATAATACTTGTTTTTGGGAATTAGTCAAATCAGGGAGGAGCAAAAGTGAAGCTCAGGAATACTTAAAGGTACCAATTTTTTTCCTTCAACTCAACGGATTACAGTTCATTTATCCCCTTTGAATATTGTACTCATGCACTTCATGCCTGTCCAAGACTTCCTTCTCCTTGTCTCTCTCTCTCTCTCTACTAGATAAATGATGACAGAAACAAGCAACAGACACAAATAAAGGGGTAAACCCTTGACGATACCTAATAAATAAACAGACCTGATTCAACAAAAAAGCATATGACGATAAATTTTCTTCTCACAAATCAAACTTTGCTTTCTCATAAAGTTTTTGTCCAAAACCTAACTTTGTGATTCCTATGAAATCAATAAAATGAAATATCATTTGACTATTTGAGACAAAAACCACGGAAACAAATCATCTAAAGACTTTTATTAGTGAAAAGAAAGAAAGTAAGAGTACACATTGTAGTTAGTTTGCATAATTAGTGACAGCCCCAACCTCTTCATCAGCTATACTTTTATCTGAAAGCCCCTCACCTTTTCAATTTTATTTACTATGTTTCCAAGAGAACATAATTACATAGTCACTTATATTTCATATATTTAACAGTTAAATCTTACTAATATTCATTACTTCTAGCATAAACCCCTCAATTTTCCCAGTACTAATTCCAAAGTCTGAGAAATCAAATCAGGAAATAGTTCAAAAAGACTTGGCAACAAGAAAATTTCCATTATAGCATGATTCTCATTTCCTTATGCTTTTTTTTTTTGTTTTTCTTGACCAGATCCCACAATGAAATTCTACAACTTAAACCTTCTCTAAGCATATGTTGTATTACAAAAGCAGCTCTCAACCTAATACTTCCTCACTATGCAGGGAACTCAAAAAATGGAGAAATATGAACTCCTTGCCCAGCAGTTCAATATAGAGTACAACAAATTACCAGTCATGTTCCGCCAGGGGTCTTCTGTTCTTTGGGATAAGGTTGCTCTCTATTCCTCCCTTATAAATAATGAAATAAATTCAATATTGCAATTTTATGCAGTGTTTAGGTGATCTTTAAATAGTATGTTTCTACAAGATGGTGGATATAATGTATGATTATAATGCTGATGCAACGCTAATTCAAAACTCATGCCTGACTCTCCAGCAGCATTAGATATATTTAACTCCGTACTATGTTTTACATGCTAAATGAATTTTGGTCTACAGAATTGGGACCTAATTCACAATTTCCGCAATTCTGCTAAATATTTTTGTTCTTCTTACCGCTGCATACTCAAAAGAGTTTTATGCTTTTTCATAGACTGTCGGCCCTGTCCCAAGCCATAATGCAGGAAGCTTGTCACCTTGTATTAGGCGTAGTTATATGGTTGTAAAAGAGAGTTGCTGCATAATAAACTGAACCCTATTAATTCCTTTCTATTTCACGTGTTTTGCTGATGGTTAAGCCCAATTAGTTTGGAAGGAGGGGTGTTGATGTTTGTCTGGTTGGTTAATTATTTTTGTTTTTGTGTTTACTTAATAAAGGAAATCAAACAGTTGAAATTGTATTGCCAACCCAAACAATAGCACAATTGTTTCTTTGTGGTTGCCAATGGTATACAAAATCGAGTATGAATTGCAGCAAAAACTCAGATTCAGCATAACAAGTATTACGCTTAGGAGGACATGCAATAGACAAAAATAATATGCAAGTCTCGACTTAAAGTTGCTTTCGATAAAAATGTCCAAGAGACATTTGTTTACTAGCACCAACAATGTTTCTTTGCATCCTATTTTTCTTTCTCAAAGCATCCCAAACAGATACTTTTATTTTAATTGCAGGATGAAGACAGTGATATAAGCGACGAAGGAGCTGCAGGAAAAACTCAAAAGAGAGTTGTAGTCAAACACTGTAATATAATTGAGCCGAGCTTTTGGAAAGCCAACCCGAGTATACTCAATGGATTCCATTCAAGATATTGTAAGCCAGAACATAATACACAGTAACACAGTATGCTATGTGTGTGTGTGTGTGTGTTTTGCAGCGGATTTGGTGGCTTTTGGTGAAGAGTAACGACGGGTTTTGTTTCAATATTTAGACAGTAGGACTCGTACATGACAGGGAACAGCATACATTTTATTTCATGGGTTATCTATGCAGGATTTATGGATAACACTTTACTCATTACTAATTATTCATTATCTATTTACGTTCAATTTAATTACCAATTTGACAGGTTTATATAGGTTACTCGATCGCGTTATTGATTATGGTATTATTAGTCATAACTTCTATTTTAAAAAATATTTTTTTGACTTTTAAGATGTAACTTTTTTATTAAGTAGTATAAAGTTTTACTTAAAAACGAAAAATTAAGTTAAAAAAGATGTGAATATGTTAGGTTAACAATGACTTGTAATTTATAATAAAGTTAAAAAATTGGAAAATGTACTGCAAAAATTTCAGGTTGATGATGACCGCCTACCCAATTAGTTTCTATATGTTGTCTGGTGTAAAGTTATTTATCTGTAAAGTCTATTTATAAAATTAAAGTTACCGTTTACAAACCAAAAGAAAAAAAAAAAAAAAAAAAGGCCAACTCTCTGTAAGTGTACAATGATAGAAAATAATTCTCATACAGTTGTAGTTAGGGTCGTAAATGAATCGAGTCGTTTGTGAATAATCTCGTGTTTGGCTCATTTAAATATATTTCGTTTGAATTAACTTGCGAAAATAAACGATCTAATCTTAAACATGATTTTTCATTCGTTAAGGATTTCATGATCAGTTCGGATAGAATTCGAAAGTTTGAGTAAGCTAGACTAATTTACATTGTTCGGTTTGTGTTCGGCTTGAATCGACTCATTTGAATAGTTAAATGAGCCGATCTTGAACACAGTTTTTCGTTTATTAAGAATTTCAAGTTTGATTCGACTCGTCTCGTTTATAAGAATGTTTAATTAAACTCGCTCGAGTTCAGCTAGACAAGTTTGATTATTATTATTCATTAAAAATTTCCATTATGTTACTATATTACCATGTTATTATCTGCTAAACAAATTTACATCATAAATAGTAACATAATAACATAAGATAATAATATGGTAACATAAACTGTAAAGGAAGAGTTGTAACTTATACAAACTACATGAGAGTTATTTCTATTCTCTAACACTGGCCGAGAATTTTTTGGAAAAAAAACACCAAATTTTTCGTTGATTAAAATTAAAATCAATATTATTATTCATGTTAACAATAATCTATTATTACGATGGTTTTAGATTTCTTGTTTTTCGAATTTTTTTAATATATGAGTAACGTCACAATAGCACCTTAAACTTTACAAATAATATTTTTGATAATAATTTTAAACTGGACATGTAGGTTTCTGAACTAATTGTTTTGGACTGGGAGGAGCAGATGACAAATGATAAGTATAGTTGAGACTTCACGGCTAAGACCAAAAAAAGGAAGCAAATCAAAAGAATATCATTCGTCTACGGTACTACTAGCACTTTAAAAAGACTGATTAGTAGCCCTTGAATTACTGCCCTCAAGAAGTATGAGAATCATCCATATCAAATTATTTGATATTAGAAATGTTGCACACACATTTTATTTCTATCTTGATATCTTATGATTCCTTGTCCCATCTTATATGTCGTGCCTTTGTTTGGTCTTTGTCTTCTACCGCAGAGTTGGAAAGAGGACTCTAGTTGGCTAGTGTAGATATATATTTGCCCCCATAAGAATTTATAGTACTTACTCTCCTATTAATCACAAACATATGTATTTATCCAAAATTTGACCTTTATTGTTAATCTCATAAATTGAATTTAACTCCGTTATTGTTGCACTGGCATGCAAATAATCCGAACTTATTAAAACAAACGGTCTAGGAAATAGCTTAGTTGCTTAATATTACAGCATCTGCGGTAACAAAATGAAGGATACCAGTGTTCCATATATTTGAAATTACAGAATTTTTTGCCCAAAAAATTATTTTTTCACTCGAGTCGGAATAGGTACATAAAAGAATTAAAAGTTGAAGGACGGAAAGAGTAAGCCCTCCATTAACTTCACAGTTTTTGGCTTGCATTGCCTATACTATGCTCATTCATGCTGTGCTGATGAAAATGAATATGGTAAAGCTAACATTTCCAGTCCAGGGAGAAGAATAGATTGCGAAATGCAGCAAAACACAAATAATCAAACATAACCTGTTACATTTAATAGAAGAGCAAAATTTGAGCTTCCCGTAGAATTGTAACATCACACTTCAGGATGCCCCTTCAGTAGAAGCCATGCACACTTTCAACTTGGGATAGATGAAATTTCTTCAAAACTCACATTCCAATTTTCCAATCTACCATCTACCTTTATCTTATTTTTACACTAAAATGGAGTGTACACATCCACAACCTTGTCCATTGTCCGGGTGTCAGAGTGTCGGACGCAGTACTTTTGAAGGAAACAAAGAGTCCATCTAACATTGCTTAAAAGTATTAGAAATCTTACCAACTCTATATATAAGTTCCCTTTATATCTTCAACCTCTATGTTACTATGCAAACTTGAACCTTCAGGAAGCCCCAAAGGTGGATCTTTGCATGAACAATTATCAACATTAAACAGCTCCCACCCTTTGATGTAGCACTTCTCCAATGCAGAGATTAGTCTTGTGCTCTCAATGTCACTTGGGTATTCGCCATTTGGGCTAACTAGGACTGCTCCAGTATAAGATTGTCCTGCAACTCGAGCAGCTCCACTATAGTGAAACAAACCCCAGCTCAAATCATCAGCGACATCCACAATTGTCCAAAATTCATTTGAAACAACCCCGTTATCCAAAACACTGAAATAAAATGTCCCCGGCACTTTGCCTCTTTTAACTCGGTATTTTCGCCTTCTCCAAACCAACTTTCCATCCAAGGTTTTGACCTGAAAAACTGGCTCATACCAGAAGGATCCTCTTGCCTTGCCCCTATAAAATAGCTGGTACTGACAAGGAAATTGATCATAGGCGGGGTTCTGTCCTGCTATAACTCGCCAACTCCAATCCAAATTTCCCAACCAACCAACAAATAGATCCTCAGCAATTTCGTGGCACAAGGCTTCTGTTCGAAAGTTGACCATTGGTGGCACATAAGGTCTTTCAGGGATCTTAGCATCCAAATTCAGGCAATTATTCTTCTGTAGTACGCAAAGAGAAAACTCTTCTAATGCTGGACTCTCATACGAAGCAATGCATTGATAATTACATACCTGATCTACTGGACTGCACTGATTCAGGCACTGGAGTGCATTCCTGCAGTTGGGATCTAACAGACAGTTCAGAACCTGAGGCCCACAATTCTTCACCATGCAGCTAAGGGTAGAGAAACCCTGTGCTCTGAGGTTTTTCAAGATTGAAACTGGTCTTATATAAGCATTGATGATAACCAACAAAGAGAACCTTATATCATCAGAATTATGCCGGTCCCAAGCTTCAGATATAGTTTTAACAACTTCTTCTGACTCATTCATTTTCTTGGTCTGAGACATAGCAGTTATTTTGTTGAATATGCTCCCGCTGTTTCTCTTCTCGATAAATGATCCTCCTAGTTTGTTAACCAAAGCTGGAGACGATTCGAAGCAGATTATGTTTGGGATGTCTTGGCTGTTACTCTGAATCCACTCCACTGAGTTTTGGGTTGTTACAGCAACAAGCACCAATATGTTCGCATTTTGTAGCTCCTTGGAAAGATTTTGGATTGCATTATCCGTGAAAACCAGCATTTCAAATCCATCATCAACCCATTTCAATCTTTCTGCCTGTTCACAAAGTGATAGATGAAAATTTTGAACAATTCTATCTGATGAAATAAATTAAAAAAAGAAGATAGAAACAACATTAACGTAGACCCATATCTACGCTCTGCAATCCACACAAATATACTGGTAAAAGACGCCTAATTTATAAAATGAGGTTCACTTTGGTGTTAAAGTTTGAGTTTACAATAATGCTAGGTCTCAAACTTACTTGACAAAAATACATCGACTGACGAATAGCATAGTGAGTTCTATACAATCATAAATTACCCATGCAAGGATGCAAAGTGGACTCCAGAAATTTGAGATCTGGCCTAGCATTATCCTTGACCATATACTAATTAGTCAAAGCCTCAAAATAACTTCTTTCTGAAGTGTGGTTAGTAATTTGAAGAGAGACTCTCATTTCAGTGGGTGACGCGTAAAGAACCAGATGGAATTTTCAAAATGAAGAAGACATACAGAACATTAATTTGAGTGGAGATTGAAGGTGATACGATTTTTATAATTCAATCTCGATACCGTCTGGACTTCAGTAATCCATGTAAGCAATATGTCAAATTTATAGAAAAATTCAGAGGTGAAAAGCCGGGCAACATATTGGTGCAAGGTACGTGAAACTCATAGTCTGAATCAGTGGCAGACGCAGGATTATCAAGAGAAGGGGGCAAAAATAATAAGTCAAGAAAAAGAGCACAAAAAAAAAACTTTAAAAATAAGCTTTATCAATTCCCCTACAACGTTTTATACTCTGGGATGTCGTCGTGTTGACTAAGAGTTGTGAGGCATTTTGGGCCGTTTGGGTGGGTATCTGGTGTCCTTTTTTCTCTTTTGTTGCTCAACTAGTCAAGTGTGTCTTTATTTATTAATTAATGTAGAATACACATAATACGACATGCATAGCAAAGATAAATCATCAGGGACATGAGAACCCTGGTCCTGGGTAAATCCACCACTAGTTCAAAATTTGAGTTGACAATCAGCCAAATTTATGCAAGGAGCATATAACATCATGTTTATTTTTCATACGACTTAAAAAATATGCATCAACATTGTTTATAATAATTAACATAAGCAAATCCTGATGATCTAAAATTATATAAATTTTACCCAAAAAGTTTAACTCAAATGAAAATTTACATAAACCTAATTATCATGTACTCGGATGGAGCGTCCAGTCCAATATGGTCCAGTCGAATACAGGTAACTTAAAGAATTAAACATGTATACAACTCCATTTTGCCAACATTTTACACCTAAAATGAAGACTTAACATCCACACCCCTTGTTTGAGTGCCAAGTGTCAACCACAGGGTAAAATGAGAACTCCATATAAACTGGTACTACTACAAATTTATCATAAACTGGTACTACTAGCATCAATAAGAATGCTTAATTGAGAAATTACATTTTTTTGTTGGGGCGGGGTTGGGGGTGTGACTGGAAGTAGCTTTAAGCAATGTGATTTAATGAAAGAACCACACCAGGAGAGATTCTCAAGCAAGTTAGAATTGATCACTTCAATTTGGATAGTGCAACACCAAAAACCAAAGATTGCGCACAGGCTTGGCCCAATATACACTAGTCCATACCAACATTCCAATTCGTTAATATTCTCAACAACAAAGAAAAATATTTTCAAATATAAACTTGCTGGATATATTCAAACGTTATGTAGTACATTACATATACAATTTTGAACTAAAAGACAAAATGGTTCAATGGCGAGCATGCATGTATTTAACAGTTCATGTCTTTTGATGAAAAAACACAACTTCACAACCATTATAGTTACGAATAGACCCAACTTTTCTTTTAAAAGATGTATCTATTGATAAACCATTAATAGACACAACCCTTCAAGTTAAACTAATTATAGCCATTGTACCATAAAATAAATGAGATCCAACGGCTTGTAAAGGTGTTTTTAAGACAACTCTTCAGAAAGTGGTTGAAAGTCTATAAATAGATTTGTAGCCCCAAAAAACAAATGTGATTCACTTTTGATGAATTTATTGTAGAATTCCAGTCAAGGAATTGACAGTCTTAATTATTTTAATTCTAGACTAGAAATAATGTATATAATTATTTCTAAAATTATAATATTCTCCTCCTGTTAATAGTTTTAAGTAAACAATATTGTTGTATGTAGTATTTAATACCTATCATTTTCTGAGCCAGTCTTTTCATGGGAGACAGATTCTATTTTAAAACATCGTGAAATGTAGTAGGGAACAAATATTATCTTAGGAGAGAGTGGCTACTATCCGATTCAGGCGGCAATAATATTATTTTTCACAATTGATTGTTTAGCCTATAGCAGCAAAAGATCCAAGACAGCTCAATTAGTCAATGCTCCCTCATTTCATATTTACAAGTCGTTTTGGAGAAAAACACGCTTCTTAAAAAGTGCATTAATTTTATGTTTAGTTGAAACAAAATAGTTATAAAAATTCAGTATTGCCCTTCTAAAATTTATTGGGAAAAATGAAAGAGAAACAAATTAGCATTAAATATTAGAGTAATATAGAAATTCAGACATTAATTGCTTCTTTGAAATTCACAAATGGCATATAAACCAGAAAATCATTTCCTCTCTAAAAAAGACACGTATGTATGATTGGAGGGAGTATGCCTTACTCACCGTAGTGGCACGTAATCGTATGTAAATTAATTTTCTTTTCAAATATCATTACTTAACAATACAATATCACTGACTCTACATTAAGGGAGAAGAATTCTCCATAAAGGGGAGCGAGAGCCCCACCCAATATAAGGTCCCAATCATTGCCGATGGGAATTAAATTTGTGACCAAAAGGTCACAGCACCTCAGACTTAAGCACCAAGCTAAGACCTCATCACTAAGATTTAGTATATATTCGGTGGTAAGGAATAATAAATTTAATTTTTTCATAATATTAAGTTTCATCTATCATATTCTAGTTTCATGTTTTTTATTAAATAAAACAAAATATTTAGCATGTGTTACCTCAAACTTAAAAATACATGCAAAAAGTGAACGAAAACATCCTTTCGTGAACATAACTATTAGAATTTTCGAATATAATTATATGTTAGGATTACGGAAAATAGGTTGCAACCTATTTTTCAATTTTAGGTTGTAGTAATTATTCTTATATTTTCTTATGTTTTTAGAAAATCTAACTGTACATATTAAAGCAGCCTTAAAAAGTTAAAAAGCATACAAAATTTTATAAATTTATACGATATGCATCATAGTTTTTTTAATGATACAAGTTAAATAACTTTTCATGAGTAAAATTTTGTATAATTTTATATAGTTATAAAAACTACTCTACTCATCACCAAAGATCATACATCTTTATCTTTTTGAATGCTCTATCCATTTATACGATTAGATTTCGTAAAAAAAATTACAAAATAAAAAAAAACTACTACAACCTATTTTCCGTTTTCCTTTATATGTTTACCACAATTTTAGCTCATGTTTAAACTGTGCACGAAATATATTTGATAAAATGCCTCAAAAAACAGAGAAAAGTTGAGGTTCTGAATGTTTTCTCAAAATCGGAAAAGAAGTCAATAGCAGTTTGGAGGAAAATAAATTCGCCCCCCAAAGAAAATCTTGCGGCCACCCTCCTCAAACCATTTTTTACATTTAGTCAGTTAATTTTTTGACCTTGATTGGTCCTCAACATTATAAAATGATTGGAATAAGTTTGATCCGTTAAAAACTTGAAGGTAAGTTCAATGCGACTAAGGTTGCGTTCGGATTGAGTGAACGGAAAGAAAGTGAGAATAGATTAAAAATTAGAAGAAATTTAGTGAAAAGTAGTGGAGAAAGAAAGTTATAGGAGGAATGAGAAGGAGAAATACAGCGGAAAAAAAAGAATGAATCATTCCTCCTCTTTTCTCATAGAATGAAATTAAATATAATTGGTTCAACCCACCACCATCATTCATAGGATCATAAAATTTTATGATCAAATTCACTCCCTCTCTCGTTACATTCCCCATCTCTCATTACATTCCTCAATCCAAATACAACCTAAATAAAATCTGTCATAGTTTGGGAACTGATTAAGAAATAAACTTTCCAATATAATGTGAAGAACACAAAAAATGTTTTTAAATTTCATAAAAGGAATCAACAATAATAAACAATTAAATATAATACTCCTCTTCTAAAATTAAATTATAGATATATTTCTAAAAAAATAATTTTTAAATTTTAAATATATCCCCTTATCATGTTATTTGATGTGATAGTAAATATGGCAAGGACTATTAAGTATCATCGAGATAGTGGAGAGAGACCATAAACAGCCGGATGAAGATAGTGAAGTTAGTCGGTGCATTCAGATGATATTTAAGAAATTTTCAGTAATTTTTTATAGTCTTAAAATAAAAATATATCATTCATTTTAAAACTACTAAAATATGAAATACGTATTTTTAATGCGAATCAAGTAGTAATTAATAGTTTTACCAAAACAAAAATCACAATGAAAAATATAGGGAACTTACGGTGTGAAGCATAACCTCGAGCCATGACGCTGAATTCAGAGGACTCACACTTTCTTCTCCAACAATAGCCACCATTTTCACTTTCTCATTTCTCTCTTTTGTCTTCGAAGCGGCTGATGAGGTGGCAATTGATGCACGTAGAGCTGTTTTTCTCCTGGAAATCGAGTGGTTAGCTGTAAAGTGCGCGGTTTTCCGGTGGCGGCAACGGTGAAACGGAGTACGAGATCCGATTGGGAGAAGCTGGTGGGTAGGAGGAGAGAAAACGGGTCCTGCTGTAAAGGACTCTAGAAGGGTCATGTTTGAGGTACAAGTGGAAGTGTGGTTGAAATCTGTATTCAAATTACAACAAACCAGACGGTTCTTATATGTATATATATATCATTATCACCCGCCATTATTATCGTTAAAAAGAGAAAGGAAAAAAATAAACGTTTTTACGTGTTTAAAAGAAGAGCAATATTTGAGAACAAGGTCTAAAAAAAATAGTAATATTTAAAAATAAAAAAATTATAATTTTTTTTTATTATAATGTTGTATTTTAAAAAAAATATTGTTATTTAGATATTTTTATCTTATATTTTATTAAACATTCATAACAAATTTTATAAGTAAAACATATTAGGGGAAGGGGAATGTAAGGTATGCATTTGGTAAACTTGGTTAAGGCTACTTAATAAAATGACATAATTTTAATTTTATATCATATCTTCTTTTAATTATAATATTTTTTTAAAATAAGAAATAAAAATTATATGAAGGACTATTAAACACTAAATTACGTCGTTTTAATTAGTGGTCTTAGGCAAACTTATTTAAGACATCCTTTATATTCCTTTTTCTCAACCTATTATTTGTATATGTAATTTTTAGACAAATATATAATATTAATATGAGTAAATAATAAGAATTGTTATTGTAATTTTTATAAGTCTCCATAATAAGAAATTAAGTAGAGTTGACTTGAAGATGTTTAGTAAAATTGTATAAAACGTTATTTATATTTTGATAAGAGAATCTACTCTAAATGACCCAAGGAAGAAACTCTTGAAAAGTTATTAAATCATACTAGACGACGTTAGAATGATAAACGGACAAACTACACGTGATAATTTGTCATCTTAAAATGAAAATTGATTATTTGTAATTTACTCAAAAATCATCTCTAGGTAAATAGCCTACATGTTTCCAGCGGAATTAGACCGGTAAGAGCACATTGTGCCAATTGTTTGAAATAAGGTTGTACTACAAATACACCTAATTACGGCATGCATTTAAAGAAACTATTTTTAGTTATAACAATGACAAAAGGTGGCCAGATGGTAACTTATTATTGGATTAATAATTATTGTACAGCCAGAAAAATAAAAATAGTTAAAATGGTCTCAAAATTAGTTATAATAACTTATACAATCTAATTATATATGGCATTATATTGTTCCTTAATATAGGTATATGCTATTGGTTAAAAGTGAAAAATTGCCAGCTCTGAAGCGAACTAATTACATTACCAAACCAAGCTGCCAACTAAACTCTTAAAATTCCTATGTATAAATTCACACCAAAATCTTTCATAAATCATTGCACCTTCTATCTATCTCAATTAAACTTGCAACGTTAATTGTCTTCTGGATCACTTAAAATTTTCAAGTATTTATTCATAATAATTGTTGTCTAATTTTTCTACACGTAATTTTAAGTGAATTGAAATGGAATTTTTTGGCGGACATTTATTATTATGGTGCTTGGCATTGCAATTTTTAGTGGTCAAGGGGGATGTTGGTATTTCTTGGGGAAGACAAACATCTCACAAATTGCTTGCGTCGTCTATGGTTGATGTAATTGTTGCAAATGAGATAAAAAAGGTGAGACTTTTTGATATGGACGACGGAGTCGTCAGTGCCTTCATCGATTCTGGCGTTAATATTTCCATCACATTTCCAAGTCAAGATATCCTTCGTGTAAACGACGTCGTAGCATGGGTGAAGGAAAGTATTACTGATAATGTCAACAATGGCGTTTCAATAACGTAAGAATTGCTATTTTAAGTTCGGTGACTAATCTATTAATTTTTAGAAAAACTTCTTTATATATCAAAGTGCATCTCCAGCCCTCCAAATTTAAGATGAACGGTGGAGATTAAATACATCATCCACAAAGCTTGATTTCCATATGCTTTTTATTTTAAAATTTTGATTTCCATATGCTTAGTTGCAACATCATGCATTTTCTTAAAATCCATATATACATAATTAAAGAATAGTCTTAAGTTCTTAATCGATTTTAAATTCTTTTCTCGAATATTATAGTTCATATTAAGTCCACTAGCTACACCTAATCTTTGTCAGTATTTTTTTTAATAATAATTTACCTATGCATGTTTCTATGTTAACCAAAAACAGTTTAATAATGTAGTTGTTTATACTTATTTCTTTACACTAATTTTTTTTCTTTTTGGTGTTTGTGTTTTTACAGGCATTTGTTTGTTGGGAATGGGAGGATAGAAAATACTACCTATTACAATAGTGTAATTGCACAATACAAATCTCTTCAAGATGTTATTGACAAAGATAAAAGGCTCCAAGGTTCAAAAAAGGTTGTGGTAAGCATTCCCCAATGGACAGAAGTCCTTAAACCAGGCATCACAAAACCATCACAAGCTGATTTTCGAGAAGATCTCAAGGACAAAATGCTCGAATATTTGGAAATTCTCAAAAAACATGATAGTCCTTTTGTGGTAAATTTATACCCCCTTTGGGATCTTCGACAAAATAATTATCCTTTCGAATTTGGCTTTGTTGATGGAAAAACAAAATTTAATATTAAGGACGGAAATGTGATGTACACTAATGTATTTGATTTAACATTTGACAAGTTTTACTGGGCGCTTAAAAACAACGGTTTTGGTGGTATAAAAATTATTGTTGGCGCAATTGGTTGGCCTACAGATGGAGACGTTTACGCCAATGTTACAACTGCGAAAAGATTTTACGACGGGTTTCTTAATAAAACTGCTAATAAAATTGGAACTCCGCTTTATTCCGGACCAATAGAATCATTCATTAACACCTTTATTGATGAGGACAATAGGGATCTCGGCCCTCGAGGTCCGACAGACCGACATTATGGAATCTACACTTACGACGGGATACCGAAATTCAACATTGATTTGACGCTCCAAGGACGAAAAAATATGACGTTGGAATCCGCGTTGGGTATCAGTAAATTGCCCTGTGCCTGGTGCGTACTTAATCAGACCGCTCACGGAGATAAGTCGGATGCACAACTATCATCAATATTTGAAGAAATATGCAACAAGGTTGATTGCACAAAATTGTATTATGGGAGTTCATGTAATGGTTTGGACTTCAAAGGAAATATTTCATATGCATATAATATGTTTTTCCAATGGAATAACCAGGCACCAGGTTCTTGTGATTGGAATGGATTAGGGGTAATTGTGAAACAAGATCCCTCTACAGGAGAATGCAAATTCCCTCTGCAAATCTTGTCGACCACATATGCTGAAGGAAAAGGAGACATGATGAACACATTAGCAAAAGATGGGCTAAATACAAAGAAATTTGGAGAAATGATTACTTATAGCTTAATAGCTAGTAGTGTTGTTATTTTTCTTATTGTTATGTTAGTAACCAGAAGGAGTGAAGACTAATTCTTATCTAGTGATGATATAACTGGATAATATTTTTGTTAAAAAAGAAAAACATATCTATGTTATAAAAATTTTGGTTTGGGGAAATAGTTACATTTTGAAATTGTACCATGAACTAATCTTGTAACAAGTTTTATCAAACAATGTATACAATTTTTTTTGTGTATAACCTTGATGTGATTATCTAATTGCAAGTCTATTTGTGATTTGGCTACTTAATCATGTAAAATTGGTTAGATTCCGAAATGTATATAACCATTGATTTTAGCATATGATGTAGCTAAAATGTGTAAATTATTTCAATTGCTTGCAAGTGGATACTTTTCTGGTTTGTTATAATTGAACAATATTAGAGCTTTTTAAAATTCAACTGAAATTTGTCTTATTCTAGGAAAAGATACACTCTCTCTTCTATTAAGTCAGTCATTTTATAGTGGTTTTTTTCTTTTTTTTTTTTGTTTCATCGTACAAGTCATTTATACTTTTTAAATTTTTTTACTACACTAATTTATACTCCCTTCATCCTCAAATGTGTTTAAAAAATTATTCCTAAAAGATTTCAAAATTTACAACAAATAATGATAATAATAATAATAATAATAATTTGAAGTCAAGCGTACATATTCTTTTTATTCTCTTAATTGATGGACTCCGTATTTTGTTTAATTTTAAATAAACTATAAACGTACTATTTCTTCACGTTAATCTACATGTTTGAGTCTCCAAGTAATGTACAAGTCAATTTAGTATATTAATAATTTGCTATATCGAGCTTTTTTCAAAAAGAAAATATTGCTTTTATTTAATTTTTTGTTTGTTTTCCAGTTTTCGCTTGTTTGTGACATTGGTTCTAAAAAATCTGTTTATCTCTTAGGCCTAAAATTAATTATCTCATTATTGTCAAGTCCATTTTGTTACTAACCCATTTTTCAAAACCTATTCAAATTCAGCACAAAGTCAGTAATCACCGATTCCGGGCCGATACACTTGGGTTCGGTATACTTATTTTTCTAGAATCGGTATTGATATCAAGTTTTTGCTATATAAGCGAATCAATATCGGTTCAATGCAAACCGGTTCACTACGATATTTACCGGTTGAACACCTCCGATATTATTCAATTTCAGGAAGCAATATTATATAACTCAGCATCACCATCTTCTTCCTACTAGAATGGCACAAATTTTTCGGGGAGAATCATTCATACATTACTGTGCAAAACTATCATTGTCGAATCAATTACAACATTAAAATTTCGCACATTTTAAACTTCAGTTCTGTACAATCTAACCTACGAGCAGAACTAGGTTACAAAGGTAGGTCAATAGTTAGAAGATGAAACTAACAAAAGTGTGTAGGCTTCACTTTCTTGGCGAGTATACAGCTCCAAACTCCTTCTCAAGTTGCTGCTTTGATTCTGTTTTTGCAGCTAGCACAACATCATCAAGGAAGCCTCTCTGCGGAAATTCTTTGGGTACGAGACTTCTATATATTTCAAATTGTTCTTCAGCTTCCTTCTTTTTGTCGAGCAGACTGTACACAATTCCCTGCCACACATTTCAGTGGAACAACTCAATTACCGTACTTTGAAAATTGCAGCTTGATTACTATCACATTGCCGATATATTGCACTACACAAATTACTTGCAGTTGCTAATTATATACCAAGTTCCTCTTGTGAACTAACTACAAGAACTCTGCTGTATGTTGTAGATTTGTAGGGTTGCTACAAGTCTTGTTTAGTTATTTGGGGAGCTCAACCAGCACTGGATCTATCAATATAGTAGTGAACGTAGTTGTCACTAATTCTCCTTGTGAATGATACGCCTTTGATCTAATCTTATCAATTTGGCTGTATCACTGGTATCTATGCCACACGCTTTACACTAATAGTTCTGGATATGCCAAGGCATTTCAGGAATTTCCTAAACAGTGCCCGTAACTGGAACTGAGTTGTTGGCTTAACATGCACTTGAAATGTCTGGGATAATTATTAAAGGCAATGGACAGACCGAAATATAATGAGATATGAGGAGTTCATTTTTTTTTTTTTTAATTTTTGAAGACCTAAGGAAGCAGAGTATGATTGGTGACAGACTTGTATTCTTTTTAATTTTATTTTCTAATTTGAGTAAAAAGCATATTAAAACCCGCATCAAGACCAACTGACCATGTGCAACAGCGACTCCAAGGAGCAAAATAAAAACTTGTGACACGTATCACAAAAAACTATACTCTATACAAGGGTAAACTGTGCTAAGAAACAAACAACTTTGATGGAGCTTGGAAGTGACCTTCTGCTGAAAGGGGAAAAGAATCTCAAAAAAATGCACGACGTAAGATAATCATTTGTTGCAATAGAAAACTGTTACGGGATCTGACAGTTCTTCCAGGGGCAGATGAACGTCAGAACAAGAGGGATCGTTCCACAGCAATAAATATTACAAGCTACCATTTGCATCCGGTAAAACCTTCATAAATTTACATCACAATTTGAATTTTAGAACTTCACAATCCAAGTACAAGCAAATTCAAATATAATTCTTTTGTGAATGGAATGCATATTGATAGTCTAAGGGACTTCTTTTCATCTCAAAAACAGCAAATTGTACAAGTGAACTGTGAACTGCTCCTATTAGGGCTATATTTTGTAACCAACACCAAACTCTAACATTGAGCACCGAATTCTAATTTAATTTAATTTTCATAATATTCAAAATGCTCAGTCTATTTGAATTCTTATGCATAAGCTTGAATTGCAAAACATAATGTTATTATATTTTAGACTCTCCTGGACAAAAATCTTGCAGCCTCCATTGAGTCCATACCCTCTCATCCTTCCATTTCATGTTGTTTTTGTGACTCTTCTTTCAACCTTTGCATGTATAGTGCCAAACTTACAAACATGCATGGTCTTTACTCTTATTTATTGTCAACTCCTCTGTACAATCA
This sequence comes from Centella asiatica, assembly GCA_014636745.2. NCBI lineage: Eukaryota > Viridiplantae > Streptophyta > Magnoliopsida > Apiales > Apiaceae > Centella > Centella asiatica. The sequence continues at coordinate 18,030,658 of CM025786.1, forward strand.
CCTTCGTATCAAACCCCAATCCAAAGTTTTCATGATATCACTCTTATCACCTTCCTACCATGAGTTCATAACTTTCTTACAGCTCTTAAGAAAGTAAGTCAGACGCTACATACAGGCCATGGTGGAGGATATAAGGTCAGAAGAAAGATAATCATATACAATGTCGATAGTCTTTTGAAACTAGGAAGCTGTGTGCAAAAGGTTTGATGAAATGTGTAGGTTACTGCACTGTGACAGAGCATACGAATTTGATAGGCATTAATTTCACTAGGAAGAAGCTGAGTAATGGTCAGATTTGCACCATCTTTTCTTTCTATTAGAAGTATCGTAGTCGATAAAAACAAGATGATTTAGTTACTTCCTGCTTCTCGTTGTACATTAATGGCACTTGGTCTACCTTGCAAATATTCATGATGCCGCACGCAGCGTTTAACTATCTTAACCAGAGAGTAGATGGCAAACACTTGAATATTATTCTCTTGATAAAGGATATGCATATTATGTTCATACCAGCTAGAGAGGGAACTTCAGGAAAGTCCTGGCTCATCTCCAAGCAGATAGAAAATTCATACTCCCTATTTTCCTTTTCCTTTCCTTATATTCACATTCAACTTCATGTTTTTCCTCCCGTTAAAACTTTACAGTAAACACAGATAGAAGAAGTCATGAATAGAACAGAAAATAAAATTACCTGGCAAAGATAAGGTCTAAAATCAGTAGGGTTCTCATCGATCAGATCTTGATATTCCTTCAAGCCCTCCTCCAACTCTCCCTGCAATGTATGCAGAAGATGTCATGAAGTAAAATAAGAGAGATAAATTTTGTACCATCATTAAAACACTCCATAGTCATTCTATTTTCTTTTTTAATATCTTCATGTTTTTATTGCAAAAACGGGAGGGTTTTGTTAGTACTTAAAGATGGATAAGAGTCTTGACTGCATTATAATTATATATAGTGTTATATCTAATTACATTCCATGTGCATCTAAAATGGCTTAATGAGTAAAATAATTTTCAGCTTTTAGTATGAGACTGCAGAGGACAATCTAAAATTTCACCTTCACAACATGCATCTGCGCTATTAGAATTCTAATATTTCTCTCCTCAATGACTCTTTTTTTACGCCGAGCGATTTCCAGAGCTTTATTAAGCATTTCAAAAACAGCTGGACCTTCAAGATTCTTATGCATCACCATAGCCAAGCCCTGAGGAGAAAGGATAACCATAGAATTTAATGTTCAAAAGCAATCACTAAAACGGAAGGCAAAAGACAAAAGAAAGACCCAAGGGATTAATTTTCCCTGATAAAAAATATGATTAGAAAAAACCAAAAAGGGACAGCATTAATGTTCACAGGGAGCATAAAGAACCTAGAGATTAGTGTCGAAACCACAGCCTCCTTTTTTTTTTAAGTTACAAAGTAGGTCACTACCTAGAACTCACACAAACATAACAACTATAGCCAACAAAGCTTGAACACCTGACCTATTCACTTTTCAGAAGATGTGGTCACATGACCATCTTGGACACATGCCAAGTCACCACTGCCTCCTTCAGAGTTTAAAGCAGATCATACCCCCCACCTCGAAAAAAAAAAGGTTCTAATAATATTTATAGATAATAACAACAACAAATAGATAAGTTCTTAGAGATCAGAACATAATAATTACAACACACTAGCTAAGCAAACTACCTCAAACTATTGCGGAAACAAACTGAAGTTTCAGGATACACTTCATTCATCCAAAATGAGTAAGATCACAGTAAGAACAAAACATACACAATGATTTGTTCTTTCCTGAAAATGTCATCAATTTCTCTTTGCAATCAGTCCACCATGAACAATGGGCATAACAACCATTCTCCTCCACATCTCCTTAGACAAGTACCAAACCTTAGACACCAGTGCTCGATCTCCACAAAAACAACACCCAACTCCATATACCCCAGGTGACCTCACAATCAAGCAACAATTGTTCAGATTGTGTGTGCGCGCGCAGGCACGCGCATCTGGACTTTACTCAGTAATTACATTTTGAGGTAAATGATATGGGCAGTGAAAAGAACATTAAAATATAGCCTTTTATGATAGAAATTTGATTGCATATATAACTTGGCAATATTTAAGATAGGTTCAACATGATCTGATATTTTTAATCATAATACAGCACAATTGCTAAAGATATATATGGATTACTCGATACAACATTCATAGTTTTTTCTCCATAAAATTATTAGCATGATGTTCTGCTTGATAGTGCAGTTTGCATCAGTCAATACAGATTTAAATACAGATTTATGAACAACTTTACAGGCAAATTTGTTTAGATAAATTAAGAAAATATGCTGCAAACAGACAACAGGCTATATGATTGTGTGCAACGTCAATTATCTTAACAAAAAGTTTTCAGTTAAAATTGATAAGATTTTACTATTGTGGATGCAGCTCATAATTCACCAAGTTTATCAACCACAAAATAAATAAAAAAGTAAACACAGATCACTGCAGATCATAATACTACAGCAGCTAAAAAGGAATAATCTTCTTTCCAATACAACACTGGTGAAGATATCAAAGTGGTTTTATTAGAAAATAAGAATTCAGTTTTATTCCTCTTAAAATATAGGCAGGATTAAATCTTTGAAGTAATTGCAAATAAATTGACACAAGATTGGCATGGAAGAAATTATTCTATTTGTATAATAAAAGAAAAAGAGGTTATTATACACATTGTAAGTAAGTAAACTTCCAAAAGGATTTGAAAATAGAGAAATGGACTCCTGCAATGCATAGTATCAAACAGCCATAATTTCTGAACCAGTCACATAATATTTTGAGTTGGCGAGTATGAAAAATAAACCAATGTGCTTAGTTTCAGTCAGTTTCCATGCCTAATAATCATTTTAGCAAAAAAACACAGAAGAATAGCATTCATGTCCAAGCATAAAAGTTTTTAAAGTAAAAGAAACCAAATTATATAATGGGTCAAGAACCATACATGTAAGGCTCTAAGCAAGAGAGGCTTGGTCTTCAATATCTCTTTGAATAGCCTCTTAGCCTTACTCAGCTGCCCTGTCATCTCATAACATAGAGCCTGCAAAAGTCTCCACTCAACTTCATTAGGTTCAATATCAATCAACCTCTCTACGTACTTCACAGCCTCCTTGGACTTCCCTTTCTTCATCTTCACACTCAACAACACTTTCAAAGCCTCAACATCTTTTGGGTATTTCTCCAACAACTTCGCATACATCTCCTCATCTTCAGCTTCACCGTCTTGGGTCTCCCTCTTCTCCTCTGTACTTTCACTGTAACTAACTTGTTGTGCCAAAACAGGCCTACTGCCCATAAAACCCAAGAACATAAACGACCCAACAAGCAAAAATACAATCTGATCAGAGAAAAACTGAGAAATTTTCTTCTGGGGTGATTTGGGACAAGTTAGGGGTGAAGAAACTGGATTGTTTTTCTGAACATGGGAAAGTTGATGAGAAGAAAAAGGGCGAAATCGGGGATTAACAGTGGGTTGGAGATCAGCAAGGAGACGGAGTGACGTATGAATGTTGGTTTGAGTTGGTGATGGTTGTTTAATTTTATAGTTCATATGAAGAGGATATGCAGAATAGAGCGTGAAAATGCTCATAGAAGCGAATCCCATTTCAAGAACAACGGGAATTATGAAGTTACAGTAGCAGTAATGCAGTTTGAGAAACAGGGTTTCAGTCTATCAGAAGGCGATGGTTGGGGATTTCCATTTGAAGCCCTACTCAAACTTGAGAACATGAGCATATGGGACCGTTCTTTTGCTGCTTCTGTTAAAAAAGAAAGTTACCTTTCACTTAAAAATTACTAGTTTCTTACTTTCGATGTTATTAATTTTAGTCAAAATATAAAATACAACTAAGGATAGTTCTTTTTCTTACTTTTTTATTATGACCGTTAGTTATAAAAATTTAATTTATGACTAAAAATTACATTGCAAAAGTTAATAAGTATATTAAATTAAAAAATGTTCGATATTAATTATTATTTAAAATTAAAAGTTTAGTAAACAAAGTTAAAAGGTATTTGGTTTAGATTGACTTTTTTATTAAAATAAATTATATGATTATTAAAATAGATACTATCAAATAAATTGTAATTTTTTGTTTAATATTGTATTTGCATTTGGTTAAACTTACTTCTCCAAAGGAGTTAAAGTTCAACTTTTTAAAAAACAAAAGTTTATTACTTGTTAAATTTTGATTAAAAATTAGAAGTTAAGTAATAAAAAAGTCGGAAACAAACACTCCAAAATAATTTTTTGATTAAAAAACAAACCCATAATCCTTACTTCTTTTAACTTTTGACTTTTAATTTATTCCTTTAATTCATAATAGTAGCAAAAGAATAGTCCTATATGTTACTGTTATTTTAGACTTTGTTTCTAAACCGTACATATTAAGACTTGTATTTGAGTATTTTTGCTAACACAAAAAATATTTAGAGAAAATTGAAACTGCAAGGTCATGTACGTAAAAATATATATTGATGTATCCTATTTTTTAATTTTCACTTGACAATTAAACTGGACAGACAAAAAAAAGATATAAATATGTATTATAAAAGATTTAGGTATGTGCGTTAAGGAAATTATTAATAAATAATTTGTAATAATCAAAAATATTACAAATCTTACGTAACTATAAAAATTGTGATATACAACTTTATATTAAATTAAAATTTATGATCTCACATAAATACAACTTTATATTAAATTAAAATTTATGATCTCACATAAGTTTTAGTATTTTGTATATTGGTATCATTGATTTACAAGATACTACAAATATTAAAATAGTTAGGTGACATTATCCTTTGTTTCAAAATTTTAAGTTAAATAACAATATATTAATTTTAAATAATATATTATTGTAATTAAATTATTATAATCTTATATTTTTTGATAAAAAAACTTTTAATCACTATATATTTTGTATTTAAACTTTTATAAGTTGTAATAATTTTAATATTCATTATGCTCTTGTTTAATTCAAAGATTAAAATTTATTCTTAATTTTAAATAAAAAGAATAATATACAGATCCACACATGTTCGCGTGTACCCGGTGAATCGTAAACTGGTGCCCATATAGGGATGTCAATTTCATCCAAATATTTTAATATTTCGTTCAACTTCGACTCTAATGTAAATCGATTATTTAAATCTTATATAATTAAGGTAGAATATGAAATTAACTCTCTTACCCCATTTAATTATAACTCTACTATTTTATATGTAAAACATAATTTATAATAATTTTAAAAAAATTTATATAAGAAAAAATTTAAAAATATTATTCAAAGTACATGACGAAGATGAGACATATTTGAGGAATTATATATTTTTAACGGGTAAAATTAAAAAAGAATTCCTGTCCCATTGAAATGCCTGTACGTGTCCTCTGAATTGAATCCGAAAGCATGGTGCAGCGGAGATAAAAAGAAAAAGAAAAAAGAAAAGAGGCAGCTAAATGCAATTTTACCTATTCCCCCAAACCCTAAGTCGATCGGATTGATTCCCCTTGTCGATTTGTCGTCTCCCTTCCCTCTATCGATCGACAGAGTCTCCATCTCCATCTCTATCTCTTCCTTGATCAGACTCAATCCTCTGCTGCTGTTGGTGGTTTGCCGTTAACTGGTATGTGCATGCCTTCTATTTCTTTTACTTTTATTCCTTGTTTGTTGCTGCTGCTGATGTGAATGCTCTGTGGTGCTGGTTGTTTGTTACGATATAGTCATCTTTAGTTTGGCAGTTTTTAAACTTCCATTATGTCTTCTGGTCTACTACTAACACTGCTGGAAACACAAGCATCAACATCAAAACCAGCAACCACGACAAGCCACTGATGAATTTGACTCTTTTAAGTTGGCTATGTATGAATGCAACCGACACCGTTATGCGATCGAAAATGTTATTGTCTCACTAAATTTATTATTTTTGTGCTTTATTAAGGGTTAGCAATGAATTAGATAATATTATTGTTATATAGATACATATGAACAAATTTTAAAATATACGTGTCCTTCGGTGTATCATATCGTGCTTTTTCAGGAAATGATGTGTAGCTTATCGTGTCGTATCTGTATCCAGTGTTAATGTCATATCCTACTTTTTCAGAAAACGGCGTGTCGCTTATCGTGTTGTATCTGTGTCTGGTGTCGGCGTCCGTGCTTCATAGGCTGAAACATATAATTATAACTCATTCTCTTCAAAAATGTCCTGAGTAAATATTCCGGATAGCTTCATATACTCTTTGCTCACTTTCCCTTACTCTGGGCTTCATCAACGTCTTTTTCAATTTTATTTTTCTCTTTGTTCTGCTTTGCAAAACAAAGATTTCGTTGAAAATCCAAAAGCATCACAATGGCTGCAAGCAAAAAGTTGCAGGCGAATGTCTAAAGAAGGTTCAAGAGCACATTGATGTTTCAGTGGCATTTGGAATTAGTTGAGTTATTATTATTTCATACTCTTCAGTTTTAAATTGAAATCGATTTCATCAATTTCGTGCAATTGTTTCAGTTCTTGATACAGACAATGCTAATCAGAAAGAGAAGTTTGAGGATGAATTTCATTGACCTCCATTTTATTTTCTGAAATTTTGATTCTTTTTCCTTTTCATTATGCTCCTAAGTTGCATACATCGCGAAAAGTCTCATAAAAAACGTCTAAAAGTACACATTTTACATTTAATTTCACTCTAACACTCTATTTCCTCCTCTTTTCTGGTCTATAAGTCCTCTTCTTTCCTATATTTTTTTCCCCAATATTCTTGCAATTGGTGATTTGCTTTTTCTTTGAACTTGGAGTATTGGCAAAAAAATGTATAGAACACCTTCTAAAAGTAGTGATGATCTCATTTCATTTCCAAGGAGTTTCTATTAAGCTTCCTTAAGAGTTCAGTCACAGAGTTTTTAAGACAATGTTCATGTGAGCATTTTGATCTACCATGAAAGATAGTTAAGGTATTGATTTAACTCAAGTAATAAGAGCACATCCGTTTGACCTGTTTGACCTTTATGTCAGGGATCAAACCTCATGAAGTGAAAATTGAGATAGTATTAGAATGTATACCGATCAAAAAAAAAAAAAAAGAAAAGAAAAAGAAAAAAAAGATGGTTATATATGTTCCAACCAATACTAGGCCAAGTCAATGAATAGTTTGTGTTGTTATTTTGAAATCTAGATTTCTCTTTTATTACATTATCTTAATCTCTTAGCTTTGAAAGATTTAAAATAAGTTATTACTGTTTGCCTTTTCTTGTGTATTGGATGTTAATAAAGCATAGTGTAATTGTTTGGATTTGAGTATCATTGTTTGTACATATTGGTATAAGTAACTTTTATTTTTTCTTATCTTTAGAATTTTAAATAATTTATTCTATTCAAACATTTTTAAAAGAAATGGTTTGGGGCTTTATTTGGAATAAATCTACTGTCGTGGGACCACTTATTTTTCCCCTTCATTGTCCCGACTATTCCTGACTCGCTGCAATCTGGGATCTCTTGCTCATGTTTATTTCTTTCACTGGTATTTAAGATCACGATCAGGTAAGAAGTTGCTCCTCCCCTCTCGGTTCTTCTCCTTTCTATATCGCCGCTGGCCACTTCAGTTGGTGTACCTTACTCATCGTATTCTGCACCCACATCCATACCCTTGCTGACTCCAGTTGATGCCAAGGATACTTGAGTCCGTGCAACACAGGATTCAAGTATAAGTTCTGGGACAACTGCGGTAAGCTCCATAAATGTAAATACTTGTTTGCTTGGTGACTTTATCCAGACCCTATTAACTAGAGGGGTTTATTCAATAATACAACTAGTATAATATAATGATTGATTGGTAAATGTTGCCTTGATTTTATTATAGATGGCTGCAGCGGGTTATGGTCAGCTCAATTTGGAAGAATCACCGTCATGGGGATCACGGAACGTGGACTGCTTCGAGAAGTTAGAACAAATTGGCGAAGGAACTTATGGGTACTAATCAGTTTATATATTTTTCATCATTTGGTTAATCTTCAGCTTTAAAGTTGATTTTTTATTCATGTTGTATGAATTTCTGTTGTTAATTAAGTAGTAATTATGTTTTTGGCAGCTATATTGGTGTTAAGATTTGATTTTTGTGTTTTTCTCGAAAAGCATGTAGGAAACGAAATGTATGAGGTAATTAAGGAAAGAAGGAATACAAGTTTGTTTGGTTTAGTCGTTATTTTTTTCTGTTAGTAGTTAATCTTTTGTATTTTATTTAATTGTTTAACAATGTTATCTTTTGGACCTTTTTCAACCAATCAGTTCGTATCCGGAGAGGTGCTTCTGCTGAACTTGAGTAGTTTATTAAAGAGTCACTTTGGATATGGACTTTGAGTATTATTCCAAGTAAAACGGCTCGGTGCATGTGACATTTGTCAGTGATTTTTTAGGTTGTATTAAGCATTTGACATTTGTCAGTGATTTTTAACCTTCCTTGACTAAAAAGAAAGATAAAGAACTTATCACCTTTTAATTCTTTAGTATCCAAAAGTGTAAGACATCTTTGTAACAGCTGTAAATATGCTTGCAGTTTCTATATTCTTGCACTTGAGACATTCCGTCATACCTAAATTAAACGATTAAATTAGAGGTACATAATTAATTGACCGTTTGTGCAAGAGACGGCCACTGGACCTTTGCATGCTACTATGTTGTTGCTAAATCATAATAGATAAGTCCTTGCATTCATTTAATAGGAATCATTATTCAAATTAGGTTGGATTCTAGGCACTCTTTTAAAAAAACGTGTGTGTCTTATGTCTGTGTGCTTTATTGAAATGTTGGTATTCGTTAATCTCTTTCCCAAAAAATGCCTCATGTTATTACTTCGGGACTCTAGAGCTCACTACTAAATCTAACTCCTATGCCAAAAAATGCCTATGTCTGTGTGCTTTCTACTTCGCACTCTTCATATTGTTATAAGCAGTAAATACGTTGTCCTAAATCCATCATATTTTCTTAAGTCAGATATTTTGGGTAAATGAGAAATGTATTAGTCAATAAGAGGATAAGGGATATGAAAAAAGGGAAGTGCTAGGCAAAATACAAAAACAGGATTTAGGGGTGGTTGTAAAATGAGCAAGTCAACATTATTTTGGTATACAAATCTGTCCATCAAATGAAAATAAAAAACAAAAAGCTTTGTTATATTAGTGTTTGTATGCTTATATATTTGTCATATATATTCTTCAATCAATGATTGATTTGTTGAGCATTAGTGGCATGTTTATACTTTTTGACTAGGAAGGAGGGATTCTTCTGCTACCTATCAAACTGACGAAGGGATTCTTGAGGATTCCCGACTCTTTGTGATTCTCCGTCGATAGCATAATAGCAATTTCTTTATTTTTTACCAGCTTAAATACAAGTTACTTAATGTGTGTGCTCTAATAGTAATATACAGTATTGGATTGATTATGTACGTGTATGTAATATATGTACATATGTTTGTATGCATATAAGTATTACTTTCAATTAATTATATATATATTTTCTGAATCACTGAATCCCTGTATGGTAAACTCGAATCACTGAACCCAAATCCATCTTAATGATATATTCTAGTTTTTTCATACTTTTTGATGTTAATGATATATTATAGTGTTGTCATGTAATATCATTATTAAATGTGGGACACTTTTTTGTCTTTCCCCACTTCTTTTTATTATGGGTCACTTCTTCTGGAGTAGGGAAGTACTTTTTGAGTAGTTTTTGTAATAAAAAGTATCTATATAAATGTTATGTTAAAACACCAATGCAAGTGCCAAGAATTCTTTGTTATTTCTCGTCCTTTCATTAGATTGCCAGTTTTGCTGATTTAGTATATTTAATGAAGTCCAGTTTTGTGACCTCCGTGAAATTTCTCATTCAGTGCTAGTTCACTCCTTTTTAGAGTAAAGAAGCCCAGATTAGGCATGCGTGTGCACTCGATCTATATGTTTTATGTGCTTTCTATTTTTTCTTTTTAGGATTTAGGATATGAGCATGTGTGATCTGAACCTTAGATGTTTTCCTTGAAAGTAGAGCGAATAGTACATAAGAGTTGAAAGTGTATATACGAAGGGTGGCAGAGTTTACCATTTTTGGAATAGTTTCTGTTTTTGATGTTTTTATGTTGTATTAAAGCTTTGGGTCTGTGCTTCTGATTGGCTTGAGTATGTATATCTTTTTGTACAGTCAAGTGTACATGGCCAGAGAGATCAAAACAGGGGAAATTGTTGCTTTGAAGAAAATTCGCATGGACAATGAAAAAGAAGGGGTATTCTTATATTCCCGATATTTTATTTATTTAGCACATTGAAAATCTTTCAGGTAGCTATTAAAAGCTGGCAGAAAGCTAAATTGATATTGTCTTTTAAAAAAAATTGATGTAGTTTCCTATCACTGCAATCCGCGAAATTAAAATTTTGAAGAAGCTGCAGCATGAAAATGTCATTCGGTTGAAAGAGATTGTGACATCTACAGGTACTTACTTTCTCATGCAGTGATCCTACATTGATCTACCGTATTTCACATGCAATTTGATTGTTAATATACATGAAATACATAGATTTTGGTGTTTTTTCATAGGTCCTGAGGCAGATGAGCCAGCAAAGCCAGGTGACTGCTCTGCTGCATGAAATTTAGTGTTTTTATGCTATGTTGATTCCAACTCATATAATTGACTTAATCTAGTTAATCTCAAATACGGAGTATATATTTTCATGTTTAACTCTGATAAGCATGATTATCTAATGCGATTTGTGATATATTTGAGAATGCAGATGGTGATAACAAGTATAAGGGAAACATTTACATGGTTTTTGAGTACATGGACCATGACCTAACAGGGCTTGCTGATCGTCCTGGACTGAGGTTTACAATTCCTCAGATCAAGGTACTGCAAGACTAGATATTTAGATAGGATATCTGATGATCATTCTAAACATCACAAATTTGCTGATGGTATCTGTTTGTAGTGTTATATGAAACAACTACTTACGGGGCTCCACTACTGTCATGTAAATCAAGTGCTTCACCGGGATATCAAAGGTGATTGCTCTTTAAACTTTTGTTATCGTTGTATCTAATTGAATCATCTGTACTGACACTTTGCCTGTCTAATGCCTGTTTTTGCAGGCTCCAATCTTCTCATTGATAATGAGGGAAATCTTAAGCTTGCAGATTTTGGGCTTGCTCGGTCATTCTCCAATGATCACAATGGAAATCTCACAAATCGTGTAATTACTCTGTGGTACAGGTAAATAACTAATATTGTAATTAATGAACTTCCTTATGGTTCTGCCGATTTGTGGAGACTATTCCTCGGTTTCAGTCTCTTCAACTTACGGTTATTTGGTTTAAACAGACCTCCTGAGTTGCTTCTTGGTGCTACCAAGTATGGTCCGGCTGTTGACATGTGGTCTGTGGGGTGTATATTTGCGGAGCTTTTACAAGGGAAACCAGTTTTGCCTGGGAAAAATGAGGTATACTTGTCTCCATCTATTATTTTTTTCCATTTTTTGGCTGATAATCAGCATAGTTATCAAGTTGTCGACTAGTTGTCCGATAGGTCTGGAGGTATCAAGTCGTTTGGTCGATTTGGTGGCTTTCACAAAGTCATGCAACTTGCTCATCTTGTCGTCCGACTAGTTCGACTAGTCGACTAATCCTCTCTCATGTCGTGCGACTTAGATACATATGTCCAGATCTGTATCTAGTGTTGAGGGCTCCAGATAAACATCATGACACCATCCCCGTGCTTGCCTGTACATCGCAACACCATCGCGACACCATCCCCAACTATCGCGACACCATCCCCAACTATCGCGACACCATCCCCAACTATCGCGACCTCACCACTTCATCGGCAACATCTCCCGTCTCAAGACTTCATTTTCGACCCCTACCCTCTGGTTTATCTTGTTTAGTCGACTTGAAAGCTAATTTATTCCCCCTTTACCTCTGGCCGACTCTGTTGTATATGTTTAAACATGAATTTTTTCCCCTTTTGACCTTGCTTTGAGTTTTATTTCAAAACTATAGTTAGTTTTGTGGTAATAATTTTTAAACTATAATTGTTCACCTATTTCAACAAAAAGTAGTTTACTCTTTTATTTTCTAATTTATTAACTATTTGCAAACTCGAGTTTTTTAAGGGTCATAATACTGTTAATAAATAGATTAATTATAATATTTACTTTATATTGTGTTCATGTATTTCTTCTTTAACAATTACTTAAGTTGCTGAATTTATTATAGTTATATGTATGTGTGTATATACACATGAAAAGAGTTTACTTGTAAAGTTTTTCGACCGACTAGTTGGTCGACTAGTCATCTAGTAGGTCGGCCATCGACTCGCCTCGACTTGTCGACGTGACAACTATGATAATCAGTTTCCATGTCCAATTTTGGAACATTTAAAATAGTTAATTGCTTTAAATTGAGAATATTTCATATAAAGTTAATATAGTGATCTTTCATGTGTTCTGGTATCAACATTCTTTTTCTTCTACAATCCTGTGTGTCATGTAGGTGAGTACTGCTCCCATATGGCCTCTACCTAAGGCGCTGACAGGGGCAATTCTCTATTTGCTTTGTAGAGATTAGAGAGCTTTCATGTTTTAGGTGTAATTTAATTTACACATTATACGGTGTTCAGATCTTTCTCACCTTATGCATGTACGTGTTTAATCTGACTTCTATTATTTAAAATGTTAGATAATTATTTGTACTTTTAATCTTCATTTATTTACTTTTTAATAAATGTTTGTCAAGATATTAAGGTTTCTAATACTTCGTTCCCTAAATAATTGAGCATTTTATTTGGTGCATAAGTTATGTTAGCAGGTTCTCTCTCCCTCTATCCCCCAGTGTTTTATTTTATATTTTTAACTTTAAACATTGCGTCATGAGTGATCTACATAATTGAAGTATTAAACATTAATGCAAATTAAAGAATGATTTCTTCGAAACAAGGCTGAACTTAGTATTGCCATTTCTGGCATTGAAGTGAAACAATACTGATAATTGAGCACTGAGCTTATGAAAAAAGTCTACTTGAGCAGATTTGGGTTTATGGTCATCTTGAGCAAAATGCTGAATAACGTGACAAATCTGACAATGTCAGAGGAGGATATGCCGAGTAAATAGTCATCTTGAGAAGAATGAGTAAAATTCCTTGATAAGATATATTTTAGCCTCTAGGATCTGTAAAGCTGCTGACAAAATTTTTCTGTGTTTTAAAATTATTCTGAAGAATTGATCAATATCTTCATATTTCTTATCTTGAAGAAATCGGGATACCTTATTGATTTGAAATTCATTTATCTGCTATATGATATTTGCTCTAAGTAAATTTATGAAGGGGAAAATTTCCTGAGGATTCTTCCGTACTTCCATGCAAGCCTTTTGTTCTGATAATTGCATTATGCAGACCAAATGCAGTGTCTTACACAAATGTTCAAATGAGAACCTGCCAACGTACCCAATGAATTCTCTTGCCCCTTATAACTTCTGTTGTATGTAATCAAATAGTATCCTTCAATTAAATGTTACCTTTTGCTTTTAATTGTCATCGCATAGACTGCTTTATGGGGCTAAACTTTGGATCTCCTGATCTGAAAGTGTTGCTTTCTACTACATAATTATGTAATTTATCAAGAATATATCAAATAAATATGCACATTCACTCCCTGTTTGGTACATACTTCAAAAGTGAGAAATTGACCAGATATCTTTATACAAGTAAATGTCTGGATTTGTTGTAGCCTGAACAATTGAACAAGATATTTGAGCTCTGTGGAACTCCTGATGAGATAAACTGGCCTGGAGTTTCTAGGATTCCTTGGTATAACAAGTTCAAGCCAGTGAGGCCAATGAAGAGGCGAGTAAGAGAGGTTTTTAGGCAGTTAAGTGGACGAAATTTAATCATGAATAAATTATGTTTTGTGAAATGCGGAAGTTCCAATTGATCTAATACTTAAGATTCTTTTGCAGTTTTGACCGCCATGCTCTTGATTTATTGGAAAAGATGTTGACTCTAGATCCATCTCAGGTATCTTTTCTATTTGGTAGGTCTAATGTCATATGTCAATATTAGTTAGAAGACTTGCCTATGGCTTGAATTAATAGAACTGAGATCCCTTTAATGTATAGCTGTAATCCTTGGACATTTTATTTCTCATCTGTAATGTGATTTACTTCATTGTCCAAAGCTAATGAGGATATGCTTCAGTCATATCATTGACACCCAAGAATGTAAGAAACTTGAACAAAAGTTTGATGTACAAATTACTGATTTGGCCAATTTTCTTTCTACTCGATGTTCTCTGTAAGCCATGTAAATTGAACTAGTTCGGCTTCTCATTTTATTGAATGTGGTTGGAATGGGCTACTTCACATGGAGATTAAGGAAAGCTTTAGATGAACCTGCCAGTAGATATCATGGTATTCTGGAGATTAATATAAATCTTGTCTACATTTTTGGACTGGAAGATTGTTTGATGAGAGTGTCAAAGATTATTAGATTAGGAATTTGATTTCATAAGAAAAACCTCAGACCTTCCAATATGCATATATTTATGGAAACTAATCCATAAACTCTATCGGTTACGCTTGCACATGAATACAACATGAAGATGAGAATTTTCAGGAAACCTTCTTCATTTTCAATCGTCATTAACCCTTTTCTGCTCATAATGATGGGATTTGTGCTCATCATCAGACTCTTCGCTAGAGAATGCTAAAATCTTGTTAACTGAAGCTTCATATAATTAGTTAATCTTACCCTACACTAAGTCTTTATATAGGGTGAGTAGTGCGTCATATACTGCTCCTAGACTATTTATGTAACAGTTTATCTTAGTCGAGACTTTGGGTTCACAAATGTAGTGGTGCATAATCGTAGTTGCCAATATGTTTGAACTTGGCTCATGTGAGATAATTATCTCAATGGGTAATACCTGCTAGGCCACAACTCTGTCAAATCCACCATAGAATTTGATCGTAGTCAAGATGTGGCTGGGTCAAGTAATCTTTATCCTTGAGCTCATTGGGTAATTCAGAGCGGAGACTATAGTTGAGTTGAGCAACTAGTTTAGCTTTAAATTAAAATTATAGTCAATAACCAGCTATTTCTTTCGTTGTTTGAAACACTATATATATTATCATAGAATTAGGATTAAGCACAATTTAAGTTATATATATTGTAATTAAGATTTTGTACGCTGGAACATATTACATGTATGATATATGTAATCTGACATGTATTTCACTTGTTTTGTCATCCCTTCACACTGTTTTACCTTGTTTCTTCATTCTTAACCCCATTGTGTAGAGAATATCTGCTAAAGATGCACTTGATGCTGAATATTTCTGGACAGACCCTTTACCTTGCGATCCTAAGAGGTAACTTCTTGCATATGTCTAAAACTATGGAAAATTCCTGTGGGGGAAATGCTCTGCAAGTTTCAACTCAAACTGATTTGACGGAAATTAAAACAGATTTTTGGAGCCCATAAGTTCTGTCTCAGTATAGGAATAATATTTCTGTTTGCCAAACATATTTCTCTATGCTTGTCCTGCCTTTGTAACCGTTAGTTCTATCATTTTGAATACAGTTTGCCTAAGTATGAATCTTCACATGAGTTCCAAACAAAGAAAAAAAGACAGCAGCAGAGACAAAATGAAGAAATGGCCAAGAGACAGAAACTGCAGCACCCACAGCAACATGCTCGGTTGCCTCCCATCCAACAACCTGGTCAAGGTCATCCTCCTCAGTGGCAGGGCCCCAGCCATCACATAAACAGTTCCCAGCCTCCGCTGGCGGCTGGACCTGGTCATCATCATTATGGAAAGGCTCGTGGTCCTCCCGGAGGGCCAAACCGTTACCCTCCTGGTGGGAACCCTACTGGTGGGTATTATGCAGATCGAGGGGGACAAGGTGGAGGTTTTAATAGTGGGCCATATCCCGCACAAGGGCGAGGACCACCTGGAGGGGTGCCTGCCTCTGGTTCTCGAGGAGCTTCTGGTGGTTATGGAGTTGGCCCGCCTAATTATTCTCAAAGTGGTCAATATGGAGGTTCTGGTGCAGGAAGAGGTTCAAATCCAATGGCGGGCAACAGAAATCAGCAGTATGGTTGGCAATGAGTATTGTGAGCTATTGTTGGCAATAGAAACTTGTGGACTTGTATAGTTATATGTGGAGCTCGACTATTTCAACGGAATATGCTGTGTTGAGTGAAGTGGAATACAAATATGATGGCCTTGTTGGCAAAACATTGGAATGAAACGGATGAAAAAAGAACTTTTACTTGGGTAGCTGGTATTATGAAGGATGTCCTTGCCTTGTGCTTGAAAAATGTCTCAGATGCAGGTGTATTTTGTGTATCCTTCTTATTTTCTTTCTTCCTCAAGCAGAGGTTTAAAATATTTTATAGTTTATTTGCGAAATCAAATTTGAATTTGACGAATAGATTATTATTGTGAAAGTTTTTGGTAGAGGGGTGGTAAGCGCCCAAGAAATAAAAATTTTAAAAAAAATTGAGAAAATTGGTCAAAAGAAATAATCCAAATATATAGTTTTATTTGTACTAATCTGAGTCAAATATCTTCTGAACCGGTGCATTTAAGTCGTGCTACCAAAATCAACAAAATGAACAACATAGGGTGCAATTGTAACTTGCAGTGTAAATTGCGTGTGGAGAACCATTGAAAAAGAGCTGCGGCGCGTGGCACGGTGAGCCGCGCAATGAAGAAAAATCGTAAAATCATGTAAAATTTTAGATTATTTTTATTTTACTATTAATACATTAATGGCATTATTAGTACATAATTAATTAATTTGCATATAATTATATATATATATATCTTTATGTCATGTTCGGTCCGATTATGATAAGATGGGATACTATTGAACATTCGTATTGAATTTTGAATATTATTCTACCGATCTTTCCACGGAATTACCTATCACTGACCAACTCTTTTGATATTTTAAACTTGAATTTGAATATTAATTAATAATTATTGAATGTCAGCTAACAAAATTTTCACTATTATTGAATTCCTTTGTTTATTTTTGATATTCTATATATTAATGTCACTTTATGTTATTATGTGGATTTCTAACGATAGGTATATTATTTTTCTTTGACCGAAAGCAGTATGATTATCGTAAGTTGTAACTTGATATGATCATAACCACTAATTTCATGTCAAGAATGCGATGATGTTAGAAAAATATAATTGTTTTGTACCTCCTTGTTAAAAACTTTAATTACGATATTCTTTTTTCTTCTTAAAGCCTAATAATATATTTGTAAGTTTTTATATTGTTTGATAATTTAGAGGCTAAGTTTAATATTTATATTTATTTCCTTGGTCATGATATTTTTTTACAAAGTTATTTGAACTCACTTTATTAATCCTATCTCTTTCAAAAAATTCGTGATAAAAATAAGTATGTCAAAAAATAAAAGAGTGATAGTCCGAGTTTAAAATGTATAAACTACAACAAAGTTAGAGCACTTATCTCCATCCAGACATCCATATACTTTTGGAGTATTTTATATATTTTATTTGTTTGTTTTATGAATATATCTATGTGTGACATTTGTAACTGGATTTTCATTTTGAGGACTAGAATTTGGTTTGAACAAACCTAATTTTTGAGACATCATAATTTTAATTCAGACTTGGATTTGATAGAATATAATTAATTATAATGATCAAATCTGATTAGGGTTACATGCTTTGACAAAAGATGATATCATTGCATCACTTGAATGAATTGCACAGAGTTAATTAAATTGTAACGAGTTTGTCTAGTCAAATACATGATCAATTTCAGCGCTAAACCTCTTTACTGAAATTCAATATAGTTACTATTGTTGCACTATTATAATTATATATACTACACCCGTGCAAATCAATAATAAATTTGTAATCATTAATCCAGTTTAAATTATTTATTCGTTTAGATTACTACATAAACTCTAGATAATATAAACTGAAATTCAAAACGATTTGATATCATTAAGCGAACTCATTAAGTCATAAATCCAAAGATAATTTTTAAAAGAATTATAATTGCCAAAACTGCAGTTTCATATTACCGTTGCCTCTGGTCCGATTACAATCTTCTTTTTTTTTTTGGATGTATTATTCATTTCCGACATTTTCTTTTTTGAAAAATTTGATCTTCTAATTTCTTCAAATTACCCTTTAAATTTTAAAAATAATAAGCTTCCTTTTATATTAAATAATTTTTAAAACTTTAGTAACTTTTTATTCATGTAAAATATTAAATTTTATCACAATAACTTAACTATCAATATTTTAAAATAAAATATATTGTAAAAGTTTAGTCATTTTGTACAAAGATTTATAGTAAAAAGTAATATAAATTAATATGAATTTGATTATAATGAATTAAATTGTGGTGACATACTTATATTAGTTGTAATTATAAGTTATATGTTTGTCCCTCGGTAGATGATTTGTAGAAAAAGGGTCGAATATAAATTACAAATTTTTTTTGATTTTTTGTTAATAATAGAAACAATGATTACAAAAGTTTTCTGGTGTAAGTAACCAACTTCTCTTTTTTTACTCGTGAAGAACAGTTACAATCTTAGAAAATAATTTCTAACTACTCAAGTTCTAAAAATATGTTTCTCAAGTTTTAAAAATTTGCTTTTCAAATTCTAAAAATTTGTTGCGTAACTACAATGAATGACACTCTCTTTGTATTGTATATTGTAAATTTACATTACCTTATTGTAATAATAATTACCTTACATTACCTTATTGTAATAACAATATTCCTAATTTGATTCAAATTAGCTACCCAACCTTGTTAATCCTAATTCGACTCTGTATTGGATCTTAATCGGCTTCCGCTAATAAAACAATAACCCATCGAAGGATAATATTTAAAAAAATCCAACTTCAAAAACTTATATGCTCATATTTATATTACACATCAACAACTATTATATTATTAAAAAACTAATAATTCTAAATATATACATCATCTCATTATCAAATGTTATAAACCTAACATTATATATAGTAGATAATTACTCGATAACTTAAATCATGATAAATTGTTTGATTATGCTATATACAATTATTATTCGACTATAATTATTTAATTTAATATTGAATATATAATTAAGTGTATGTGGTTTTGATTTGATCCCATACATTTTGGTGAAATATAATATTAAAACAAATTAACCGAGTGATATCCAATCGTGCTTAATTAGTATATTATTATTATTATTGTTATAGCTAGAGATAAAAAGAGATTAGATAGCTTGATATTGTATTTATTATTATATATATTAATTGACAAGTTTAAACAAAGTCGATAGCTCGATACTATATTTATATATTATTATATATTAGTCGGCAAGTACATTTTTAGTAATCGACAAGCCTATTTAATTTTCATAGATAAAATTAACTTTGTTGAGTCAATTTATTGATTTGTTTTTTTCTTTCCTGTTATTATTAAAAATAATTTTAATTAATTTAAATTCAAATACAATTTTGATTTCGATTTTATACCGTTCATTTTTTGACTTGAAATTAGAATACGATAATGATTACTAAAACCAGCTCATGTTAAGATTCCAAAAGTATTTTTAAAATATATGAAAAAGATACACCGAAAAACAAAAAAAAATGCAACTAAAATAATAAAATAATCAGATATTGTATATATAAAACATTTATTAATATATTTACATATACTAATATAATTACAATAAAAAAAATATTAAAACAGTATGCTTTATTTCACATAAACTATATATATATATATATATATAATTCCTAAAATATAAAGCACATATATAAAAAAATACAAATATACTAATTTTTTAGTATACTAAAAGAAAAAAATTAAGAAAATAAAACAGCCGGTATTATTCAACTAACGCATACACTAGTTTTCTTTATCTTATTACTTATGCTTATTATTAAAAGAGGAATGCGTATGGAAACATGCATTAATTAGAAGTAATTAGACAAAAAATTCAATCTAACACAAAATTTCCATCATCGTCATCATCGCATCAATTTATATTATTTGCTGATCAAGAGAGATCTAGTTTTATTTTTAAATTCAAACGTAAACTTTTAAGAAATTTAACAATAATTGATTCAATTTAAAATGGTATGCTAATTATATATAAATCAATTTTTATAAAAGAAAAATTTTAAATTCTAAAATCTAACAAGCCTTTTATCTCACTCACATAATATATTTTGATTCATCCATTAATTCTCTCTTAATTATTTCTTTCATTCTTATTTTAGAATAAGAGATACTCATTTCAAATAAGAGATGCTATATAACGCCACATATTCTAAAGTAAAATTTATAACCATAAGAAGATATTTTAAATTCTGAAAATTAATCACTTTAGTGATGACAGACTATGGCGAATAAATAACTACAAAAAAATTTATATAACGACTGAATATTTATATGTATTCAGATAATTTTTAAAGTAACAAAAAATATTAAGAATTATAAATTATTAATAAAAATTACATAATCATTTTATAAAACAGATAACAAGACCCACGAATTATTGCACGGGAGAGACTTGACTAACATAGACAATAAAGGTAAATAAAAATCTTAATCCTAATTTGGGAACTATATAGATCCAACCGCTACAAATTTTATATAGGATGATGCTGCCAAAACAGCAGTACTCTGCTGCACCCCTCCGACAATTGACATGTAGATCCTTGGCTCCCAGCTAACGAATATTAGACTATTACGTCTATTGGAAAACTTAAAGCACCATGTATCATTTCATCCGAGTCACAATGACGATCGGAACAGTTGAACCAACTTCTCTATAGATGCTTTATTCTTTCTGTACTTGATAAGTAATCCATCATTTGATTTTTTTCATTAAGAAAACTAAACATTATGAGAACATGTGATAACCCCAGAAAGAATGAACCAGATGATGGAATACAATTCAGAACAGCAAATCTGATTTCCCATATAGATATGCATTTCACGACAGCCTATACATATAATTAAAATCCACCAGAAAGAATGAACCAGATGATGGAATACAATTCGGAACAGCAAATCTGATTTCCCATATAGATATGCGTTTCACGACAGCCTATACATATAATTAAAATCCAATAATTTTAAAGCTCAAGGGAGAGTATTCCAACAAATCACAGTGACCGGCTAGATTATATGAAAAAAATACAGATCTCGGGCTGACAAAGTCATGCCAGTCTTCATAGGAGGTGGAAAAATAAAGTACTGAACTTCCTCCATGTTATCCTTTTATTTTCAAGAGAACAGATACCGGAAAGTATTACATCAATTTGTTGACTTCAAAATGAACCGGTAGGATAGGAAAATATAAAACTTCAAAGAAAGTTCCTGATGTCTAGTGACTTCACATCAGGCATCTCCTCACCCTTGTACTCCTCCCTGAAGAAAAAAGGTGAAAAAAAAGAAAGGTTTAACTTTCAGATATGAACACTACACAGCAAGTAATACTTTAGGCAAACACCTCAAAACTTTGAAAACTACTACGCCTGCTCTTCGGATTTTTTTAATAGTTTAATGTTTGAACTCTTCTACACTATAACTTTGGTGCTAAGTTTGCTAAATACAAATATAAATTTCTGAAAATAAGCAAACTTCAATACATGAACATGATGAATTTACCAATTCATCACTCTCAAGCACATCATTAATAGAGTAGGAGCCTTAGGTTCATAGAAAAGGAATTCAAATCAAATAATATACAACTGGAATGACTAAAGCCTCCATTTCTAGGGCCATCCTTCCCCACTTCAGTTGGTAGCTACCTTTATACCTGGCAAATGTGTATTAAAGGTCATCCATTAGGACCACTACCCATTTATGACTCATTTAGTTAATCATTTGCCAGGTCAAGGCATACCACATACTTCATACGCACGCACACACAACAGTACAATACATTAATTTTTATTGGGATCTTAAATGTGACCTACATTCATGGTATTTGCATAATTAAAACTATTAATAATGCATAATAGACTTTTAACAATACCATTACGTACCAACAGGGGTTCACTTCTGGATTTAACAAATGATCCAAAGTTGAGACACTAAGATCTTACTATGGAATGTGACATGCCAACAATATACATCAAACTTTAGGGTGTATCAGAAGCTAATGCCACATTAGACTTCCATAATACATTTACCATAGAAGACGAAAGCTTTCTATTCTTTTCTTGAGTTACTAAGTTTTTCAAGGGATGGAAAAGAGAAGAAATGGATAGAAAACTTTGGTACTTTGTTGGCCCAACTTTCCTTGTCAAAAATGACAAATAGATGGAAAACTTAGTAGCACTAGAAACATGTTATAAAATCAACTCAAGTTTTGAACACAACAAAATACAATATTAAGGACAAGATGGACATTTGACATTTCACTTAAAACTTCCTTTCCTTTTCGTTATTTGATTTTAATATTAAACTCAGAAAACAACCATTGGAAAACTTATTAGTTCTCTAATCTTTTCTATTCAATAAAAAAGTTCTCTAACCTCATT
Organism: Centella asiatica; assembly: GCA_014636745.2. Taxonomy (NCBI): domain Eukaryota; kingdom Viridiplantae; phylum Streptophyta; class Magnoliopsida; order Apiales; family Apiaceae; genus Centella; species Centella asiatica. The sequence goes on from CM025786.1 coordinate 18,053,317, forward strand.
TTTCTCCCATCCAAAACTCAGTAAAATAGCCTCAATGCTGTGCATTCCACATCAACAACGATTATGAACAAAGAACAAATAGAGTTGACATAAACTGGGAAATAGAATGACGAACAAGGATTTAGCAGAGTAGGGGAACGGAGTTGCTGAATGCAACACATTGACCAGTAGACAAACAATGTTGATTTTTTGCTAACTGCTGTTTTTGTCTTTATGCCAACAATTCCGATGGGTGATCACTTTATGCCAACAATTCCGATGGGTGATCAGACATTAAATTAATCTCCAAAGAGGGTTTCAACGTTTACCAAAAAACCACTTGACATTCTCAGACATTACTTAGGCAAACATGAGATGCACACATACAAGTTCCTTAGTTGTATACTAGAACCAGTGTTCTGGAGTTTTCATTAATATAAAAATCATGGTGAAGTACTTCCCCAATTACCACTTCGATTTTTGGTTCATTAGAGAATATATCCAAACAGTATTTTCCATAAGGACAACATTAGACCTAGCAGTAAGGGCAGTAAGGGAATCATTACTGACATTGAGCTCAACAATTTTGCACTCATGAGTCATATATTATATTCCAACTAGAATACTGTGAGGAAATTGCATACCGTTTCAATTGAGTATCCATTGATTCAACCATTTCCTTCTTCAGCTCCTCCAATTGTGCTTTTGCAATTTTATGTTCCAACTGTTCTTCGTATTTGGGCAAGTCTTCTGGTTGGATACCAAGTCTAGATAAAGGCACACAGTCTACTTAGACATGAAATCATTTTATTTATGTATGGTTCCATTAAAACAAACGGAGATAACACAATCAAAGAAGAGGCGAAAGAGATCAAGAAGTACTCAGTGGAACATATCAATAAACCTAGCAATCTCACAGGTTTTAGATCAAAATTTATATTTCATGGGCATGCTGCTTTCACTGAACGGTGAGAATACAACTACAATAATAGCTGTTCGCCTGTTCCAATCTGTTGAGACCCCAAAACATGAAATTCTCCATATAAATGAAAACAGAAGGAGAAGGTTAACCTATAGGTTAAATAAACCTGGTTAGAGATATATAAGATGTTGACTAAAAGGAACATAAATCTAACAAGGCACTTTTTATAAGTAGTCATTACCCCATCACTTTACATGTTCAGATGATAATAGGATGTTACAGCTTCCATAATACGGGAATTATTTGTACCTGTACTCGCACTTGTTATATGACGAGTGGTTCCTTATCACACCGTGCATTTTGGTTCTTTCTTTTCATTGACGAGAAATGTTCTAGAAGTATTATAATTAACACTGATTTTTGAGCAATGACTCCTTTTCTATATTAAGCAAGTCATTCAATTTGCATAAATTGCTAAAGTTGATGCACAGAAATATCGTTCTGGTTCTAAGTAATTCTCACTTCTTGTTGATCTTATTAAACTCTGCCTTAAGGAGAGCCATTCCCTTCTTGTCATCCCTCATTAGCGGCTTCTTGATTTCTTTCTCAACCTTTTCCAATGCATCCATCATCATAGCTTCTGCACCAAGATCATCACTAAGGCCTCTCCTGAAAGAGTACAATGGAAAAATAGAAGATTCGGTGAATCAACTGCAACTTTCAACCCTTATTCTGTTCATGTTTTAGAGAAGCAATGAAATCTTGAAACCACCAACACATTATACTGTATATTTGTGCAAGGGCATGTAGAATAACTAATATTTAGATATGAGAACATTTGATTACGGGAAAAAGGATTCTCCATTACATGTATGGAAAACATCAAAAACCATACCAGGAAGATTTAGAGTATTTAGAATTTTATGCAACTCTTAACTTTGGAGAACAGGAAGCACAAACAGAAATCTTACTAGAGCACCTGCATGCTTCAGAAATGGAAGTTGCAGGTTCTCAAAAAGACCTTTTATTTGCACCTTAAAGAATTTAATAAACCAATACTTCACCTTAACATAAAACGTTTCATCTACTGTGAAACAGAAAACGACAGCAATTTGGACAGAAGATATTAAAGAATGAGAGGTGGTCAAAGAATTTTACCCTGTTTCTGGAAATGCAACAATTGTTTAGAATTGTATCTCATTACAAGCACAAGAGCTTAAAAACAGGTCAGCTTATAAACTCATCACGTCTCAGCTTCCCAAACATGATACAAGACCAATTCAACACAAATCATTGATGTAATCTTGACATTAGATTAACTTACCCATCAGAACTATTGAAGCCATATATGCTAAGCCGTTAATAATCAAAAACTTTTCATGTTACATCAAATAATACCATTAGTAAATAAGCAATCCTGACAAGTTTTTAAGTAGAACAGTACATCTTTATAAAGGTGAAGAATTTAATATGGTTATCATAACATAAAACATCAATCAAGTCTATCCTACATACAATGTAACCTCTACTGCAAAGCAGGGAAAATATTGATGAATACAGAATGTACACACGATCATGCTATATGGAGAACATCTAAAGGGAAATCTCAAGTGCTATGAGAAAAACATCACATACTTAATACGAATCTCTTTCAATGTCAACATATATGTTCTAGCATCTGGAATGCCTTCAGTTTTTGTTTGAATGGTGTACTCGATTCTTTGAGATTCTGAGAACAAGTTTACCCTGGAAAAGCAACAGCGGCATAAAGAGAAAACAATTATGACTCAAGCATCTGGAAGCAGTGAAAATTAGTACAAGTTTGGAACTGTAACACTCAATCTCCTTTATAAACCATCAAAATCTTTTCGACTAATATTTTAATATGAATAAGTTTGACATTACAGGGAAAAGGTAAACATATTGAGAGATGACCCAAGCTTAAATCGTTCAGATTTGAAGTCACATCTGCAGTAAATTTCTAAGATTTACAACTTACTTTTCTCTAACAGTCTTCATTACTTTTGCATAATTTTTAACTGCAGCAGGATCATCAGGGTCTACGGTTATCTTTTCCTTCCTAAGTACCTCCATTGCAGCCTCAAATTTATTCTTGACCTCCAAGAAAATGTTCTTCAACATCTCTGCCAATTTAAACGAAAATCAATCGTTAAAATTAGTCATTGTGCTCTCAGAGAATTATGAATAAATTGATAATGACATGAAATCATCTTGGAAAGCACAGAACTTTGGATGAAAATTCCACTAGGTGGTTCGAGAAAATTGCAGTAATATATAACATAAGAATGGAAAATTTGTTTGAACCATTACAGCAAGATAACATATTGTTTATCTATAGAGATGCAAAAGTAGTGTCAGACATTCACAAACACAAACACAGAGAGAGAGAGAGACAGACACACACACACACACACCCACCTTGCACACAGGCTCATGGTTAAAAAGTAATAAATGATGCAGAGTCACACCTTCATAGGATTAGGGAATAAGACACATTTTTAGGTAGAACAAATTAACATTCATCCGTATAGATGATTGCTTAAAGATTTACTGACCATCTCCCTTAAGTTTTTGGGGAGCAGCTTCTTTGGCAAAGAAACGAACTGGAACATCATGACCTCGTTGCAAGCATAGCTGATCAATATGCAACTGCATATTCAAGAACGCATCAGGAAAGGGATTATAAACTATCACATACAAATTAAAAAAAGCAAATGCTCAATAATACCAATCAAAATGAACAAATGGTTCTGATTCAGGAATGCATGATGTAATGGTGCCGTAGATTTGTAAATAGCACGAGCTTAAACTCCAATATGCTTTCTAAGCTTAACGTGCTTGATTGGAGAACATAACTTCACTTACCATTATACGATGAACATTAACTACTATTCAGTCAAAATGTGTGCATAAAATTCAACCACGAACTAACTCATCTTGGAGAAGTTATATGAATCTTGTTTGCTCACTTTATTGCATGGAGCTTGTTTGGCAGTGAGTTGAGGTGAAAGCACTTATAAGTCGGAAATTTTTTACATTTTTCAAGGCAATCCAGAAGTGCTTTTAACAAGTAGATCTTTATGTTATTGAAAAACATGAAAAATATGCAAATATATCCCTAAATTGTGTAAGAAATAACTAAAACTCCATGGGACACTATTTGTCCTTGATTTTTCTAAAGCCATCTTCACAGTTATGCAACCAAAGACATAATTAATTATTCACTGATGCATTTCCGTCAAAAGCTCTAATTTATAAATGCTCCATTTCACCACATGAAAGAATTTTATAACCTTCCATCACATGTAACACCTGACCTTCCATTACTCCCCAAACAACCATTACTACTCATTCTGTAGGGCATTCAGTAAAAACAAAATTCTCCTAATGAATTAAATAAAATTATATTTTAACATCATGATTTTGTACAATCATCCAAAAACTCCCAAAATGGAAGTTAAGAAATCAAAACGATGGACCTGTGGATATTAATATATAAATTCCTAGCTTTCGTTTGCTCTTTCCTTTTCCGAGCTTCTATTAAAATGTAAAAGCCGTGTAATTCTGTAAATCAACCTCACTATTCACTGATCCAAAACAAATAGGAAAACCAGAAAATCTCAATAAACTACATTGCCCATAATTAGAGCTTCATATCCATCCATAGGAACATTTCTTCATCTCCGATGGTAAATCAATCGAAACATAAATCACATCGAACAGAAACTTACTTGTGATTTGAAACTGCTCAACTGTACAATATCTGATACTGGATTCATAGACAATAATTCAATAAAGAACATATGTTAGAGACAGTAGGAGTGAGAGATTACCTGCTTTGATCTGGATAACAGACGGGAAGCTAAAGCCATGATCCGAGCTCAGTTTTCGTCGTCGTCTGGGTCGACTTTATAGGGTTAGGGTTTGGTTCAGGACGCAAAAGGTGTGAGCTCCCGGATGGATTATAATCTCCGTTGTGCAGTGAAAATGGAAGGTTGTGATCTGGTGTTACGGGCGACGACTGTGTTCCTTAACACGTGTCATCCATCCGGTGGCTATGTTTATTTTGTTGACCTTTATATTCTAATTTGGTTTTTAAATTCTTTATAGTATATTCTAACTCCGATTTCAGAATTAAATCTTCTTTTAACAATATTACAAAATACGTGTTTAAGCGGTAAATAAAGGGTCTAGTGCCTAAATATATATTATACGAAATTAGTACATACAAATTTAGATGTTATTAGGCGATAAATAAATAAGTAGATTAATTTCGCATACACATTTAATTATGTGGTCTTTGTTTCACATGAATGGAAAAATAAATAGATTAAAAGTATTCTAATCTTTTGATTAGTTAGTTAATGTTAGTTGGAATAGATTCCTATTGAATCTTCCATTTTTTCATGTATCAAAAATAGATTTAGGAGCCTTGATAAATAAACGTTACAGTAGATAATGCAATCAATAAAAAACACAAATACATGTATACTTCAGTATACTTTATCAATACATTAAAATATATATAATTATATTGCATATTATGTAATTACTGATGCATATGATGGGTTTTAATATTTAATATTGATTTTTAAAGATGACATTAAGAAAATAATTAGAGTGAAAATAACTCTAATTATGGGAGCCTAGAATCCTTTTATACTTCATTTATTTTACAAAAATAGCAACATTTGGATTTTTGACAAATATTAAATTTGTATATTTAATTAAAAATTATACATACAATTAATAAATTTTTCTCATGAAATTTATTATGAATATTCAATTAAAGATAAGAAGAAAAGTTTGCAATGATAAATTTTGAAAAATATATTATTATAATGAAAAAATAATGCAAATGTTATTCTTCTTTTTTTTAACGAATTTTATTCTCAAATATTAATTTTTTTTTTGAACAAATAGATTAACTTTTATTTTTGTGTGATTATGCATATATGCTATATTATTTGCTTGGTGATTCTTAGAAGATCATTACTACTATTTTTGTCCTATCAATTAGACCTTTTTATTAACTAAATTTGTATACTAAAACAAGTCTAATCGATTTTCTTTTAATATTACATACATATTTAATTTATAAGTATGTATTTAATACACATATGTATATATATAATTTAACACAGTTGAATTAGTGTCCAATTTTCATTTTGACAACTAAAACTCAAAAACTTACAATTCAGTTATTATATTGAAAATTCAATTACAATCGAGTCACTTCGTTAAATTTTCGTTGAATTAATTAACGAAAATCTGACGAGACCAACGGTTGTTGAGCATATAAATGACAGGGATGATCAAATCTACTATTTAGATAAAATGTAAAAATTTGGCGTGACATATAGATTAATAAATAAACAAAGAGAACAAAAGTATTTCAAAAAATATCAAAATTTAAAACATAAAGACAAAATTCGTGAAACTTGTCACCTTCATTTCATCCGCCACCATTGTTAGAGCACAATACAACGAAATATTACAACTCCAAATCTTTGTCCATTCTCCTTTCTTTCTAAAATTGCCTCGCAATTAGATGGGATGGTGGTCAAAGAAGTGGTGGTGGTAGGTTTTGAGTATAGTAAGTGTTATCTAATAATTTTTATACGAAATTTAGTCCATCATTCACTTTATTATCTTATACATACAAGGTAATTATTACTAAAAATGAGCTTTTTCTCTCATATTTTTTTCATCTCTCTCATAAAAACTTCCATAGCCACCGCCTCCATGGCCATCACATCTTTATGGTTAGGATATGTGACGAGGGTGTTGGGATAGCTAGCCATTTATAATCGAAATATTTGATATTTATTCGTATTTGTATTTGAAAAAATGAATAATATCTGTATTCGGTTTTAAATGAATAAAAAAATGAATATATATGTATCTGTACCGTAATATCTGTTACCGAATATAATTGCTATTTATAATAAAAGTTATAGAACATTCATGTTATTCTTCTATAAATATTTAATTTTATTACAACTTATCTTTACATCGATGATCAATTTAAATTAAAAATTTATAACACAACAAGGATTAATAGTATTGGTTGTTTTTTAAGCATAAAATTATTTAATATATATCACAATAGTTATTAAAGTATTGTAATAAATATTATTATTATGATCTCCAAAAATCTGATATCCGTATTTTATTATATTTAAGTTTATTTTAACTATTTATTATATTTAAATTCATATGGGTTGAAAATAAACTTGAATGACCAAAATGAGAATATTTCTTCCCAATAACTTATATGTCATTTACCGTTTAACAATCCCCTCCCCCAGAACTGGAGCAGTAGCTTCTATGGTAAAATTTCCCTCGGCAAAAAGATCAACGTTCAAACCCCTCTCCTTTATAATAAATTATAGGAATTTTTTATAATATAAAAAAAAAAAATCCCTCCCCACCCACTCACCCCGCTTTGTGTAGCATTTCGGATATAGGGACGGAAAATGTCAGATTAAAAACCCTAGTTTCCGCCAGAATTAAATTGGCCTTCACCGTTAGATAGCATAACATAATGGAAGATTTTGTTTCAAAGGACATCGCTTCTTTTCTGTGTTACAAATGACATCGCTTCTTCCTATTTTCACACTTTATGCGAGAAAACTTGCTGTGCTTTGTTTGGTTCCCAAGGCAATCAGTCTAGGACCATGGTTTCTTCTCTTATGGCAATCACATGCAAGCACAATCTTACGTTAAAACACCATACATTTTCGCCTTTTCCCATCTTTAACTTTGCAGAACTTAACGCGTGAAAGTTGGCTAAAATGGCCTTTACGTAACAATTATATTGCGCTCAATTTTTATGAAATACAAGATGTCCCTCGTATATTTTGATTTTTAGCATGTAATGCGCGCATATCCTTTTGACAGCAGGAATTCGTCAGTATTACTGCTTTATATCTGAAATTGTGCAATCTATTTCTAGTCATGTATATACATCAATGATCAACCTGAGGGTAGCCTGCATAGGGCCACCTCTCTGCCCAGTTTTTATACATTAAATTCATTTATCATTTCTTTGTTGGCAACAAAACCTACAGCTCGCTTATTTCCATCTTTTAGCATTCTTCAACCCCTTGGACTTTTGTTTTGCCTGCTGAAATGCCTGCACTTTTTGCTTCTTTCTAGCTTCCCTCTCAGCCTGGTGGTCATAAAATCAGTGTTTTCAAAAAATATTCCATATATAAATTTCTTATACCGAATAATGAAACAGAAACATATCATCGGGAATGTTACCTTTGACATCTTTGACTTAGCTTTTGCTTTTGGGGCCTTCTCATCGAGCTCAGCCTCTCGCTCAAGTTCTCTTTCCCTTGCATCGAGGTTCTTCTCTAAATAATACTGTCAAATGGAAACTCTTGGGTCATTAGATTTTGATATACATTTAAACCAAGAAGATCACAGCATATATGAGTTCACCTCTTCCAACATAAACCCACTGCTAAGGTTCATCAGCTTGCAGCTGAATATGTGGGCATATAATGAAGAACATGAACTTTTGCTTTGATTTCACGACTTCCAAAATAAATTCTCTAAAAATAAAACAATGTCTATATGGAGAACATGATAAGTGGAACACATAATGTGCTAGAGATGACATATATATGATGTCTCCTTTTAAAGTTCCATAACTTCTCATAAAACTGCCGAACAATTATATCTGTTAGGCAATGATGAAAAGCAATTGAATTCACAAAACACAAAAAATAGTTACAGACAGGTGGGTACTCATAACACATCAAAAAAGATGCAGCAAAATAATAATCTGGTACTTATAACGCACCAAAAACGATGCAGCAAAATAAAAATAAAGCCTGTTAACTAAAGACCTAAGGTAGTGAGTTGTGAGTACACCCAGTTGCAGACAGGTGGGTACTACTAGGCCACCAAAAAAAATGCAGCAAATAATAAATAATAGTTCATAATAAACAGTCATAAAAATTACTACAGGCATGTCAAATGGGATAATATTTCAGAATGATAGTACAAAGGACCTAAATGTGCAGTGTTTAATTGGTTATAGAGTATCATGGTGGCATATAATTGCAAAATGGAATGCTAGAACAGCGTGCGGACTCACATTATAATCACCGTTATAGTCTTGTAAGTTGCCATCCTTTACTTCTAAAACTCTGTTAACTATTTGCTTTATGAAGTACCGATCATGAGAAACAGTTATAACAGTTCCTTTGTACTCAGATATTGCCTCCTAATAAAATGGAAAAGTCACACTATCAGGAAAAGATGACAAATAATTTTGCTAAATTAGATCCATCAGCATCCATTACATAAAAGAAAACAGAAGAAAGACAAACCTCAAGCATCTCTTTTGAAGGTATATCCAAGTGATTAGTTGGCTCATCCAAAACTAGCAACGTTGAAGGTTTCACCATGAACTTGCAGAAGGCAAGACGTGCCTGTAAAAGTATTTAGGTACTAAAATTATGCAACACAACAATTGCAGATATATTAAAAGGTTAAGACTTAAGACAGGCATGTCACAAGCAACGCTGCATTTGCAATCAAGTAAACACATGTAAAACATGAATTATTGACATGGATAGTGAGTTACACATTCAAAAGCCACCAAGTGAATCTATGGTGTTTGCCCCCATAATACTACAATAACACACTATAATAATGGATTTCTTTCCATACTTTTTATAATGGTACACCAAGTATTACTAAGGTAGCAGATTAGCCCAAGTCTTTCTTGAAGTTTGACCAAGAAATTGGGGAAATTCAAAATTATATAAATGAACGGTTAAGATATCTAACCAAATACATATCAAATTGCACCAGTCAAAAGCTAATAATTCATCGCCGAAATGAAACAATCATTTCGAGCTTCACGAGTTTTAAAGAAAAGAACTTTTTGCCTTTTTATTTGATTTTGTAAATTACTCAAGATTTTTTGCAGTATTCTAAACAAGTAACTTCCTCGTATACATTCAAAAGTGACAAAAGTTTTAGCACTTCGATTCTTATATGGGATTCATCTTCAATTCGCTGAAGGCATTTGCAGCCAAAGTATTTCAGTTTGATCCACATGGACTACTACATCACACGGTTCTGAAGTTAATCGAAATCACAACTTATCTAATAATAGTAAGTAATATCTCGAAAATATGCAACTACAGATTCCAATCACAAATTATACATCATAATTCCACTGCTACAGTTGCTAAACCTTCTATTTGGAACCTTGATACTTTATTTTGACAACCTAAAGATAAACCAAAAAACTATCAAGAGGAAACTTAGTAGGGCTAACGAATATAAATGATGGAAAAGGAAAAACAGAGTTTTGGAAAACCACAAAACTAACAGGATCTAGAGCATCCTCTATATTAAATCCGAAAGAACAATGCTAGTTCTTTCTAAAATAAAAGACCTACTATCAAGGCCACTGTCATGGATGCAGAAGTGGTAGGTTTTTATGATATATAGAGGGTCAACCATATTACAAACGCAGACCACTTTACATGGCACATAAGTCGTAATACGGTTCAGCATATAAAATTTACAAGAAGCATCATTATCGAATCCCAAAACAAAAACACAAAGTGACTAATAAAGGTTAGACAATTGGTATCTAGCTAGAGTAAGTTTAAAAATAGATAAAATGATAACTGGAGCAATACCTTCTCTCCCCCACTCAATAGGGAGACCTTTCTATCAAGCATATCAGCCTTGAAATTACAACGACCAAGGAGACCCTTTATATCATCAATTCTCCAATCCTCTGCTACTTCTGCTACAGTGTCTAGCACTGTGTTATCTAAGTCAAGTGCTTCAGCCTGATAATCATGGTAGATGAATCACACTTAAAAATACAATTGCACAGAGCATAAAAACTCCAGCTGAAAAAACTGAATAAACATGGGTATAAGATGACATATAAACGAAGTTTCCACTGATGAATAGTAACATACCTGATTCTGCTCAAAGTAGTTTGGTAAGACATTATGCTCCCCAAGCAAAACTTCACCCCTTGTTGGCTTCTCTAGGCCCATAATCAATTTAAGCAGTGTACTTTTCCCACACCCATTTGGGCCGAGGATAGCAATTTTTTCTCCCTTCTCGATTGTTAAATTTGCATTCTTGAAGAGTACCTAATAAACAATTAATACATGATATATAGCACACATGTTAGATACTAGAAGGTTGATTTTCTAAGCTTTCCTTATTGCTGAGCTATGATAATCACCTTGTCCCCGTAGCTGAATTCGAGATTTTTAATTGTTGCGACAGATCTTCCACTTCTTCCGCGCTCAGGGAATCTGATTTTCATTTGTTTCCTAATAAATGGCTTGTCAACCTGTTCCTCATACTGAAGTTTTTCCAGCTTCTGTTTCATAGAAATAAAGTAGAAGAATCACTGGCCAACTGCTTGTAGAACAAAGTAAGAAATGGTAAAATCGAGCACTAAGCAAACGAAGTCAAGCACATGAGAGACACTAGCCAATAGTTACAGGTACCATCAATGTAGTACAAACCATTGTTGAAGTCCAGAAAAGAATCGTCCCATCACAAATTACAATAAAATCATGCTCGGTGCTCACTCTTTTCAAAGGAGTTATTTTACAGAAACAGAAATACCGGAAAATTGCATAAAAGTCTCTATTCATTTGTCTATAATAGTTTCTAGCACCTGTTACAGTTGTCATATACAAAAAGGTGAGAAATTCCAAGAGGGCCAGGTCCTCACTTCATGTAACAGATTATTTTATATGGCTCATTAGCTCGAAATATGTGACCTCCCTCCAACCTCCAATGCCACACAATGTCCCACCCCACCCACCCACCCACCCCCGCCAAAGAAAACATAGGCCAAAAAAAAAGGTAAGAAATCCAGATATCACATAGACGCGAAAATTTTCTCCTGCAAGAACTAGCATCGTCAGTCTTTCCCTCTTTTGACAACCAATAGAAGCTTCGCCAATTCAAGATAAAATTTCATTCATGGGAAGTAGAATAATAATATATAAATATAGGGTTTACAACAGGGATTTGGCATATCTTGTTTGTAACAGATATCATCATGTTTGAAAGAAATAATATATAAATATACCTTCTCAGCCGTAGAGGCACGACCAGCGTTAGCTCCTGCACTCAACCTGCTTATTAAGCTTTTTGTCTCCTCAATTTCCTTCTGCTGCCTCTCCCATGCTTCAAACTGAGCTTCCACCCATTCTGCCTTTTGAATAATATATGCAGAATAATTTCCCATGTAGGTTCTAGATATGCCCATATCAGTTTCGACAATTTTTGTGCATAACTGGTCAAGGAAAGCCCTGTCATGAGATATGATAACCATTGGAACATTTTGCTTATTAAGATAACCTTCAAGCCACTCAATGGTGTCAAGATCAAGGTGATTTGTAGGCTCATCCAGAAGTAACAAATCCGGGTCCTGTAAATGTAGGAGTCACAAGTTAAATGCAAATACCTCGCATTCTGATAAAGGTTACAAAGTTTAAAAACTCAACAAGATATGTAGTTTAAAAAAATAGCATCATCTAAGTAAGCAATCATTGGCAAGCATACAATGGTACTCGAACATAGTCTACCAAGTCCTTCAACAAAAGATATATTCTAGGTTTTTAGGCTACTCATCATCAGAATAGGAAAATTAAAATGATTGGTACATCAGGTTTCAAATTAATGGATTTGGTACAGCAACACAGACTCCAAAACTTCTTCAAAGGTGAACCATCGGATGGTTAAAGCAAAATATTTAAATTCCCCATATCCAAATTGCTGGAAGGAATTAATTTTCAGTTGGAATTTTAAGTTTACTTAATACGGAGTATTTATATATTTTGCAAATACAAAACTACAAGATTTTTTCGCACCAAATAAAGAGCAAACAATATCATTACAAAAAGCTCATACCCATACATATATATCCATCATCCTAAATTATAAACCATCTGATCAACTTTTTGAACTAACAAATTTACTGTACCTGAAGTAAAATCTTCCCTAGTGATATCCTCATTTGCCATCCGCCACTAAAGGATGCCACCAACCTATCAGAATCCTCCTCCGCAAATCCAAGTTCAGGCATCAGTTTACTGATCTTCATATCCACTTCATCCAAGTCCACAGCCTGCGCCCGCCTCTGAAGCAAATCAAACTCATCCAACAGCCTCCCCATCAACTCCAAATCATCCACAGAACCTTCAATTGCCTTCTGTACCTTCTCCAACCTCCCAGCAATCTCCATTTCTTCCTTAAACGCGCTCATAAACTCTTCCTTCACAGTCCTACTCAACGATACCTCAAATTCCTGGCTCAAAAATGAAATTTTCATATTGGGTTTCGCCTTAATTACATTCCCCGAGTCGGGTTCTTCCAATCCAGCAATAATTCTCATCTGGGTCGTTTTCCCAGCACCATTAACACCCACTAGCCCAACCTTTTCGCCTTTCTTGACTTCCCAATTAATATCTTTCAATACAGTCGCACCCTTATAACTCTTAGTCACATTCTCTAACCTAATTCCTGAAGATATAGTCGAAGCCCCACTACCAGATTGTCTATTTCCACGTTTATATTCAACTTTTTCCGAAGAATCATCTGAAAACAAAGATTCTACGTCATCTGTGACACTAGTTTCAGCTGTGTCAACAGCCACAGCCGATAATTTAGTTGAAATCCTATTGCTTATGGAGTTGGCGGGGTTAAATAAGGTAACGCATTTTACCGAACAGCTGGTGGCTGTGAGGGAATGTGCTGGTATATGTGTAGAAATTGGACGAACCCGTTGCCGGAAAGTAGCTTTTCGAGCATCTAAATTGGAAGAACCAGTGATAAAGGTTGAACGGAGGTCGATAAGATGAAGCTTGGTGGCTAAGTCCATGTTTGGTGGTGAAAATTAAGGAAACGTTTCGACAGGAAACTAGTGTCTATAATTTTGTCACCGAGCGGAGAAGACTCTTTGGACACAGTCTGAAGCGCTCTCTCTCCCCCTCTCTATCTGTCGTTTCCCCGTTTTGTTGAATGGACGATAACTTTTTTTATAATCGAAAAAGAGTTCAAACAAATCGTTCTAATTTTTTTAAGCGAGAGTTGAAATTTAATCATTTTAAATTTAAGTCTTTATGTACAAAGTATTGATCACTAAAGTGTTAACAAATGAATAATGAATAAGTTTTTCTGTCATTAAATCTCCAATTAAATTTAAAAAAATGTCAGAAATTCAATGTTGTTGTAATAAAAATAACAAGTAGTATTATTAGTTCAACTTTTAAAATTCAACGACCAACTTAAAATTTTGAGTCTTTATGGTTCTTTTTGAAACACAAGTCATGCTCTGAATTTAAAAGTTTTTTCGACTTAATTTTTCTAAATATATGTATTACCTTTGTCCCTTTTTATTTGTTATTTTAGACATTTAGTGAAATTAAAAATTATTTGTTGTTTTATGTTTTCAAGATACATAAGTTACTTTTTTTTCTTGAAATACCGGTACTATTTACTCAAAAACATCAAAGCATATTAGTTTACAATGGTGTGTCTATATATATATATATATATATATATAATATCTACTAACAAAAAGGAAAAAGAAAAGAGAAAAAGACAATACTCTCTACTATAAACAAAACCACATATTTTTGATAAAAATTCGTGGTCATCGATGTTGCGTGCCATATAAAACTATCATACATTTGTATGTGCCTGACCACACTGGTGGACATTATCCATTCATCGTAATTGTGAATTACCTAGTCATCCTTTCTTTTGTATATATTTCAAATGAGAAGGATTATTCTGGACCATATTTATTTACAAAAGATAATTTACATATTTTAGACGTTATACAGGTATCAGGTTATAACTATGTGATTTTTCCAATGCATAGCTTCATTATAGTTAGTTGGGGTAGAGCAAAAAATCGAACCTAAGCGAAAATAATAATAAAATCAAAACGAAAAAAATATCAAATTAAAAATAATAACCAAATAAATTGAACCAAAAATAACATAACCAAAATATTGGTTACATCATTCGATTAATAATAATAACCACACCAAAATAATCTAACCAAATATATGTATATGTGTGTGTTCTGAATAGTCCATGACTAATAATTCCAAGTTAATCCCAATGGTCAATACCCTGAGAGTATGATATGCCCATTACAATAAGTCCATTACTACATTTCAATATGACTTTATTATGAATTACTACAATGTTCTACTACTAGAGCACCTAAGTTATTGTGGTTTCATGAATCAAGTTTATCTATTTGTATGCTCTTAAATTTTATTGAATTAATTTTTAATTTAATTTCAATATCTCTATTGTACTTTATAGTTTAAGTTTTTATATAATGCAAATTATCAAAAAATAATTGAAACCAAATCGAAAATTACCTAAACCGATAATAACCAAACGATAAGATTAACCATGGTTACAGTTACAAATGAATTATTAACCAAATATATAGTTAGGTGACGGTTACACATCGTAACCACATCATACACACCCCTAATAGTTGGCCACTATACTCGTGCAAAACACAGATTTATTAAAAAAATTTAAGAAAATAGATATCAAATTTTTGTTATACTTTTATTATTGTAATCGGTAATCAAAATAAGATTATAATATAAAATATCTAACAATCATACATTACTCTTAACTTTTTTGAAACAAATGAACTATAATATTTATAGTTAGTTTGATCTCATAATTTATTAAGATTTAATATAACACATTAAATCGTCTAAAAAACTTATATAGTAATTTTAGTAAACAATATTACAGGTTAAATCTATTGCTGGATAAAAAAAAGAGTAAAACATTTTACATGTTGTAATGTTAAATATAACATCTATCAAATAGTTTTTGTTAATGGAAAAAGATAATATTTTACACCAACTTGGTTAAAAATTTGTATTTATTTGAAAGACCCTGAAAATACTCTCATTTTTTGCATGATATTCATTAAAAAATTGAAAAATATTGTTAATAAATACCAATAATTGTATAATTTGTTGTACTTTTTATTTTTTTTACGTATCAAATTGTCATCATTTTATAATATTCAGAACAACAACATAAACACACCATACTCTATACTAACAAAAGTAGTTAGCTAATATGATTTGTGATTTTTTTTTTAATGCTTGACTGAAAAGTACAAGTACAAATAATATGTTTTCTCATGAAATTTGTTATTAAAGTTTAATTAAAGATAATAAGAAGATTGTATTGACAAATTTTTAAAAAAATATTACATTATAATGAATAAAATATGCAAATATTTTTTTTAAAATAAATATTATTATCAAATGTTGCTTTTTTCTCACAATAGAGAGAATAGTTTAGAATTGTCAAGCCTAACATAGTTAGTATAAATTGGCAAAGTTAACTGTCATTTGACTAGTTAGATGTTTTTGAAGAAAAATATTTGGACAAAACAAGAAATATGTAGTGTGAATTGACATATTTTATGGGTTAGGTTGCAAATTAAAACAATGAAGTAGAGTTTAGGGGCTAAATCTTTCTTTATATTTAAAAAGCCAAATAAAGATACTATCCAAAATCTTTTAAATAGGTGCCTAAATCAACTCTATCTCTGTTCTAACTAGCTCAGTTCACCATTCAATAAAACTGATCCGGAACAAGTTAAGAAAAATCAAACTAAAATCACTTATCACTCATTCAGCTAAAATTTAAATTTAAATTTAATCTGTAATCAACTACAATTCTTATGTAATAAACTAATTTATGTAGAGTTCTAAATTTCTTAACTTTTTATTGTAATAAAATTTTATTAAAATAGATACTAAAATATATAATTATGAGAAACCATGTAAAAAAGATTAGTAAACATACATTTAAATCATCTAAAAAATACTAATAAAAAATTGAAAAGAAAAAATTAACTAAATCGATAAGTCAAACATTATTATTATTTAAAATAATTAAAAATAGACAAATTAGTTTAACTTTTATAATTAGTTTATACAAATATACTGCTATGAAAAATAGAACGCGTACTTGGCACGAGAAATAAAACTAGTTATTTAGTATACAATAAATGCATATGTAATAAGTTCAATTGCTTTTCAATTTTTTGTTAGTTGGACTTCATATATATATAAGTTTAAACTAAGTTTTTGTTCCTATAAATTATTTATTATATTTAATTTTGTTTAGTATTATTTATCTTTTTTCCAACTAAAATTTAACTAGCTTGTAACTTGTGCAAGGCACGAGTTATTTTTATTTTATTATTTAATTTAAATATTTTATTAACAATTGTAATTTAATATTTTCTTTATTTTAAATTAATATAATGCCATTTAAATTGATGTTTAATATTAAATTTGTATGAATTAACTTAATTTTGATTGTACGAGAGAAAAATATTGTAGCACATATATCAAGTATTACTAATTTCATGTTTTTACAAAACGATTAGAATAGTTGAAAACGATTTATAATTTCATGAGAAAAATACATTTCAACTACTAATCTCTTTTCAAATTTAAAGATATTTCGAAGGAGCTCTCGACACGTTGAAAATGATTTATATCTGTGAGCGATACTATTCTCTCATTAGTACATTTACTATTTCGAGAATAGTTTAAAATTTGTAATCTTTGAACTATTGATTTTAAATCCTTACTGTTGAGTGATATAGCATAGATTATTTAATCTAATACTCAACGATATAAACCTTTAAATGACTTAAAAGAAATTAATTTTTTGGTGTATTAATTTCTATTTATTTATTTCCATTTAATTATTCTTGTTTGCATTTCATTTCAATTGCATTAACACAAAACATATAGATCACCAAATCAAACTGAAATTAAAAAGATATTATTTTTTGAGTACTTAATATCCTTTAGAGATTGTGAGGTAGTGTAGCTTGTCCACAACTTAAAACCTAAGATAGAGATACGCCAATGAGATTTAGGTGTTTAGTGAATTAGTGAGAGTTAGAAAATTTGCAGATACCAATATCAAGGCTTTAAGAAGAGTATAAGACTCAGGGAGAATACGAGTTGATTTTTGAGGAGAATACCCATCGTATTTGTCCAAGACAAATGGTTGTATTGTATTTATTTTTACTTTTTGTTTACAAGGGTTGTAATTTAATTTGTTAGATATTGTGGTATATTTGTAACAAATTAAAGAGAGAAGTTATAAAAATTTCTCCGCCTACTAATGGGAGATGATTTATTATTTTAGTGGGTAGTATCGGATTCTAGAGAGGAGTCCAAAAACTAGAGTGAGGGTATATCAAGTAGATATATCCTTGAACCAGTATAAATTGTTGTGTTATGTTTACTTTATCTTTTATCTGTATATTTATATCAAAATAATTTTACAAGTAAAACAAAAATAAAACCATTAATCAACTTAATAAGTATTTCCAAAAGTGAATCAAACTTTACAACTAGAACTTGTGGAATCAAAATTTTAAATCGTGAAAAATGCCTATTATGAAGATAATGTATTCAACCCCTTCTGAAGATCTCAGGCTCCTTCAATTGGTAGCAGAGCGGTGCTTTTTAACATGTCTGTTAAGTGTTCTCTTTACAGGTACAACAACAAAAAAAAAAAAGATCCTATAATGGCTTTTGCACACAATATGGGTTGTTGAAAAAGATTTTCCAACCCACATCCTCCATTGTTCGATGATGCTAACTTGGCAACCTGAAAAAATAGGTTCCAAACTTATGCTAGTTCACAAGTCCTAAAAGTGTGGCAAGCAATTGAAAAAGGAGTCAAAACTCCAACCAGAACCACTATCGACGACAAAGTCATTGAAAAATAAATTGATGACTATATTCCCGAAGAAAAAGAAAAGATGAATCTTGTAGCCAAGTCGGAAATGGTTCTTACAAGTGTTCTAACTGAAAATGAGTACAAAAGAATTTGCAATTGTAAAAATGCAAATGAAATATGGGATAAACTCATTATCACATAAGAAGGCACGAAGCACATCAAAGAGACAATAAGATACTTTTATTCAAAAGTATGTAGCTTTCAAACTTGAAGAAGGCGAAAAAATTATTGACTTGAACTACGAGTCATCTGAATTGTAGATGAACTTGAACAACTTGGTAAAGACTATATCACCAACGAGAAAAACAGAAGAATCCTTCGAGCATTACCACCAAGCTGGCGGATGAAGATCACATCAATCAAGGAAATGCATGATCTAAGTTCATATCCAGTTGATGATCTAATCGGAAACTTGCGAGCTCATAAACAAGACATGATGCTCGATAAACAAGTTTTTGATCTAGACATAAAGAAGAAGGGAGTTGGTCTCAAAGCAATTCTCATCGACCATGATAGCGATGATAATGATTTAAATGAAGAACTTCAAAGATTAGATGACGATGAAGTACCCTTGCTATCAAGACAATTGAGAAGAGTTATTCAAAACAAATCCTGCAAATATGGGAAATGCTTTCTCAAAAACAACAATATCAAAGGTAGACAATTTTACACGTCAAAAGGAGGAAATTTTGTCAATACAAACATTCCTAAATCAAGCAAGTTCCAAAAATAAAATCCAAGCACAAACATCCAAAATACAAATGATACTCAAGATGTGTGCTATGAATGCAAACAACCGGGCCATTTCAGAAGAGAATGTCCTATGTTGACAAAGTTGTGCTTACCCTCCCTCCCCCTCCCAGTTTCCAACTAAGTTGTGGATTAATTCAAGTTTAAAAATAATTTTATCAATGAAAGCACCCTTTGTTGCTTTAACTCTTGGTTGGGTCTTATTGCTCTTCTAAGCGAGACCGATTAACCAAACTAATAGTCGAATTAGCTAACTAATCTGCACGTATATTCCCTTCTCCAGATGTATGACTCTCCAAATGCATGACACACCCGCACTTGCCAGCTTCTGATTCATCAAACCAGAAATCAAATAAAAATGTATAGGATCACGACTCTTCCCCCTGTCCCCAGTACTCAAAGCCTGAACTAATACTAAAGAATCAATTTCTAGAATAATGTTCCTGATTTCCAAGTCCCAAGCCAACAAAAGACCATAATATATGCCCCAAAGCTCAGCTTGAGTTGTAGAACAAATGCCCGAAAATCCGCCACACCATTTGCCACTGCAGTCACGAACAAGATCACCACACCCTGCCATACGAGGGCATCCTTTCGCCGCCCCATCCGTATTCAGCTGACGCCAACTAGTAGTTCATTTAATTGTTTAAGTTGTGCTCCATCACCCAAAATTTTACTTTATTCAGCCGTTCGTATATTTGATTGATTGGTAAAAAATAATTTATATAATTTTGTGAAAATTTTAAATATTTTCTGTAGCAATATTATATGATACTTAATTTATTAAAATTTTAGATATTGTACTTTTATATTATCATTTAACATTTTGAAAAAGTTAAACATTCGTAACCCGTCTACTCCATTGATCATTGGATTTTAAATTTATGAAGTAGGGCAAATCTCAAGTCGGTACACGGAAGAGATTAAAATTTCCCGTCTTTGTTATTCTTCCCGACCGGTGCGTTTTAAAGTAGAAATATTGATGTTGCCTTATATTTTAATAAGGTTACTATTTGTGGTGAAGAATACACTGAGATGGAGAATAAGATGAAAGATAATTACCATAGTTCTTTTTTCAATGTTCACGTTTTCTTTTTTTTCCTGACAGGATAACTTTATAAGGGTAGTTTTGATATTTACTTAAAATAAACACGGCAAGGGAAACCAAGGAAAAGGAATAGTATTGCCGGGGAATATTGTTTTGTTCTCAGTATCGGCTTGTCATTATCTCTATAAAATAAACTTACAAAAATATTTGAACAATTTTAGACCAGCCCATTTTAAACCCAATCTGTTACCAACCCAACCCATTTTAACCCAATCTGTCCATTTACAAAGTCTACTTTGGACGACAAATGTGTACATCAAATAAACAATTATTTATTTATTGAAAACATACTCCAGAATAATTCTGGTTTTCTTCTTCGTAATAATCTGTCGTCTCGACAATGGCGGTCTCTTCGACCTGGACTTCTTTTTCTCTTTCTACTTTCCCCAGTAATTATAGCTTCGTTCGTCCTCGAACTTCAGCCTCCGCTTCTTTCCGATCTTTCCAATCTTTCCGGATTCGTCGGAATTCAAATTTATCAATTCGATCAGTTTCAACGCAAGGTAATTTACATATTATATATACACATATACTGTAATACGTATGTGTGTATATCTGTAAAGAGAATACTTGTGTAAGAAATATAATGCCTTTATAAGAAATTTTTCTGAGGTTTATTTTGTGATATTATGCTGTGATTAGGGCTTAGGGGACGATGTCTATATTGAAATTGATTGTCGAATTAGTGAAAGTACGAGGTCCGATAATGCAGTTGTGAACTTAATCGAAAGTAGGTATGCAAGAAACCTATACTTCTTCTTTCCAAAAGAAGAATTACACTGGAGCTTGTGTGTACTAAGAATTTGAAATTGTAAGATTCAAATTGGTGATGTTAATTTTGTAGATTTTTTTAAAAAATGTTATATTTTTGTCACAATTTTTATGTAGTTTAAAAGATTAGTTTTTATATGAATCAAAACCAAGAAATACACATTCCTTCTGTTCCACAAAAAGAGCTACAAATTTGAGTTTTTCGCACATATTAATATTGCATGTTTGATTGACAATCACATATTCAAATTATAAGTTTTTCTATGAAATTTGTTATAAATGTTGAATTGATGATAAGATAAGAAAATTGTAATGACATATTTTTAAAGTATAGCATCATAAGAAAAAAGTTAGGCAAATGGAACTCTTTTTTGGGAACAAAATGTTTCTCTGTTTTTTTTTTTTTTTGGGGGAACGGAGGAAGTGTAAAATTAGAATTTTAAGATTTTGCAAATGTAGAAAGGTAAAAATGAACAGTTTTATATTTTGTTTGATTTTGAACAAAGGGAGTATATTATAATAGTGTTTTAACGAGATTTTTTATAAATTAAAATAACAAAATAAAGTTTAACAAAATAACTAATAACAAAATAAAGTTTATGGTGGAAAGAGCAATATAACCTCAATAAATACATATATAATTGATTCTCAATATTTAATGAGACACATGTGCGTGTGTAATAGTACTTTAATTATTGTAATCTAATGATAATTTAAGTATCTAGCATTGTAAGGTGAAAATTAAAGAAGCACATCGATCAAAAGAAAAAAGTAATTTAAATTCTAATAAAAGCAAACCTCTATCCAAATATGAAGGAGAGAACAATTAGGAATGCAAAAGGCAAAAAGAGAAACGGATCTGTCAAAAAGGAAATGTAGAAAGGTAAAAATGAACAGTTTTATATTTTGTTTGATTTTGAACAAAGGGAGTATATTATAATAGTGTCTTAACGAGATTTGCAGCATGGGCGGGAACCTTAAAAATTAGAGCTGCAAACGATCCGGTCTATTCGTGGGATCGGTTTGACTCGGCTCGTCTAAAGCTCATTCGTCTCGACTCATTAAAATAAACGAGCCGATCATGAGCATCAAATTGTGTTCGATTAGTTATACAATCCGAGTCGAGCTTTTTCCTTGTTCGGCTCGAGCTCGGCTCGTTTAGGCTTGAGCTTGTTCTAGATCGATTCGGCTTGTTAAGCTTGACTTGACTAGTTTAAATATTACGATTTAGAAAATAATTTATATAACAATCAATCATGAGACCATCACTAATCAACCCAAATACAAATTATTACTCAAAATTTAGTTTAATCTTGATTCAAATAATGTATTAGCAAATAAATAGTGTTTCATAATATAGTTTTCTCAGTTGTAATTTTTATTTAATTTAAATACTTAAATTTTAACGATAATATTGTAAAACTACAAAATATTAATACAAATAATGATGGCAAATTAAAGTATGTTATATATAATATATTACATCTAAATTAATAATATATATATATATATATATATATATATATACATACATACATACATACATACAGTTGAATAATTGATTAATAATATATGAAAAATAATGGATATAACTAATAAGCTAGAAATATAAATTATCGTCCAATTAATTAGAAAATGGAGATTTTATTAATTAAGAATGTGTTTAAGCATAATTAAGACTAACAACAAATAGGAAGTATAGTCCAATTAGGGAGTACATATATTTTTAATAAGAAAGTGCTTCACCGTGTTAAATCATGCGAAACTAAAAAATGCGTTTGTCTTTTTTAAATATATAATAGATTTTTTTAAGAAATAAAAAGCTCGTGAACATGGGATCAACTCAGCTCGGATCGGCTCGTGAACAAGCTTGGGTTCGGTTTGTTTATAAATAAACCGATTTTAAACAACATATTTCGTTCGTTTAAGTTATCGGTCAGACTCAGCTTGAATTTGTTTAACATTGAGCTCGACTCGAATTTGTGAAAGCTCGGCTTGACTCAGCTCGTTTGCAGCCCTACTTAAAATAATATAGGTATTTATTAAACAATGACTAAGGCATGCCATTCTAATTTGTTACTCCATCCATCCCAAAATAGGTTGTTGCATTACAATAAATATTTGCCCCAAAAAGAATGGCTAAAGTACAATAAAAAGATAGAGGCCTCTTCTACCCTTAAGCATTAACCCATCAATCTCTATCATAAAGCTTCCAGCTGTGTACGTTTTCAAATTGTTCTAACTGGTAATCATTCTCAATTGTCAATCTTTACAAACTCAGCCTATTTCAAATTGTTCTACAGTAGTTCCGAGGACATCTCTTCTGATATTTAGCTCCAAAACTTTTGGATTTGAGTTTAGTTCAATATTTAATTTGTCGCAAATTTGTTTGGCGCCAATTTGCTTTTTACTTACTATTGCTTGATTCAATTTGGCACCAGCTGTCAATTAATAGTTAGATGCAAATTTTATTTTGGAGGCCATTTATAATCACCATTTATTGTGTAGGACCCATTATAAGTGATAATATTGGAACTTTGTTGTTTTATCTTATAAAATGGCAAAATGTACACGAGTCATTTATTTAGAGAGCGAGGGAATATTAATTTGACGTAATTTCTAAGTATAAGATTGCTTAGAATTATGACTGTAAAAGAAGCAAGTTGCTGAACTTTTTCTCTCGACTTGGCTCTGCTCCTTTAAAGCTTATTCGGCTCAACTTGCAAAAAGAAACAAAGTGATCCCAATTTTTTTTCAGTTGAAGAGTTTAGGTTTGGCTTGAAGTCAACTTGAACTCAAAGGCTCCGACTTATGTATAGCATTCAACTTGTGTATTCAGCTTGACCACTTAAACAAATGGATCTCAAAGATTCAATCACAATTTTCTGTTCATTAAGCACACTCAGTTCAGCTTGACTCGACTTGATTAAACCTAAGCTTGACTAGGCTTGACTTCAGCCCAGCTCGAGTGGACTCGTTTATAGCCGTAATTGACATATTACATTGCCATTCCATTCAAGTCGATTCCAATTCCTAGAAATCAGTCCTCTCCACCTTAAAATGATTCAGTCCAATCAAACAACGATTGCGATTTACTCCAGCTGACTTGTTTGCAATATGAAAGGATGTTGAACTGTTTATATTGATTTTGATAGTACAAGAGTATAACTTGTAATCCTAGACAAGATAGATACCATGCCAGTAAGCATAGTCATCATGTTAGATAAATTTCTAGGACTAGAAGGGTTGAACTATGTGTAAGATACATTGTACTTTGAGTTTGTTTTATTTGTTATATATTATTAATGCTACTGTTGTCATAAGCTGTAGTTATAGTGGTACTCTCATCTAGTAAAGAGATGAAAGAACAATAGCCCTGTAGGGGCCTCATGAGCCATGGGAGCTTATTATCCTGTCGATAATACCAATTGTACCCTATGTGACAACTTATGAAGGGTTGATTTTAGGTTCTCTGTCTTCCTTACCAACTTAAATTTATCTGTCTCTTTATATTGAAACTGACCTGGCAAAGTGGGTACTTAATTGGGTAGTGGATACAACTCAATAGCAAGTTAATGGATAATAATGTTATCTAGCTACGAACCCTTGCGTTACCCATTTTCCACCTCTATGGAAAATTTTCTAGTAATGTAATTCCCAAATCCTTAAGAAGTGGAGTAAAACAGTACTTCTTTTGTCCCCACCAAAAGAGCTAGATTAGAAAATTTTCTAGTACATTTGAGAAATTCTATAGCAGAAACTTTGACGTTAATATGATGGATTTTGATTGTAAAATGATTAATATTACAAAATCCATTAAAAATTCCCACAAAGTAAAGCCTTGTCTTAAAATCTTGTTAAAACTCCACGATTTGAATTTTAGGATTTCTCAACCTAGTAGAAGCCAAACCAAATATAACTCTCTTTTTGGAACAGATGAAGTGTGATTTTTGTATGTACGTATACAGATGGAGGGAAAAAGAAGAAGCAGACATGTTTGTCTTCAAACTCTGTACGCTAAATAAACATGTATAGTGTTCCGACTAGTTGTAGTTGCTTTTTTTGAAATTTCTAATGTAATTTTAAATGTTGCTGATAACCTAGGTGGTGGTGGGCAGATATTTATTACCAATATGAATGTCACATATGTTTTACAAGTTTGATTGTACATATCTCATGGATTGCTTGTCATATCTTTCAGCGCCATCCACACCCGGGGGGATTGCACCAGCAATATCCCTGACTGATAATGCATTAAAGCACTTGAATAAGATGAGAGCTGATCGAGAAGAAGATTTATGCTTGAGAATTGGTGTTAAACAGGGTGGATGCTCAGGAATGTCGTATACAATGGAGTTTGAGAGCAAAGAAAATGCTCGACCAGATGATTCGTTTATGGAATTCAATGGTTTTGTGATTGGTATGCTTCTATTTGGCTGTTTCTTTACATGTATGATGAACTGAAGGTTTGCTAGAATAGTAGCTTAAAATTTTTCAGCAATCCCATGACTTGTAGCTAATGAAGAAAAAGCACACAGCTCTTTCTGGAAAGTGCTCAACTCTATAAAGTAAACCTGTCATTAAAAGCACATATATTGTTTTTGAATAGGAATTTTGAGCTAGTGATCAAACTTACCCAAATCTGCATGCAAGTCAGATCTCATAAATATATGTACCTCATGACCTGTATAAACTTGAATTTTACCAACTATAGCCGTAGAGTCTGATCGCCGGTCATCTCATTTCTTCCCTCTGGACACTGCTCAACTGTTGTCTAGACGAATATGGGAAGCTAAAATGTTGGTGGGGAAGGAGGTCATGAAATGACTTATTTCACCTCATCGAGAACACCTATGTAATGTCTGGCCCTGTACTTTGGTCAACTCATAGTTGTGTAATTGAGAAAGCATATGATTGGAGCAAGACCTTCATGTTTTAGTCATGACTCTCATATGGCAAGTTTGAGTGTTCGGTGCATGAGACAGACCCTATTTGATAGTCGAGAGGCTGAGATATAGAAACAGCAAATTGATAAATGTTAAAAGGCTTAATCACAAGCATAAAGCAATGCAATAAGATATATTTTCGTTCTGAAGTTAGAAAGCATGTTGAAGATATATTTTTATGTATTCTTTATTATTAGCGTCCTATATGGTTCTTTCATCATTTTAGAGCAGTAAGCAGGTCTTAGCTCATTCAATTGATCTTAATTCCGAATTTCCTATGATTTTGTACCTAGTTTCAGAAGTTTTTACGGAATTAATTGTATGTACCTATTTTTCCCATGATCTTATATTGTGCCACCAACTTATTAATTGTATCTTGCTGAACTGAATTGGATGTTGGCAGTATGTGATCCAAAGAGCCTTCTTTTCATATATGGGATGCAGTTGGATTTTAGTGATGCTCTCATTGGTGGAGGCTTTTCTTTCAAAAATCCAAATGCTACACAGACATGTGGATGTGGAAAATCATTTGCTGCAGAGATGTGAAGACATGTATATTGTAAACTTAATCATAAATTAAGTTAAAGTAAAAAGGAACTAATTTGATTTGTTCAATATGTATGAATCTCCATACGAATAATAACTTTGACTGGATTTTTAAGGATGTTCATCTTTTAGTGCAGCTTATATGCTTTACCATAACATACCATATGCTCTTCTTACACAGTTCAGATTCTTCCAAACTTCCGGTTAGCACATTAGGTAGTGTGGCACTCGATCCACACTTCCGAGATTAGTACCAGTAGTGAAGCGTTTATAATCAACATTAATATATTATTTGATTTGGACTTTAACTGATTCATACTCCGATTTAAAATTGAAATATTGAAATAATCAATAAAACCCAAATATGTTTAAGCTTCCAAAAATGTATTTAAAAGAAATACACCAAAAACAAAAAAAAAAACAACTAAAACAACAAATGAAAGGTGTATATGTATAAGACATAGATAATATTTACATATACTATACCAATTACAACTAAAAAAGATATTAAAACAATATGTTTTATCTTTCATAAATTAAATATATATATATATATATATATATATATATATAATTTATACATGCAACATACATATATATTAAAAATACAAATATATAAATTTCTTAATATTATTCAAAAGATACAATAAAAGAAAAACGGTTACTAGTTTGTTAATTGACAACTGGTTTCTCAATAGGAATTGGATGTGGTTTTTAAAACGGAAATCTACTTCTGTTGTTAATTTCCATAATTAATTTAATGATTCTTTTTATAGACAAATTTCATTTTAATACTAATCCAATTATCACCTAATTTTCATGAACAAAGTATGATCCTACCTTAAAGGTGGCAGAAAAGCGTATTACCACTTGAGCTAACCTATAATATCTTATTAATGAATTTAAAGATTTATTTGATATAAAATGTGGATGTCTGTGTGTATATTTATTATATATATAATTTTTACAATACGTATGTTTATTATTAATATTATTAAACTCTCAACTGCAATA
The DNA here is from genome assembly GCA_014636745.2 of Centella asiatica. Lineage (NCBI taxonomy): Eukaryota > Viridiplantae > Streptophyta > Magnoliopsida > Apiales > Apiaceae > Centella > Centella asiatica. Next base: position 18,081,227 of record CM025786.1, read on the forward strand.
AGTAATGAGTTTGGATAAAATATATTAATTGAGTTCTGGAGTTAGGAAAGAGTTTAAATACCTTGAGAACATGGGATAGTATAAATTTATAAATCAAATTGATTGTTACAAATTAATTTTGTTATGAATTACAATTTTCAACTTTTCACATATGAAGAAATATTTCAAGTTAGGGTTAATTTTATTATAAGTTAAATTAAAGAAGGTGACATTGACCAATGCAAGAAAAATCACGCCCAACCATGTCAATCACTACTTGAGCAAGCAAACCAAAAATTGGTAGGTTTTGGAGAAGGAAAAGGTCAACGAGTATCTATCCATACGAGAATGAGTAAATCGTGTGCTGAAATTATTGAGTTATTTAATTAGAAGACATGCAAATCAATCTTGCATGCACGTTAGCTTGATCAATCACTAAGCAACCAAGTGCACGAAATTGAAACCATCATTAGTTGCATAAAAACAATTATATTCAAAATTAATATTTTATTAAAATTAAAATTAAACGGAGGGAGTATTATGTACATTCACTCAAAACTGTGGACAGGTATCTAGCCCTTCCTTTCGACGGAATGTCGGAATGAGTCCATTTACAGGCCGGTGCACATAGATAACAATAATTACAGTTAGTTAACTAAAGTTTTTAATTGCGCCGTTAAGTTTAAATTACTAACTACAAAAATTAAAATTACTATCTGAAAACTTAATATATACTATAAAATTCAAAAAATAATTCATTACAAATCCAAAACAATGTAATAAGATGTAACTATTGTTAATATCAATAATAACATTGAATGATTTTGATATTAATTAATCAACTAAAAAATTGGTATTTTTTAGAAATTAGTAGTTTTAATTTTTATACATAGTAACGTAATTTTAATTTTATAAATAATATTTTAAATTAGACAGTACACATAAAATTTGTCACTTTATCAAACGGAAAATACTGTCCAAACTAAGACCAGACCAATAATAAACCTCAAGGAATATTACTCGAAATCCTTTACCATAGGAGGCACTGATATTCAAACCTTCATATAAACAAATAAGCACGGCCTCGCTAGAGTCTTTCTCATGCAAATTAACCCTAAAACTGTGATTTTTGTTCATAAAGAGGATGTTATGATTTTTTCTTTTTGCTTTTTGGAACGGTGGGAGTAATAATAAGCTTCTTGTTATGTTAAGTAATTTTTAAATTACATTAATTGCTTAATTATTCAAAATTCACTTAATTGTATCCCAATACTAAATTATAAAGATTAAAAATATTAAATATTATTGATGATCCATGAGTTTAGAAACTATGAATTAGTTCATGGTTAGTTTCAGGTTATTTTTTCTTTGTATGTCAATGCTATCATATCTGTCAACGGGATAAAAGAACTAGAATAAAAGGAAGGAAATTTCCAATAATGTATTTCGTTTCACATTTATTTTGGACTTGTTTAACGTTTGTAATGGTAAGCTTGTTTTTGTGGTTATTCGTGTACAAAACTTTTTAATACTATAGCATTGCTATTACAAAGAAACATTCATGTATTTCATATAAATCATTCTATGCATTTTACAAGGAATGAAAACCTCAACAATATAGTCTTAAGACCTTTATTTTACCTATAAAGTTTAGGAAAAAACATGGGATACATATGTAACTTAATTCGTCGTTAATAAGATTGGGATAGATGCAGATATTTAAATGAATACCGATTAAGATCGTAAAAAAAATCGTACATATAGCAAGCGCCTATATTGTATGATCTAGCTATACCTACTGGACACCTTAACCTTTAATCCATGCTTCATATGAAACAGGATTGAATTGACTGGAGCTACAGGGTGGCCCTTCACAACCTGAACGTTGTAGTTTTGTATAACAGTGGCTGCCACAGCCTTCATTTTCATAAACCCCAAGTCTTTCCCTGGACACATTCTTGGCCCTGAACTGAATACAAGAAACTTGTATGATGCCTCGCGATTTAAATCCCCTTTCTCCGATATCCATCTCTCCGGATTAAACTCAAGACAATCGTCTCCCCATATCGACTTCATCCTCCCCATCGCGTATGAAGAAAGAAGGACTTTTGTCCTTGCATTTACGCGGTGGCCACTAGAGAGGATATCGGATTCCAGAGCCACCCTTCGTTGCAAAGGGACCGGAGGATAAAGCCTTATTGTCTCTAGTAATGTTGCATGTAGATAAACAAGTTTGTTAAGTTGTTGTACATCGAACGTTTTATGTTGTTTTTTGTCAGTTTCTGGTCTTGTACCGTCCCATAATTTATCTACTTCTTCTCGGATTTTGGACTCAACTAGAGGGTATTTTGAAAGAACCCAGAAAAACCAAGTGAGCGCGGCACTACCGGTGCCGCGCCCCACAAACATGAGGCCCACAATGGTGTCCCTCATGACACCATATGAAAGGTCCTTGTTATCCCTCAAGTATAACTTCAAAGCATCAAACTCCTCCTCTTTTTGTTCGCTAAGTAATACTTCTTCCTTCAACTCCTCCTTCTTCATGGCTATATAGTTAGCAGCAACTCCTTCAAGAATCTCCCTAGCCTTTTTCAGCCTCCTCTCGGTCCCAATCTCGAGCCACCTCTGTATCTTCCAAAACGCTTCAGGAATCACGAAACGCATAAATATCGCCTTGCCAGCATCAGATACAGCCTTTACCAAAGGAACCTCGGGAAATCCAACGCCAAGTGCACCGGGATCAAAGCCAGTCACCATCAAAGAAGTCACATCAATCATTAGCCTCTCAAACACATCTTGCAAGTCCACTACTAGGCCTTGTTCCGAAACATGATCAAGAACCGGAATCAACCCCTTCTCAACCCTATCATCATTAATCCTAAGAGACTTTTGGTAAAACTTCTTGTTACCAAAAAGGGTATGAGCCATCTTCCTATCTTTTCTCCACTCATCAAGGTCAGAATTGAACAACATGTCCCCTAGAAGATCGAAAATCCTCTTGTTCTCGGCACCTTTCGGGTAATTGGAGAAGTTCTTACTCATGATATGGTGAACATTGGCAGGATTACTAGTGACAAGCATGTTGAAGCCGGCAAACCAGCCTCCATTAACAAGAAACGTCGCGGCGTCGTTACGCTGTAACATTTCCGACAACTTGTCATACATCCTGTGGAAGTGAAAGAGTACTATGGAAAGCATCTCTACAAGGATGGCATATTTTTTGTATAAATGATAAATATACGCAAACAAGATGGGAGACAGTGCTAATAAGATCGCAATGGAATAAATATTCTCAAAATAGCTCAAGCTTAATGATGCTGCCATATCGAAAATATTGATGAATTCGAAACAAATATTTGGTAGTATTAATGTTGGTATACAATTTGTGAAGCACTTGTTAGCTCCATGCACATATTTATATAGGGGAGTGGATCAATTAATTAGACTTAGTCAATGGCGGATAAATTCAAATGGTGGGCACTTGTAAAATCAGTCAAACTGTGAATAGTAATGATTGGGTGAGTGATTAATTATACATACAGTTTGTGTGTTTCAGTAAGAGAGTTTGAGATACGTGAGAGCATATCAATGATTTACACGATTATTAAGTGTTGTTTACTGCTTGTGTTCATTTGATGTGTTTCTTAGTACTCTAGCTTAAACGATAAGAAATAGCATGCACCACTACATATGATCAATGAAATAACAAATAGTTTTTGACCGAATCTCTTCTTTAATTTTTGTATCATATTATTAATTAGTAGCAAACTTATTTCCCACTGAAATATTTAAATAGTCTTTAATAATTTGACCAAGCCGTTTTGAAATATTTCTTCCCATGTAATTCCGAATTCGGTCAATAGTTCATAATTTATATATTAATTTAATTATAAGTCAAGATTTATGTGTCTTACGGTGTCTTATATAAAATGCATTTTTAAGTACTATGTTGTAGTATAAAAATATTAATATATATTGATTAATCTCATCATAATCTTAGATAAAAGAAAAGCTAATAATTAATAATTAATATTTGATATACTGCTTCCGTCCCAAATTATATGTCCTAATTTGACTTTGTTAGTCAAATTGACCAAACTTTGGCTTTAAAATTTGACAAATATATTTATATTTTCATAATTATAAAAATTAAGTCTTGTAGCTAATTGTATGAACTTTCATTTGATATAAATATTGTCATCTATATATTTATAAAATATTAGTAATTGCGATTTTAAAATTGGTCAGTTTGACTTCCAAAGTTAAATTAAGACGTTTATTATGGGACGGAGGGAGTAATATATATATATATATAGATATATATATATATATATGCGCGCGTGTTAGTCAATTTTGATCAGCCTTATATTAAACCGAGCCATTCATTGACAAAATATGGATTTAATTTTAATTCGAATTTGAATTATTGTCTGAAATCAACTTAGCTCACTGTTAAATCAGCTTGAGGGAGCTTTTCGAGCTTAAAAAATTGAGTTTCAGATTTGTTCATCCTAATTTATGGTCCTAATGACAATATCTTTATTTGTATTATTGAACTTTTCCCTTATTAAAATTTCTCCTATTATATCGAAAGACATTAGACATTATAATAGTGTTTAGTGAATCGCAGAGCATTTTTCAATCTGAATTAATTGAGATAATTTTGATATCAAACGAATAATAAAAGAAAAAAATTAGAGAAGATAAATTATCCCCTCCCTGCTAGGCTATATTTTCTAAGTTTAGATCCTACACTTGTAGTAAGATTATTAAAAAAAAATAGATATTATAAATTAAAGGTCAATTTCAATGACATGGAGTAAAAATATTTCAAAGAGTCCTTCTGGCCCGAGAAAGAAGATATTGATATTACTTCGCATTATGTTTCTTTATAATGCAAGGCATCGGTATGATTCGTTTTGCGTAATTTATTCATATTTAGCAAATGTTAAAATATACTTAAATATATAATAGGGTCAGATTATACTTTAAAAAAGAGATAGAGACGATAATTGACTCTTGACGTAGTTAAGTCTTCATAAATATATTAAAGATAATCAACAAGTGCTCGAGAGTTTTAAAACATGTACAACCTTTTAAGTATTATTGTATAACTCTCTGGTTAATTTCATATATTCGTCTTGCGTTTAAGTGATAGGCTTTATTTTATTATTAAATGTTTTTACTCAATTTATCGGGTCTGATTTTATCTTATTTCGTCTTGTCTCGACAAGTATCAGATGTATTTTTTGAATTTCGCTCCTCGCTATTATTATTTTTCTTCAATTTTATTTCAATGCACCTTATATTTCTTAGTGAAATTTACTTTAAGTAATTTTAAACATACGAATTGATAGAACATGAAAAAAATATAAAGGTATATCAAGTTTTATCTTTCTTTGTATATAAAAAATCAAACAAAAATTTTATCCAAAATCTCTTAAATAGGTACTTAAATTAACTATATTACCGTTCCAACTCATTTTAACATTCAATAAAACCGATCTTAGGAAAAATTAAACTAAAATCACTTATAACTTATCCAATTAAAATTTAATTTATAATCAACTACAATTCTTATGTAATAAACTAATTTATTAGAGTGTTAAATTCTTAAATTTTTATTGTAATAAAATTTTATTAAAATATATACTAAAATATATAATTATGAGAAACCATTTAAAAAACTTATTAAACATACATTCAAATATTCTAAAAATAATTATAAAAAATTGAAAAAAATAAACTAACTAAATCGACAAATTAAACATTATTACTTTTTACAATAATTAAAAATATACAAATTAGTTTAACTTTTATAATTAGTTTATACAAATATAAAACTATAAAAAATAGAACTCGTGCATGGCAAGAGTAACAAAATTAGTACAATATAATAATATAAAACATATTTATCATAATAGTTGAAATTTAATAGGTTAAATATGATATAATTAAAATGGTTGAAATCGATAATTTTTTAATTGTTAAAATTAAGTGTTTTATATTGTTAAACTGTGTGAAACTTTATACACTTACATATTTTTTTTCATACTCTATACATTTGATTAACATTACGTAAATAAATTATATTTAATATTATTAAGTGTATCAAAAAAAGAGATTGATTCGGAGAAAAAAGGTAATCACAAGCAACTCGGTATAAGTATGGTTATGGTTAATTTGTTAAACGTTACTGTTTCACAGGTTCACTGCCAACTTGTCTATGATTTTATATACGACAATTTATATTGGTTATTTATTCTACTCTAAGAAATAGCTGACCACACATATTCCTCATATATAGTCGAGCTATTTTATTGTCTACTAAATTTAGTGTGCGTGTAATAATTTATCATCATTGATTTAGTTATATTTATTTATTTGAATATATTAATTTAATTAATAATTTATATTAGTTATAATTTAGTTAGTATTAATTAATTATAATAAATTATATTATTTTTTGTGATTATTAATTTGATCATATTATTTTAATCACTTTAATTAATTAATTTTATTATTTTATGATTAGTTTGATTGTAATTTAGCATATAAGTGGTTTTACTTTCGATGAATTTAATTTATAATAATCTCTTACTAATTAATATATTAGTATAGATAGATCGATAAATATAGATAATCTACAAATGGGTCTATCGGTAGTTTTAACACCCCTCTATTACAGATATTATGTCACTTTCCTGCAATGCATCTAGAGTCTATTTTATATGTATACGGTGCAGACAATTGCTAACTGTTGCTACTATTCTTGATCGATCCAATTCGTTCAAGGTTAAAAAAATAAATAGATACATTGATATTGATAGATACAATTAAAAAACCTTCTTAAACATAAATAAATCGGTCCATTAATTTGAGATTAAAGAATTATTAGATAAATTAATATAAACAAATAAAATTGATGAATACTCTTAAACGTAAATTTTAATTAATATATTAATATAAATAAATGACTACACTTGATATATAAATTTATTTCTTCTAAAGTCTACAGTAATTCATCATTACAATTGAATTGGCGATTTAAAAGGACAATAGATTTTCAACCAAGTTAAGGCAGCACTTGGAGAAAAATCAAAGGAAAACAGTTTTTTAAAGGTAATTTGTTGGGTTATTATGTGTTGGAAGTCCAAATTGACCCATATTGGGTTAAGCATAAATGTAGAAACTTAAAGTTTGGTCATATTTAATTTTCAGCATTAACCACATATTTTTTTGTGAGGAATAAAATAAAGAGAAGAGGAAAATTTTCAGCACACTCCAAAATAAGGAAGCCACTTTTAGTAGTCAATCAAAAGGTCGTTTGTGGTACAATCAAACTGATTTTTTGTAGGTAGACTTCTGATATCCTCCTCCTAATTCTGAACTATGAGATTATGTTCTCATTTTCGACTATACTTTTGACCTGAAAATATTTAAAGTTTTTTAGGGTGATATTCGCAGTATTCTTTTGTATTTTATTTGTGTACTTGTTGTTCTGGTGTATTGTGACACCAATTTTGGTTGGTTGTTATTGTTCATGTATGTCTTTAATTTTATTCATAAAAACCATATCTTACAATTTGGATCAAATAATATATTTTTTACTGAATTATACTTTATACTGAAATCATTTTTCACTGTATGTCACTTATCCTAATTAAGTTTTCAACTCCTTTGCATAGTCAAGCAGGGAAAAAGAAGTTGCATTCTCTTCGTTAATATTTTTGACAGATATTAATGTGACATGTTGTATCGATAATTATATATTTAAATCATAAACTTTTTTCTGTTAAATTTATTATAAACATTCAATTAATGACAAGATAAGATGTTATAATGATAAACTTTTGAAAATATATCATAACAAAAAAAAAATTAGATAACTGTAACATTTTTTTCTAGAGAAAAATCTCATTTGTTGTTTTTATGTATTTTAATTTATATTAAGTACTCGTCCTTATTATAGCCATTACTTTTATATGTTGTCTGCGCAAATACAACTTCCAGTTGTATATTATACTGTATTTTTTTTTCTTTTGACACGTCATTGCTACATCAGCTCACACTTAATAATAATGATACAATCACAAATTTTCAGAAGGTTTAATGGATGAATTGCAATTTTTTAAAGTTTATTGAACTACTACGTAAATGGTAAATGTAGTGGCCAAATGACTATTTTTAGCTTTTTGTACTTCATATGAACTAGCCATTAACTTTGTACTATCTACGAGAATTGAATTTTTTTTTCTTCTTATTTTGATTATATAAATTTTAAGTATAAGTTGTTAAAATAATATTTTAATGACTTTATATTTTTTACTTAATCTATTTTTAAAAAAGAGTGATATGCAAAAATTAATATTTGTTATTATATTTTTATAATATTCTTATTAAAATGCTATTTTTTAAAATATAATTTGTCATTGTAATCGTCTCATGTTATAATTGAAATTTTTGTACAAATTTGATGATTAAATTTATTATTTGATCATGTATTTTAGAATAAACATATAATAGTGTTATTTGTCCAGAATTAAAATATAATTTTTTGGTATCATTTAATAATCGAATTTGGCTTTTCTCCATGATTTATTTTCCTCAATTTTTCTCAATGGATCATATCAATTTGAATGTAAATTATTTTATATAATTGTAGCCATACTAATGAATAGAACATGAGAAAAAAAATAAGACGGTGTGCCAATTTTTAAATAATTTAACTATGTAAAATACATGATTTAATCTTTTGAAAAATAATTAAATCTAAACCATTTAAATTATGTTAAATTTTTACTATTAATATGAATATATTTTACATTGTCAATTTGAATGAAACTTGATGCACCGTCTATTTTTTCATGTTCGCTATTAAGGGTAAACATTTATTTTAAGTAATCTGTGTATTTTATTTTTTATTTTTTGCTATTTTATTAAAAGTAAAAAGTTTCACTCAATTTTGAATTATAAAATTATAAAATTTTATTTGTGTGAAATGAAATGCATCTTAGATTTTGAAATTGAGAAAATAATAAATGGTTTTTATAATACAACTCTTAGAATAGAAAAAATCCTATAAATCGAAATATAAAGTTCATGGTTTGCTTGAACTCATGATTTTTAAGATTTAATATTGATTAGTTTATTAAATCCTATAAAAAATTCAAACTTATATTAAATTTTAGTAAACAATGTTGTAAGTTGAGTTTATGATTAGATAAAATGATAAAGTAAAATTAATTTTACATTTTGTATTAGATATGAACTATAACTATGTAAAGTTTCAGTACGTGTGCAGAAGATATTTCATATCATAGTTAGGTTAATGCTAATATTTAATCAAAATAATAAATTTAGAGTGTTAGTTGACATTTTTTTATAAATTATAGTATAAATTAAAATAACAAAATAAAGTTTATGGTGGAAAGAGCAATATAACCTCAATAAATACATATATAATTGATTCTCAATATTTAATGAGACACATGTGCGTGTGTAATAGTACTTTAATTATTGTAATCTAATGATAATTTAAGTATCTAGCATTGTAAGGTGAAAATTAAAGAAGCACATCGATCAAAAGAAAAAAGTAATTTAAATTCTAATAAAAGCAAACCTCTATCCAAATATGAAGGAGAGAACAATTAGGAATGCAAAAGGCAAAAAGAGAAACGGATCTGTCATCGTGGGTGAATGCTGGAGACGTGGGTTGCATTTATTTTATTATTTTTATTTTTTTTAAATTAATGTGTGAGGCCAATTCGGTCCAAAAGTAAGAGTTTTATATCTTTAATAATATATATATATATATATATATATATATATATATGAAAAAATATGAATCTAACTATAACTCATTCTTATAATCATACTCATTTGTCTTATGTTTATATTTTTAAAATATATGAGAAATTTAATTTAACTGTACAAATTTTTAAAAATACAAAAATAAATAATATGTAATTTTTTGAGCTTATTTGTATAGTTTTTATAATCATATAAAAATTAATATATTTTAGTCATTGATAATATACAAAGTTTACATGGTTATAAAAATCATATTGTACACCACAAAATAATATGAAAATTTGTATAATCCTCTATTTTTTTATACTCTTTCAATCTGTGTGGTTGAAATTTTTAGATAAATTATAAATTTATATATATATATATATATATATATATATATATAATTAGTGGGTAACATTTGAAATGTGGGTTATAGGTTAATTACTATAATCCAGTATGTAAGTTATGGCATGAAGAGAGAGAGCATTAATTAATACTAGTGTTGTAAAAAGCGAGTTAGGTGGCCGCTTAGGCGAAATCGGATAGTATATAACTTGGAAAATAGAAAATATGGGTAAATAAAATATTGTTAGGTGTCTTAAACGTTCCTAGGCGAGTTTAAGCGTTCTTAGATAGTCCTAGATATGCCTAGGCGAGTTTAATTTTTTTTTTCCCTTCTTTTATTCTAAATAATTAAAATAAGATTTTAGCTTATTTAATCTTTATTTTTTTTATATGAACAAAAATACAAATATTTTAAGATTTCGGATTTAAAAGTCCAAATAATGCATTATTAATTATTAAGATTTTTAAAGTATAAATTTTAAGAACTACAGTGTTATATCTTATTGTAAATTTCACAATTTTTTTTTGTAATTATAATTATTTTGTATTTAAGATTCATAATGTGATTCTTGTTTATATTTTAAATAATATGAAAAGTTGAGTAATAAAATAATAATAATAACAAAAATAGAAATAGAAAATTTTTAAAAAACATAATCGTCTAAAACTTCCTTAAATTTCCCTAAATCTCAATTATTAATTTTAGGCGTTAGAAGGTGGATTAACCGTCATATTCCGTCTACCATCTTTTCCAACGTTGACCAATACATTCCTACGGAGAGAAAGGACCATAAAACACTTTCTTTAACGCCTATCCATCAACAACTCCCACCACAATTGCATTGTGAATTAATAGATAGAGATGATAAATGGTAGATAAACAAACAAACAAAAGTATTAAATTGTAGTAGATAATTTACAATAAATTATTTATTTTGCTGCATTAATTGCGCTGAAAATTATGAAGATTTAGTGCACAATATATTTGTTCCTCTTTGTTGGAAAAAGCTAGCCAGGGGTTCTTAGAGTGGTGAAATTGATTAAACAGTGAGAGAGAAATTGAATAATGGGAAAAGGAATAGCTGTTTCAGTTCTAACATGGTTCATCATGGTGTTTGGTCCTACATTCATCATCGCTACCAATTCTGAAGGTATGTTTTTAATTTTTTTAGCTTTCAGTAATTCATTCTATAAGTAATCGTTCTGTAGTTTAGTAATGTATCTTTACGCATGGGGTTTATTAGTTATTTTTTGTTATTTCCCATTGAATCGTTAAATTTTGCGGTATTATTTTTGTCTAAATTTATTTGTCTTAATTTGATTTATACTTGTCAGATTAACTAATTTTAAAACCTATAGTTTGACAAACATATTTATATTTAAAAATTATAAAATTTGACTTTAATAGTATATTCAATATATTTTCTTATGATCGCATTTGCGCGTCTTTTATATAATAAATATAGAAAAATGTTTCAATTTTAAATTTAATTAGTTTGACCAAAAAAGCTCAAATAATGACAATTAAATCTGGATTGATAGAATAATATATTTTTTGTTGTGTACAATAAGGATCGTTGAGATTTCTTCTATTTGGTTTATAAATTATGATGGTGACCTAGAGAAAAGGACTTGCGAGATTTTGAACTGTTGAATACATGTTCATTTGGTCATTTAGCCATTGTTCTCTTTAGTTTGATTTAGAACAATTTGCAAGGAGAATCCAGTTACTAAAACAAGAAGTTCGTCTCAATTGCAGGGAGACGAGACGAATTTGTTGATCTAAAATTAACATTTGATAACTGTTAAAGAAATAGAAATGATATAAAATGGAATATGGGAAATCAGTATTTACTAGCTACTGTTGAACCTTTGTGAAGAGGTGTACTTTAATAATAATAATAATAATAATAATTTTCAAAAAATATATATTAAAATATTGAATTATAACTTCTTCTTCTTTTGTCATGAGAATTAATAATACTTTCTATAGATTTGCAACCAATAATTAGTCACATAAGATAATAAGAATTGTATTTTATTGTACTTTGTTATAATTATATTACACGGAGATTTGTAAAAAACAAAAGTTGTTTTTGTTAAAGAAAAGTCTGTGTTTCATTTAGTTTTTTTATTTCTTTTATTGAAATAATGAGCATTGACTTTTTCATATTATGAGAATTGATAATATTTTTTTGATAAATATGTGATGCATAACTAATTAAATCTAATCATAAGTTATAGTTATAATACGAGGGGATTTGCTAAAAAGTTTTGTTTTTCTATAAAGTTGTTTTGTTTTTTGTCAAAAGACGAGGCTTTGTTTTCTTTTGTTTCTTTTTTATTACAAATATTTATTATATTAAAATATCAAATTATAATTTTTCTCATAAGATGTTATAAATAATTATAATAATTAGAGTTTAATAGTAAGTTAAATTATAGTTTTAATTTTTTTTACATTCAATAAGTGATGTTAAATTAAATAAAATAAAATTGAAGAAACTATAGAGATAAAATCTTAATTCGACTATTTATATACAAATTCGAAAATTTTGTTGAAAGTAAAGTTGGCACGCCGTAAACCCCCGCCAAGTATTGAAGATGAGATATGAGTTGTTTAGAGAGGTAGAGACTAGAGGGCGACGAAGATTGTAAGCAATGGCAGTTAATTTGTCTAACTAAATTAAATTAATTCTAAAACTCTATTAGTTTAATTATAATATTTGATTAGAACAAATTTAATTAATGATTTATATTAAAATAGGTTTGAGTCTCATTTGATTGATGATGTCATTTATCTCGCATAACAAGGTTTAAATCATTTTCTCATGACGTCTTTTCAAAGTAAAAAGAACAAAACACATGAGACAGTTTTTTCCAATTGAAAAAGGACAAAATCACGAGGATTCAAGAGTGAACAATAGTTTAAGTGATCCTAGTCACAAGTAAATAAATGGACTACATCATTATTTATATTATAACGTATTTGATTGTCATTTGGTATTATAATTAATTAACAACTGATTTTATAATTGATATAACTATGATCAGTATTATTATTTAATAAACTTAATTAATGATTGATATTGGAATAAATCAGATTGTTTTTGTGCTTATTAATTTAATTATAATTATTTGAATCGGATATATTTGGTAAATAACTAATTTTGGTACGATTGATTTGATCGTAATTACTTGTTTAAGAATATTTGAAACTCAATTTGTAGACAAAATTATTTTCAGTCAACTGTAACTGCCAACAACTCTTGTAAATTACAATCGTAAGATAATAGTACCGATGGTAAATATAGATTTCGGTAATAATTGAAATGATAGAATTAGGTGGAAACTGGGGAAATGCAAATCAGTAGTTATACGTTGAAACTAAAATTTGCATGCATTGAACCCCCGCCAAGTATTGAGGACGAGTTATGAGTTGGTTAGAGACTTGGAGAACGAGGAAGATGAGTGGTGTTATAGACATCAACATTAATTTATACACAAATTAATGTGTATAAGTTGACGTGATTAAACTTTATACAGGATTAGTGCACCCAGATGTATTACAAATAAAATTTTAGTAGTTAGTAATTAGTTATATATGTTTATACATATTTATTTGTGGAATTTGTTGATGTATATAACATTTCCCAGAGAAAGATTGTAACTTGTAAGCATAGTTGAACTTTATGCAATGGTTAGGAAAGTGAACAAATCCAACTCTTTGCGAATAGTTTTGGTTCGGTTGAGTTCAATTTGATTTAGTTTAGTTCTACTTGATTATCAATTTCAAATTTGGATAAGGTTTAATGTTCGATTATACGATTAAACATGTTTGCGAACATCTTAATTCAGTTTGACAAGGTTCTCTAACTGTTTGAATTCAGTTTGGTTCAATTAATTTAAATTTGGTCCGATGATGGTTTGAATCGAATATATATTTAATTATTTTTAAAATATTATGATATTGAGTTCTAGAATTTTAAAATATATCATTTTGGGATATTATAGATATTATGTTTGTGAGCGTAAATTATATTCATGGATACTAAAATGCTCGTGAACATGAATATGTTAGACGAATAAATTTGAATTCGACTATACTCATGAACTATTTACGAACTTGATTAGGCGAATTGAACTCTGGTTAAATATTTGAGTTTGAACGTCTTATTCGAACATGTTTGAGTTCGATTACCGATATTTGAGTACAATACGAATTTGATAATATTTGATTCGATTTATAAAGCCCGGAAAATGGTAACCACAATTATCCGATCAAGACATAACTAAAGTAATAGATGCATTTGATCTCCAAAATTGCAGTTATGCTTGAATAATTGCTGAAGCATTTGATTATTCCTATAATATTTCTTTAGGGAAATTCAAATGTCTAATGGACCATGTGCTATGTTATATTAAAAACATTGAGGTTGTGTTTAGTTGAGGTAAGAATAAAATTGATGGACCTCTAAAGCAATGTGATTGCAAGAGCAAGAAATAATGACTTAAGGATAATCTACCTCCACCCGTTACTTGGGAACCGTGGAAAAAAAAGAATGTAATAAGTGCCTATTATATATATAAACTTTGAGTAAGCACATTCGGCTCAATTTATTTTATTATAGTTAAAACATTTGTACGCCGCTTATTATTTATTTTATAATAAATAGTTCCAAACACTTATACTATTACCTCTAAACATTTGTACACCACTTATTATTTACTTTGTAATAAGCTGTTACAAACACTTATATTATTTTCTCTCATTTATAATAAGCTACATTTGAATTTTTTATATGTACGATTAAATGATTATATTTATATGTTGAAAATTTAATTTTAGTTGAAATTTGTATTCATATTAATTTTTATTTAAAATATTTTTAATTATGAATTTTTTTTAAATTTAAAAAAATATTTAACATATTAAATCATTACCTAAATATACATGCAAAAAATTTAGAATACCACTTGTTATGAACGGAACGAGGGGACGGAGAGATGTGTATGAGTTGAAAGCTTGAGGTGTCTATGTAACAAACTCTCCTTGAGGTTTTATTTGCCCTCAATGTGTTGTGGTATCGTAAGCATATTGCCTCGCCGGAGTAGGTGAAGAATACGGAGGACGAAGATAACCACAGATCAAGATTAGAGAGAGAGAGAGAGAGAGAGAGAGAGGCATTCGGTAGTTTCCGGTGGAAGTTGCAGTGGAGCACAATCCTGACATTAGTTGGTGGCGTAACACATGGCACCTGTTCGATGAAATGCCACTGAGAAGGAACAACTTATTTGAGCGCCAGAGCATGGAAAGCTTAGGAATGTCAATTGCAGATGGTCCTCCGCCGGTATTTTCTCTTCCTTTGAACAATAAAGGAGGTCAAGTATTTCAAAAGCAACGTGCAGAACAACGAGAGGGATTCTATATTTGCTTCTTTGATGTAAATTACGGTCTGTAATATGCATAGATGATGGGGATAATACATAAAAAAAGGAGAAGAATAAAGGAACAAGGAGATTAGAACAATATTTATTGGATATATTGCTGATGATATGAAATCGTTTAATATGGCAAGTTGGAAGATGCTTTTATCCCCTATAAGAGAGATAGAAGAGGAAATAGGTTTAGGTTCATTAAATTCGAAAGAAGGGAAGATGCCAACTGCCGAGGAAGCAATAAAAAGGGTAAATGGAAGATGGCTGTGTGGTAGAAGGGTTAGTATCCATTTCTCTCGATTTGAAAGGGAGACAAGAGTTAATCCAAAGGCACTTCTCCAAAGTACAACAGAGAAAGGGAAAAACTGGGTACAAAAGGAAAAGGAAATGGTAGATATACAGGATAATGTTGAAGATGCTTACGAAAGGGAGGATGATGAAGTTACAAGGAAAGTGCCAAAAGAAGTGCAGGGAATCATGAATCATACAATTAGAAGTGCCATTGAACGTAGTGTGTGTGTAGCATCAAGAAGAAGGATGAAGGTCTTGGAAGTTAAAGATATATGCAGAGAAGAGCTAAAAGTGGACTGCAAAGTTGTGGCTATGGGTAGTAACTACTCTCTGATTGCATGTCAAGATGTGGTCTGCAGCAACTTTCTGAAATGTGGCAGATGTGTTTGGCGAACTTATTCTTTGTAGAGATGAAAGTGAAAAAATAATGAACATGGAAGAAGCAAAATTACTAATCCTTACACAAGAAGTTGAGGTAATTGGTGAGGCCATTTACCTTAAATATGGGGATTTAGTTTTCAAACTTAATGTCTAGGTAGAGAATGAGAGTACCTAGAGAGAAGAAAGACGGATTGTAGAGAACTAAGGACGAAGCATACAGAGAGATTGTCAGAAAATTTGGTGATATCACCCCAACATTCTATAGGTACACCAGAAAAGTCCATTACAATTCCAACAATGAATTGGGAAGATGAAACGACACCAGAATTGGATACGGCAGATGGATGGATTCAAGGGGAAGTTGGCTCTTTATCGCATGCCCGTGAAAAACAAGACATTAAGGATGGTACGAGGAAGGTTGAGGATAGAGATCTTAATCCTGATGCAGTGTGCAAAGAATGCAAAAAAGCTTCAGGAAGCATCAGACCGCATCTTTGAAGAATTCAAAGATTATCAAGGTTTGCAGCTAGCACCAAACAATAGTTCAGAAGAAGTTCAAGATGATACGGATGATGCAACATTTTCAGATGATCCATTCCAGCTGCACCCTTTAATAAACAAGGATGGCCAGAAAGGAAGCTTGAACAAATGCATTGGAATTGCCTGAGAAGAGAAAGATGGAATAATAGAAGAAGAAAGAAGAAAAATAAAACGAAAGGAAGAAATGTGAATGATTTTATAAAGAACAAGTGAGAGAAAGATTCAGGAAGCTGTCAAATGAAGAAGGTAATTATGGATGATATTGATGGAGCATATCTGGAAATACAGCGAATTGAAGAGGATGCATTTGAAGCTATGGAAATTGGGTGTGCTTTTGGACTATAGACTGAGCAAGAAACAGAAGAAGGTGAAGTTTTCAAAATAATTGTGAACAATAATAAGAAAGAGGATTTAAGGAGATCTAGCAACAAGTGAAGTTGCTACAATAGGCAGCGAGGAAACAAAAGGGCTTAGAAATAACATTTTGGGAACTCATGGTGTATGATTCTCTTCAAGAAGCAGGACTTGACAAGGGCTATTAAGCATTGAAGTTTTTATGAAGATCGGAAGACTTTGAATATGTATGATGTAGCATCAAAAGCAGATGGATCCGGGTCTGGTATGTGATTCTTTTTATGTTTCTATTCTGATTTATAGCATTGCATTCTGAAGAAATTCGTCAAGCTTGTAGTATTTCCTTTATATCATCTGGAGGGTGAGATGGCAGAGTTGTTATGGTGGAGGTTACATTGTTTTCAGTTAAATATAGTTGATTTTGTGTTGCCTATTGAAGGAAATTTAATTGTTATACATTTTTGAATAGGATGATTACTCCTGCTGGCTCCTATATTTTGGTTTTTGCGTTATTAGAAAGGTTTAGGTTAGAGAATAGTATACGTTAAGGAGAAGAGTTGATTCAATTTTGATTTGAGAGTGTGAAGAATTTGATAGTTTTCATCAGTAGTTTGTTGATTCAAGTTGTAGTAGTGGGGAAAATTTTGATTCTAGGAGGTTGGATGCTTGAATGTAGAGCTTTGCCAATCAAAAAAAAAAAAAAAAAGCGTAACATGCATCAATCAATAAAGAAGAATTCTCAAGGTAGCTTTCTTAGAATCTCTAAAAACACTTCTTTGAATATTTTGAATATGTGGTGTTGATACCATGATATCCTACGCCGATAACAATTGTATATTGCATGAGCCTATAAATTTAGGTCCATCCTCTTGTGAGATGCCTTTTCTACGACGACCGTGAGGAGAACAATCTTTACCTCTCCATTGCAATACCTCACGCCAAACTGTTCAATCGGGTGCGGATAAAATGCTAATCAACAATGTGGTGTAGTTGTTAGAATTTTGACACTATTTAGTGGATGTGTTTATAGTTTACGAAAATTAGATCCAGGATCCTCGCGTGCATACTGAAATCGAAAGAAAAATGTCTGAAACTTACTTTGTGATTCTTGATCAAAGTCGATGCTACAACAAAGCTCAAGTATTTGGTTGTTCTAGACTAGCGCGTCAAACGTCAGGTATCGACATACACGAATTGAGTCCCACATTGATACGTGTTAGCGCATCAGCTTTTAAGATTACTGAATTTCTTAGCGTCTAGGTCTTTTTTTCTTTCTAATAGTACCTTATTATTAAATTCATTCCCTTTTTATAGACATGTAGGAAATATCAATCTAAAATGATTGGATGCAGTTTGTTAAAACTCAATGTGTACGACCCTGTAGACTTACCCCAAAATTAGTATTAAGTCCAAATCACTTTTCGGCCTATAAATCTTAAGCGGCCTCCAGCGAAGCAAGACATTATGATTGCCTAACTCAAATGAAGGTTGATTTTCGACACAACTAATAAAAGTGTGATTTTATAATTGGTTCATAGGAAATAGATCTAAGAGTAGCAAGGTATTGTTTTGAGAGAAGTAATGACTATGTTTAGTTGGGATTGAAGTGTCCAGGGCAATAATAGAGAAGTCTATATAGTGGTTATGTAACTTTTTATAGAGTCATGTCCATTAGCCAAAAGTTGCATCCAAAATTGTCCCTTAGTAAAAAAACATAACTCTTTGACAAACCTCTATGCCAAAAAACATTTCTCTTAACAAAGAAGAATTTAGGAATTGCATCCATTCACTAATATACCTTTGGAAGACAATCTATTTCCAAGTATATCCCAAAAGGCCAAAATCTTTAGCAAAGATCAAATACAATTATTTGTAACCTTTTGGAAGAGACGAATTTATTTCAAAGAGTTATATATCAAACTTTTTAGCAAAGATCAAATACACTTATTGAAGAGACATAGCTCTTCAAAAATAGACACAACCCTTCGTCTTCATGAAGACCGAAGAGACACTAACTTTATGAAGAGTCAAAACTCTTCATTTGCAATATCAACATATTGTTAGAAATAATTGAATTAAGCAACAAAGTTCCAACAACAATTTTATTATAGTGGTTACATTTTCCACTTATAAATTATTTTTATAAAAAAATTATTTTTTTACAAGAAAACATCATTGGCCGATGTAAGCTAAGGGAGATCTCAACTCAAGTGGTTACTGCTTTCTTGATTAGCTCATGAAATATGTAAATTTCAGGTGCTTATTGAAAATTAATAATAAAACATAGAAGGGTAGGTAATCTGAAGTGTTTGAATTCCATACAAGTACTTTGTAATAAGGGGTAAGAAGTACTCTTCTGTTTCAAAATTAGAGATACATTTCTCTTTTAATGTAATACTATTTGTAAATCCTATAATTTTATTTTTGATATGAATTTTTGAAAATATAAAAGTAAAAAAGTTTATATTTAAGAGTGTTTTTCATGTACTTCATGATATTTTACTTCATAATATTTTACTTCAAATTTATTAAGATTAAAACATTTTACTTTAAATTTGAAGTATAGGATTTTGCCTACCTATTTAGTGTGATTTAAAATGTTTCTCTAATTTTTCGAATGGAGGGAGTACTTACCGGAAGTATAGTTGCAGGCTTGCTGGTGCCTTTGGAAAAAGATGAACCTAAAAATAAAGAAAAACAATGTTAACAATATAAGCACCTTCCATGGCATATCTATGCTTTTGACTGCATAACATGCCCTATGCTTCTCTATGTAGTATTACTCCCTTCATTCCATAAAATGTGTTACGTTTTATATTATTTATACTAAGTTGTGACATCCTAAAATTCAAATTGTGGCAAAAGTTTAATACGATTTTCATATAATAAAGAGTTTACTTTGGGGAATTTTAATGTATTTTATAATGTTAATCATTTTACGTTCAAATACAAATAAAATTTTAATCATAAACTTTCACAAAAGTACTTGCTAA
This sequence comes from Centella asiatica, assembly GCA_014636745.2. NCBI lineage: Eukaryota > Viridiplantae > Streptophyta > Magnoliopsida > Apiales > Apiaceae > Centella > Centella asiatica. The sequence goes on from CM025786.1 coordinate 18,101,344, forward strand.
CCTTTTCAAATGTTAACTATTTTGGAACGGAGAGAGTATTATATGTATTGTAACCAACTAATGGATGTTAACCTCAACAGGTGATGCCCTGCAGAATTTGAGAATCAGTTTGTTAGATCCTAATAATGTCCTGCAGAGCTGGGATCCAACGCTTCGGAACCCTTGTATGTGGTTTCATGTTACATGTAACAATAAGAACAATGTTATAAGAATGTAAGTTGTTTCCTCTATTTGTATATTTACAAATGCTAAAAAGAGCCTCCATGCAATTGTAAAAAAATGTGGAGAAGGTTAATGTATGACATTCACAGTTGCGTTTTGAAATGAGAAAAGAGAGGTAAGGCTAATATTATACTACTCTCCGTTCTAAAATTAGATATGCATTTTGAATTTTTAAATTAAATTCAAAATTTTCATAGATTAGATTAGTTTTGAAGTTTAATATGCCGTCATTTGAGTCAAAAAATCATTACTTATCTCTAATTTTGGAATTGAGGGAGTAAATATTAGAATAGTCAAGGATAAATATGTATCACTATCTGTAGGATTGTGCCACAAGGGACAAAGGTAAGCTTGTTTGCAGTTTAGGAACTATCGATAAATTTGATACCTTCGTAAATTTTGATAGTTCTTGGTCTGCAAACAAGTTTACCTCTGTCATGTTGTGGATTTTTTAAATAATTATGAATTTATAGATATAAAACTAGTGGGTAAGATTTGAAATCTGAGTTATAGCTCAATTTCCTTAATCCATATTATATCTATGAATCCATTTTCACTTAAAAAAGAGGAGTATATAAATTTTCTCATCATTTTGTGGTGTATAATATATATAACCATGTAACATTTGTACATTTTCAAACGTTAAGATTTATTGATTTTTACATGACTATAATAATTAAATAAAAAATTATCGGATATTGCATTGTTTTTGGATTGTCCTTTCAATCTGTACGGTTGGATTTTTCTCATACATTTTGGAAATTGAAGAATAGTACTAGTGAGTATGATTCAAAAATGAGCTATAGCTCAACCCCTTGTACCAATATATATATATATTTGAACACATGTTCTTTTGGATTCTAAATGGTAGTGCATTTAATAGGGCAACTTTAGAAATTTATCTTGAATATAACAAGTTCAACTCTATTTGTAGCCAGTGTAATTTGTGTTAACTACAATATAATACTTTCGTAAGCTTCAAGGAAGATTGTGAATGTACGTGTTCGTTTATGCTGATAAGCTTTTAAATATTCCTTCATGCAGTGATCTTGGAAATGCAGGATTGTCTGGCAGATTAGTCCCTCTTGGACAACTAAAAAATTTACAATACCTGTAAGTGGCACTTTTATTGCGATTTTTTTTCTGTATCTCCACTCCTCGATAAATGTCTACTAAAGCTCCAAAATCTCCAATTCGCATACTTTCCTACATTTTCTTTTTACATTTTCCTTTCAGAATAATCTCTATGATTAAAGTAAAGAAAAGAGAGAATAAGAAAAACAGCAAAGATAATGAATTAGTTTGCAAGTTTGGAAATGATTTGTATGCGGAGTTAATGAGTTATAGTAAAATAAGACTCTTTTAGATTTATTTATCTTTCATAATTATAGTTTAAGTCGCTCCTATATAACCACCCTATTATCAAGTACTCCCTTTTTTTTTCTTGCTCTGCAAAAGAAAATTTTTATTTAATGATCTCACCAAACAACAAAACATTGTTAAGTTTGAAAGAACGCACACACAAGCGATTCTTTGTTCCTCAAGTACGCTCGATCTCAAAGTAAAGAGAGAAACTTTAGAAGAAATCCCAAAGAGAGAGACAAAGTTCTAATAATTGATTAATAACGATAATGGAATATGTTTGAAAACAATTTTACGAAGTATTTATATGCTATCCACGAACACAAAATAGAGGGACAATAGGAAAATAAATACTCAAACCTCAATTTAAAAACCAAGTTAAGAATTAGCAAAATTCGCGGTCAAATAAAGTCAAAGTCGTAGTCTAAACACGGAATGAAATAATGGGCCATTATGACAAAGTAATGAACAATTATTTCTTTTTGAATCTTTTGCAAACTGACCATTATTCTTCTTCTATTGAAACCTAAAGTTGTGCACTGAAATAATTATCAATTATTCAATTATAATGGCATGTCATTCTGCCTCGACTCTATTTTAAATTCCAATTTTTTCTAAGTTATTTGTCTTCCTTTATCCACTCGTATGGCCAATACATCCCCTGTCATTCCCCATTTCTTGGTGAAAGTTCGACCTTTGAAGTGTTTTAAGTACTACATACAACACAATTCGCGTTCTTTCAATCCCGCAAGCTTGAGTAGGTCAAATTTTTTTTTTTGGAAATAAGTCAGTAACTCCAAAAGCAACAAAACTTTCATATTAACCTGCACTTCAAGCAAATCTTCTTTCACGATGAATCAATTTTCTTCTTGTTATTATTGAGCAGTGTAATGGGAGGAACATCAGTTACCAACCAAGACAACATGATACCCATCTCCTTGACACCATCTAAAAACTCTTTCGGAGATTCCGCCAAGGTAAGGAAACTCTTCCCCTCCGCTTTAGAAGTTTCAAGTTTGGAGTTCTTAGTCATTGACCCCAAGGTAAATTACCTAGAATTCTTCTCTATCCAATAAGTATTTTCTCTTCTCAAATGCAAACATCGGGGTCAACCTGGCATGGCCTCCAAACGAGAGACAACAAGCATCCATGTCAATGATATCACAAGATACCAGTTTGTATAGGTACAAACTGAGAAAGGAACTTCTCATCTCTTATTGACTTTAACTTCAGTCACGGCCTTAGTCTAACTAATGATATTAGAATTTGGGGGCTTCTCCACCGTCAACTGTAATTGTTGAACCACACTCTTCACAATTCTCTTTCCTGTCTACCATCATCAATTATCAAGTTAAAGACCTTATCACTATCATCGAGTCAGGAACAACTTGTGTTGCTGCATCTCTTCCTTCGCCTTTGTAGACAACATGAGTTTCCTCACGAAAAACACTTCTTCCACAGCAGCCTCACAGATTTATTCTAGAAAGAAAGCCCCCCAGATCTTGTTCTTCTTCATGCTCTACAATATTGACATTGCTTCGCCTACATTAACCGGACTATGCAGAAGTGCTTCACATTTATCCCCATAATTTGAGGTACCATTGGTTGCTTGCTTTGGGCTTTTCCTCCCACAGGTGTATTCACCTTCACTTTGGTCTAGCCTGAATCACCCTTACATCGTGTCAACTCTAGTTGCTTTGTTATTCCAACCTGCATTAGAACTTTCGCCCACACGAAAGGTCTTGCGCATAGGTTGTCCCTGTGGTTTCTCCCTCTGACAATAATTTAGCCCTTAATGATTGATTTCTAGCATTCTCCATGGTAACTATGGTTTGCATACCAATCTTCTCCTTTATGTCAGGCTGCAAGCCCTTAAAATATCTAGAAGCCTGCAATATCTCGTCATCCTACTATTGTGTCCTCTCAATGAGTCTCACAAACTCTGTTGTATCATGGACAGAGTTTTTATCCTGTCGATATAGTCGGCAACTTCTGAAACATCACATGCTCATAGTCTAAGTGGAGAAATCTTTTTCTCAACTTGCGCCTCGTGACCTCCCAAGTTTGAACAAGTGCTACTTTTTCATGCCTACAGGTTACTTGCTGAGTATCCCACCATATGCTAGCAGCCCTCGTCAATGTGTGGACAACCAATTTCACCTTATTTTTTGAGTTGAGGCATAATCAAAGAACCTCAACCACTCCAATAAAGCTTCAATATCAAGAGTACCATCAAAAGAAGAAAGATCTACCTTGAATTTGAAATCACTTTTAAGTCTTGTTGTCCTCGTCATCCCCTTTGACCGTACTCATAATCATAATACTCATCATCACCAACAAATTGGGGTTCAAATTCTTCTACGTACTCCTCGTCCTCCAATTCGTGATGATCACCAAACCTGCTAGGATGACCACCAACCTTTGATTGTTCAGATTGATCATGATAATCAGGCTCGCAATCTCGAACATCGCGTAACCAAACATCCGTATCAATTGTTCAAATTACCGTCATCAGGCTTGCAGTATTGAATGTTCTCCCAATATCTGTCAAACCTCGTTGGTCTAGCCCTATCCACCAAACCTTGAACATCTGTCTGCAAAGAACTCATCATGCATTGTTGTGGGATTGGTGATTATCTTCGTATTTGCAGTAACTCTTCCAACTATGGCTCCATTGAATTCCTTGCGTCCTGCACCGTGTTCCACAAATTATTCATCCCTTCTTGGTTAAAAGAAGGATGAACATCCCTACTTTCACCGGTCGTCATAGATCAAGAACTTGGCTTTGATGTCACATGACACAGCGGAAACGTTGTTGAGTTTGAAGGAATGCATGCACAAGCATTTCCTTGTTCCTTGAGAACACACGATCTCAAAGTAAAAAGATAAACTTTAGAAGAAATCCAAGGAGAGAAATAAAGATCAATAATGGATGGATAACAAACATGTTATATGTTTGAAAATCCTATTACAATGTATTTATATGCTACCCACAAGTCTAGATATAATAGGGAAACAATAGAAAAGTAAGTACTCAAAACTCAATCTAAAACCAAGTTAAAAACAAGTCAAATTCGCGGCCAAATAAAGTCAAAGTCATAGTCTAAACACTGAACAAAATAATAGGCCGTTACGATCAAGTAATGGACCATTATTTTCTTTCTGATCATTCTAAAACAAAGTAATAGGCCATTATTCTTATCAATGACCATATTCTTCTGCAGTTGAAACCTGAAGTTCAGCATTGAAATAATTACCGATCATTTAACTATAATGGCATGTTATTCTCTCTTGGCTTTGTTTTGATTTCCCAATAATTTACCAAGTCATTTATCTTCCTTCACCCACATCTCATTTGACCAAATTGTCCACAAGATTTGGATGGTTGAAAAATTCTATCACGAATATAGCCAGAATAGAAATCAGAACTTCTTCAAAACTAAAATCCAATAAAAATACGCATGAAAGTATTTTATAACCCATTAGACGCACGATTGTAGTCTTAAAATGCTCCGGTCAAACTTCTCACCCCCTTTTTATTATGCCCTTCCCTTACAAATCAATACCATTACATACCTTGCAATCAAATGTTTACTATTGCATCTTAAGTTTTTTCCTGGTTTGTTTCCATCAAACACCGAAAACCACTCTGACACCAGAACCTAATGACAAGTTCACTCATGTAGATACAGCAAAAACCAACAGAGCAAACATCAACACAACAGAATCTCATCCGCAATGAGTAAATACTTCTCCAAAACTGCAGAGAAAATGATTGTTCATCCGCCATAGACTCTACAAAATCCACCTCATATATTGGCTACCAAGATGCAAGTTTCTTCCTTGTACCTATCCATGTCATAACAACAGGTCCGGTCCAAGAAAAATCACAAGAAAACCTATCACCAGATTTTTAACTCCAATAATGATCTGAGAATTCATTCCGGGAACTTAATTCCTGCAATCAATTTTTGACTCTCCAGAATATTTCCTTCTTGTCACAAACACTTCACCATTCTCATATTGCCGGAATAAAAATTTCGTTTAATCCACCAACGTACACATCATTTTACCAATCTCTCCTCCTTTGCACCCTTCCCAAATATACCCAACTCTTGTCCAAATTCAACTGCCATTCTAATCTGTTCATTTCATCTTCTAAATTTTCCATCTGAAAGTGATCCATTGGCTACTTCCTTTTTTCTTTTCCTTTTGATTGTTGAACCCTTTTGGACTTCATTGCATTTGCCCTCTATAACTTCATAAATCTCCATTTTCTAATTAAGGTACTATCCCTTTTCTAAACTCAGTTTCTTAAGCCATTTCAAAATTTTTCAGTTTGTGAACTACCTGCTACACCTATGAATTCTTCCGGCTCTCCTCCCTCTTTCAATTCTCTTTCTTATTTCAGAACAAACAGGACACTTGCATACCTTTGAATTGCCACCATCACTTCTGCAAGGCACACACCTTTTCATGTGCCTGTACCTTGCTGCATTTGAACAAAATGAATTGTCATATATTTGTTTTCTATATACAATATAATGTTAAGGTGTTTTTAAAAGACTAAAAGGCTTTGTGTATTATATACTCACTTTCTAAAAGATAATTAACTTTTCTGTATTGAAATAACAATTTTGCTCCTTTGACTAGCACAAAATACTAACTTCAACTAAATTATGACAGGGAGCTTTATAGTAATAATATAAGTGGACCAATCCCTAGTGATCTTGGGAATCTGACAGATTTGGTGAGCTTGGACCTGTACATGAACAGCTTCTCTGGTCCCATACCAGATACACTAGGAAAGCTAAGAAAGCTAATGTTCCTGTATGAATACAAACTCCTTCACATACCTTTATCATTCTTATATTTGGGCCGTTTTACTTTCCTTATATTCTTCATATTTTTATTAATGTTGTGCACAAGATTTTTTGCTTTGTATGGAATAGGTCATCTTCTAGCTTGTTTGGTTGATAAACATTAAGGCTGTGTGGGACATGCAGACATTTTGCATGACCCACATCCTTAGAAATTCCAATTAGATTGTTCACATATATAGTGACTAGTGGCTTATATACTTGTAAGAAATAAACTCCAAATAACTGAATCCTTCTAGTAAGCCAAGGCCCAAGAGTTGTGAAAACTCTGAGAGTGTTGAACATCTTGAGGATCATGCCATGAAGTTTGGATGCTCAAGCAATAGGCACATGTTCAAGGCATTGTTGATTCTCAAGTTGATGTGAACCTACTGTTATTCTCAAAGAATTTAGGTAACCTTGGTATTAAATCACCGGTGACATCTAGCTGATGTGTTTGTATGTGTATAAGTGTCTAGTTCTAGCCTATCAGGAAGTATCTATTTCTAAATCTCATTGTGTATAGAGAGTTTTATATTCTGTCTGGTAGCACAAAAAACACAAGGGAGAGAACAAAAGAGAAGGTGTAAATAATTTCTCACTTTTATAGATAAGGTAAAGAAATGAACTGGACCACTTATTCCCTAGTTAGAAAAGAGAAAGAAACTGTACCAAATTGTATGTTGAATTCAAACACAGTAACTTCTAATATGCAAAACAAACTAGCAACATTGGTCCACTGTAAAAATCATATATACTAGCCACTTCTTTTTTTTTTTTTTTTGTACATTCAAATAATTCGTGACAAAGCTAAGAAGTCTAAATACTCATATCTAGCATAATATGGGGATGGCTTTGTGACCACTAAATGTAATGGCAACGAGATGGGCCAATGGCAGGTCGCATACCCCCCATCCTTTAGTTCCTTATATTGTCTACTCTGGATCACGAGTAGCTGCTTCTTTATTTTATAGAATTGTATAATCGGAAATATCCTTGTATAGATATACGACTATTGAAAATGAAGTATATACATCAATATAAATATCATTATAAAACAAATTATGGGGTGGGGAGCGAAAACTAACTGCTCTGCTTTTGAGTTTTGACATATTTTATTCCTCTCTGAGACTCAGAGCCTGTACCTCGACCAATTGCCAAAATAAATAAATAGTGTTGTTATGGTTAAGGTTTATTTGTTTTTGAATGCTAAGCTGTTTGATACTTCTTTTGTACTCCGGCTATTTCTTTTTGTTATCCTCCACTACCTGGTCCAAGCCTCCTGATGGTGGCTAATGGTTTCATGGGTCTGATTTTGTGGTCTGTGGTAGCTTGGATGATGTTCCAGGTGCTCAGATTCAGAGATTTTCTTGCCAAACATGTATGGATTGTGGTGAAGCCTTGACTATTGTGACTACTATGGTTTATGCTAAGGACATTGTATTTCTCACTGCTATCATTGAAACTAGTGATCTTAGTAAGATTATATAGTTACATATATCTAGTCTGATTTGTCTAATTGGGGTGTCTCATTCTAAAAAATTTCCCTACAATACCTTTTCTCATGTGCATCACACAATACCTTTTCTCTTGTGCATCATAACGGGAACCCTGTTGCACATGAATCAGTTTAATAGGTACATTCTCTAATCTTTCTTGTCTTGTCTACTTCTTGGAAAAACCAAAACAAATTTCAGGCTGTTCATCCTTTTTCAGTATGGATGCCTGGGATTGTTGAAAACTTAATAGTAAAAGAAAGAAATAGAGACATTCCATGTTTTTCGTATTTGCTCAAAATTTTATTTCCCTTTATCATCCCTTATTGGAGAGTACTTAAAGTCCCCAAAACTCAAAGTGAGTGAAGCACCTACGAAAGTATATAAAGTGAACAATAGTGACATAATTATGCGTATTCTTATAAAGATTTGATAAAAGAACTTATATTTTCTCACTTCTGATTGAACCTAATATGCATATAAACTGTGATTTTTCAAGGTTTTTGGGGCCAGCAAAACATCTTCATTTTTATCTCTTCAGCTGCTATTTCTAAGCATAATTTGTATACATGTTATTGCGCCTCTAGATCTTGTAAGTAAATAATATATTCTATGATTTAATTCCATCTCTTTGGGGGTTGGTGGGTGTTCATTTGTGTGAGGACAGCCGATTAAATAACAACAGCCTCTCTGGTGCCATTCCAATGTCGTTGACTAATATCAGAACTCTTCAAGTCCTGTAAGTTCCTTGATATGATACTTTCCACATTTCTCTGTTCCACATTATTGTTATGATTTGAATTTAATTTGAATTTGATTTGAAATTGGTATCAGGGATTTATCTTATAATCAACTGTCCGGACCAGTACCAGACAATGGCTCGTTTTCCTTATTCACTCCTGTCAGGTCATATTTACATACATACTAGTTTAGTTTGATAACTAATATGAAATTCTATGCCTACTCATCGTCTTATCTTTTCTTTAATACCACTTGCAGTTTTGCTTATAATTTAAATCTGTGTGGACTGGTTATTGGGAGACACTGCCCTGGATCCCTTCCAATTTCTCCACCTCCATTTTCCCTGCAACCAATGACCGCTTCTGCAGGTAATTACAGATTCTTTATTGTTAACGTAAAATAAGAATCTACAATTTGACATTGGGACTTGACTTTTGTCATCATGCTAAATAAGCTAGGAGTATTGATTCTTGGTGAAAATTTTTGGCATGGATACTTCGTTCGCTGATTTGACATATGTTCTCTCTGTGTTTGGCATGACAATGCAGGAGGCAATGGTCCCACGGGAGTAATTGCTGGAGGAGTTGCTGCTGGTGCTGCTTTACTTTTCGCTGTCCCTGCAATGGTATTTGCATGGTGGCGCCAACGAAAACCGCCAGATCAATTCTTCGATGTACCTGGTTTGTCCTGCAACTCAGAATTGAACTGAAGTCAACTCTTTATGTTGAATTTTGTGTTCTCTTACAGTAATTCGCCTCAGCTGAACAGGATCTGGAAGTGCACATGGGACAGATCAAGAGGTTTTCTTTGCAAGAATTACAAGTTGCAACAGATAGTTTTAGCAACAAAAACTTACTTGGAAGGGGTGGATTTGGTAAGGTTTACAAGGGACGCTTAGCCGATGGTTCACTTGTAGCAATCAAAAGGCTTAAACAAGACCGTACACCGGAAGGGGAGATGCAGTTTCAAACAGAAGTAGAAATGATCAGTGCAGTTGTTCATCGGAACCTTTTGCGGCTACATGGGTTTTGCACGTCACAAACAGAACGGCTACTTGTTTATCCATATATGGCTAATGGAAGTGTTGCATCATGGTTAAGAGGTATTTTTAGTTATGATTAATGATAAAGTCGCATATGGCTAATTACAACTAATATTTTAAACATGTAAAAGAATAAGTTAACTGAACTTTAGTTTGACAAAAATAATTTTAATTTTATTTATAAAGTTAGTGGAGTTTATCTATTCACCAGAAATTTAGCTTTAATTTTAGTTTTGTTATTTAAACTTTTTGTATTCTTTATGAGCTACCGTTGTTCAAGTTTAAACTAACTATAGCATGCATATCACATGTGATATTGTATACTCCTTTATTATTGAAATTACTGTTTTCTCAAGTGGAGATTTATTAACATTTAGGTTGCTCTACTTCTCTTGCCAAGCTAATTTTTTTTTTTGATTATTCTGTGAGACCTCTGATATTCAAAATAATGACACATTAACAGAGCGTCCACTGTCGCAATCACCACTTGATTGGCCTACTAGAAAGAGAATTGCACTGGGATCTGCAAGAGGGCTTTCTTATTTGCATGATCATTGTGATCCAAAGATTATCCACCGGGATGTGAAAGTGGCAAATATATTGTTGGATGAAGAATTTGAGGCTGTTGTTGGTGACTTTGGGCTAGCTAAACTCATGGATTATAGGGATACACATGTGACAACTGCTGTACGTGGAACCATTGGGCACATAGCTCCTGAATATCTCAGTACCGGGAAGTCATCAGAAAAGACTGATGTCTTTGGATATGGTATTATGCTCCTAGAGCTAGTAACGGGACAGAGGGCATTTGATCTTGCTCGGGTTGCAAATGATGCTGATGTTATGCTGCTTGATTGGGTATGGCTCCTTTTTCTTTTCCCTCGTACTGTCTTTTGTTGTGAATGATTTCTTAGATGCCTGCACCACTTCTCATATGATCGGTTTCGAAGTGGTCTTCAGATTTCTGGTGTTGTATATCTATGTATTTGTATTTTTTGCCTATAACGTTATCAATAGCCAATCCATTTTTAGTCTTGGTTATAGTTCTAGGTTCTAACGCAATAATATTCATTTAGAAAGCGAATTCTCTGGGAAACATGTGACCACGAATTAGAGATGTTAACGTCATTCTCATACTTTAATGTGACAGGTTAAAAGCTTATTGGAAGAGAAAAAGTTGGAGATATTGATAGATCCTGAGCTGAAGAACAGTTGTGTAGAATCAGAGGTAGAACAGCTTATTCAAGTAGCATTGTTGTGTACACAGGGGTCGGCAATGGAACGGCCCAGTATGTCAGAGGTTATCAGAGTGCTAGAAGGTGATGGCCATGGCTTAGCAAAGAAATGGGAGGAGTGGCAAAAGGTGGAGATTGTCCATGAACAAGTGGTCCGTGGAGAGATTGAATTAGCAGCTCATCACACTTCAGAATGGATCTCCCACTCGTCTGATATACCAAGTGATTTTGAATTATCGGGTCCTAGATAATTAACTCGTACGTTCTTTACATTTTATTTTATGAGAAGGGCCAATATTAAGTGAACTACATTAACAGAACGATAAAATTTATCATCATTGATGAGAATGAGTGCGAATTTAGTTGTATAAATAGATTTATTTAAAAAGAGTTATATTTGTGATTTTTGACATATATTAATATTACATGTTTGATCAACTAATGCATGTTAAAATCATAATTTTTTTTCCATAAAATTTGTAATAAATATTCAATTAATAAAAAAATAAGAAGACTTTAGTGACAACCTTTAAATAATATAGCATAAAGAATTTATGCCAATGTAACTCTTTTTTTTTTCTTTGGATACAAATTTCACATTCAAATGTTAATTTTTTCTTTTTGAATGGTGAGACTAACATTATGGGTCGGGCTATCGAGGGAGCCTACGTACTCGAATCAAACGGCTCATATATTGAGTACTTTGGACTACCTTTGGAAGTAGATGTAGAGGAACAATGCCTGGCTATCAGTTTGTCCGTACGCAGCTTGTCATTGAAATTTTAAAAAACACTTGACATTCGAGCGCAATCTTATTTTTGGCAAGTTTGGAAAAAAATATCAATTTCAGTCTTCAATTTCATCGCTCCTCTGTATTTTCTCCTCTAATCTAAAACCCAATAACGCAAGGATGGATAGAAATTCGTAATTCCTTTTAGCCACCTCAAAATATCTTCCATTCGACATACAAAAGCTCAGGTTTCTCGCTTTCTTTTGATATTATATACAATAATTGTATTCCGTATCTGTGTATATATAGTTTGTATCTGCAGGTCGTACTTTCTATTGCGGAAAGATGAGGAAGGGTTCAAAGAGGAAGACGAGCGAGAAGGTGGAGGAAGCCATAGAAGAAAATGAACCCAAAGCTGTCACCAAACCTAAGACCTCCATCTCAGGAGCCTGTGTACTTCTCTGAGAAGCGTAATTTGGTATTGCACCCTTACTTTCATGCTTTAAGGTGTATATATGCGTTATCTTTTGTCTATTAAGTATTGATTGATGTTACACTCAACTTGGTTTCGGCGTTATTAGTTTAATGATGTGATTTGTTTATGCTAATGACTTGTATGAATAAGTTAAACATTATAGTGATGCTCAATTTTGCATGTCAATCGTCAATTTGATGGTGTGCTCAGATTCAGTTGAGTGATTTCACGTGCCATCCACGCTAGTTTCCTTAACACCTCTATTAATATTTAGGATACCATAATAAAATAATAATATTTGAAACTTCATTATTTACATTTGTTAATTTTTTATTTAATAGATAATGTGTTATTATACATTAATATCTATTATATAATAATATATTATATGTATAATATATATATATATATATATCATATTCATATATAAAATAATATTAAAATATCAGTAAATATAGATAATATATTAAGTATATTATAAATCATATTTAATATATTATAATATAATATTAATATATTATATATTAGTTTTATATATTATAATATATTAATATAATATACGTGATATACTATATAATATATGTTAGGACTGAATAAGCTCAAGTGTTTGTAGAAGGGGTTGAATACAAACACTACAAATTTTTGGTTTTTAAAACTTAATCAACAAAGATTGGAATAGCTGCAAGGATCAGAAAAATTGTACTGAAATTAAAATGAATACACAAACATTCAAGTTAAAATAATTGTATTATAACTTGGTGTTATTCTGAAAATTTGTTTAATCACAAAGTAATTAATAACTACAAAACTGTAATGAATTACAGTTTCTTTTTTTCGCTCACTAGCTACTTATTTCTCTTTGAATATTTCTCTCAAGATCTATTACAAAGCTTCTCTCTAGTATGTGTGTTGTGTCTTAGTTGGTTGTTTTGGGTAACAACTCTTTCTGTATATGTAGGAGATCAGTTGTAGAATCCACGTGCTAGATGTGCTGCATTTTTCAACGTAGCCGCTGTATGTCCCATCATTGTTTTTTTGGAGAAACGTGTCAGACTGATTTCGGCAAGTGTTGCTTCTTTTTCATCCCCCTGATCTTCAAGCATTTAATGTTTGAGAGTTGTTATTGGATTACCAAACTTCAAGGAATATCTTTCTAGTTATACCCCTTGCTTTTATGATAAGTACCAATGATTTGATTGTAAGTCCTGATGGCGAGTGGACTAGGTCATAACCATCCCCTGATAACAAACCCTGATGTTGACTTGATCAGTGCTTCTGGGTCCCCTGATGACAAGCCATGATAGAGACTTGATCAGTGCTTCACTAATTACTGATATTAAGACCTACATACATCCACTGATGATATTCACTGATGCAGTGTTTAGCATTCTCCCTTATGGTTCCTCTGACGGGTTTTACAATCTATGCTATCCCGTTCTAACTTCCCTTGATGGTTGGTCATTCGATGTCATCCCCTGACGGGTTCCCCTGATGACGGGTTTCCCCTGACGAGATCATCCCCTGATGCAGTATAACCTTGAGTATTTAATCATTGAAATACTTGTTAAAATACTTGCACTTTTAATGCAAGTAGTTAATACTTGCATTAAAAGTGAAATACTTTTAATGAGTATTTAATCATTGAAATACTGATGCCTTATTAAAATACTTGCACTTTTAATCATTGATGCCTTGTTGGCTTTGTCTGGAATGTCTGATGTGCGGAATACTTGAATGTTTAAGTAACAACAGACATCCTCTGACATTATCAAGTCCTTTTTAAGTGTTCACTGATGACTTGCCTAATACAGTTTAATCCATCCCTAATGACTGAGTTGTCCATCAGTGGATGCAAAACTTGTACTAATATACTAAGGTTTATAGAATACCTTGAGTATTTACAGATGTACATTTATCATCATCAACATTTATATCTAACAATATATATATATATATATATATATATATATATATATATATATCACATTTATATATAATAATTATAATATAATATAATATTTGTATAAAATAAAACAAATTATCATACTACATACCTTAATATTTTGTATTAATGTATTAATTAATCACTATAATATATGGTATTAATGAATTTAAATATAAATAAAATATTAATTTTTATATTAAAATTAATATATAATATTTTAATAAAAACAATATTAAATATGATTTATAATATTATAAAGTAGTATTATAGAATAGTATAAATTGGATAAAATAATATTATAAAGTTTTGATGAATGTTGAATAGTGATACAATAGGTCTAAGGATACATTATTCACAATATCAAACTAACTTTAAAATAGGAATACTGGTGCAACTTATTTTTCTCTTCACTTTTCATCGAGATTCTCTAAATATAAGGAACATGATTGATTGAGTTTAGGGAAACTGCTATAAGTGCCCTTATGGATGAATGGCTGATTAGCTGAAAACTTTTCCCAGCATTAAAAGCTTGGCGCTTTATTGAATCTCAACTTATGCTAGTGCTATGTTGTTCACTTGATTTATATGAGCATAGTTCTCTCTTTTGTTTTTTTCACATTGAACAACTGAAGGAAGTATTCATGAAACTTTATTATTTGAACTTGTTGGATTGATTTATATTTTAGACAAATTTTGCAATAGGCTTCTAATCATGAATTGTGCAATTTTGGCAGGAAGACCTATGGCTGCAAGTTTTCCCCGTTGGAACTGAGGTTCGATCTAACCCTTCAATTTCTCTTTAACGGTATTGAATGGGTTATGTTGTTTTTCTCTAAGATCAACTATTATTACAATCAACATTGAAGTTTCCCATCCTTTCTATATATGACAGTGGGATCAGCTGGACCTCATTTATCAGTACAAGTGGAATTTCTCAAATTTAGAAGTGAGTTTGAGCTTTCAAGTGACTTCCAATTATCATAATATTGATTAATGGTGTATTTTTTATTTATTATACACTCGTGCGCGCACACACATTTATATGAATGAGATGAACATTTATAGGTTCCAAGGAAAGAGCTCACCTTGCTAATAGTGTGTTTTTTGCTGTGTTATTTTCTGAGACTTCTTGTTTAACTATCACAGGATGCATTTGAAGGTGGTGGAGAACTATATGGAAAAAAAGTCTACCTTTTTGGCTGTACCGAACGTGAGCGGATGATGCATCTTCAATTATCTTTTAGCATAAAGAATATGTTCTTGCTTTATATTGTCCAAATTAAAGCCCTTTTTTTGGTTCTTGCAGCTCAATTGGTCTTTTTCCAGGATCAAGGAAAAGTGACAGTCATACCAGTAGTGGTTGCTGTAAGTTATCAAATTAGAGCCTCTTGTAATATATTAAGATTAAGCTTTACAATGTTTTGGAGTTGGATAGCAGATTTATATATTATCAAATTATTTTATAATTACATGGACACATGATTATTATATATTCACCCATAATTAAAAACAAATTTTGCATGCGTATTTTATGTCGTAAATTATGTCAAGACCGTCCAAATGGAGTTCTGTTGATTTGTTGAAGTGGGACAGGTGTCATGTCTGAAATACATTTTTCCGGAAGACTTCTTATCCTTATTTTTACGCCTTTTATCCTACCAAATGAAGCTTAGTTTAGTGACAATAAAATGGAACTGAGGTATACTAGAAAATCAAGTTCTGTGGTCTCCACCTTCAAACGTATATTGCTTAGGTTTTGCGTGAGTTTATCGGCATTCAACCATAATTCTACAATTTTGACACTGCCGTTGAAATAGTATCCATATTAATGTTAATTGTATATATGTATCCTTTGCTTATAATTTTTAGTTTTATATCTGAATTCTTGAAATATTTAAATTTTTTGTTTCTTTTCAATAGGTTCATTCTCCATTTCCCCCCTCTGATAAGATTTGCATAAACTCAGAACAGAGGGAGGTTGAAGAAATTGTGCCCATGAAGCAGATGAAAATGGATTGGGTCCCATACATTTCCTTTGGAGAACAGGTTCAAATACTTCTTGATTACTTGGTTTAAAACAATGTTTGACTGGTTCTTTTCTTGGATCGACCTTTTTGCATGTTGCAGTATTAACATTATTTTTAAGCAGGAGTTCTCAGGTCGAACGGTTGAAATCCCAATTATTCATTTTGAGCTGCACACAGAGAAGGTATTTTTCCCATTAGCCAAAATTTAAGTTTTGAGTTCTACAGCAAGTTAAGGTAGTTAATTTGGTCTGGTGGCTGCCTCATACAAATCATACTAGCTTTCACAGCTTGGTATTTATGACCGCGTTGTGCCAATTGGGCAGTTTTCTATATTTTAGTGTGATGTTTAATTCAATCCACAAATGCCTTCTATTACAAATTACGTTGCCTCTGATAATGGTGTTACAAATTAGTGCAACTCAAAATTCAATATGTAACTCATGACTGATGCGATGTGATACAAATATTCAGCATCTGTCATAGTTAAGTATTTTCAAAGAGGCTTTGGTTAATGCAGCTGAGTATTTATTGGCATGAAAGCAATAAGCCTTTCCACAAATGGAACCCTATCATAAGCCTTTCCGAGATCAATAAGCTCCACCCGTTTGCATCTTTCTTTCTCTTTTTATTTTATATTTTATTTTAAGTAATGAAAGCGAGGGAGGGTGGGGGCGACGAAAATGACGGAAAGCCCTGAATGATTGACCCGTTTGCCAAGCAGAGTCTCATCAAATCTTCCCTCTTTGCCTTCAATTACATCTGAAAATGCCTTGTAAACTTCATTTTGACCATCCCACGTTGGTTGTCCGTGGATTCATTATTTTTTGTTTTGTTCCTTTTTTATCTTTCCTTCAACATTCTAATTAGCATCTACAGTAGATCTACCTAACATAACCCAAATTGATTTTCAGCGATCTTGATCTCAACTAAACGATGTTCAGTAACTCTCTCCCACAATTTCGTGTTACCATATGATGACTCATGAGCTTAATGCCTGTGTACATGGAGCAATTTTGGATCTCTCTGATTCCAGTAGATAGGCACAAGTGTACTTTTTTTTTCAAATATCAGACATCTTTCTCATTTGAAAAATCTTGATAAGTAGATTGGTTAGCCAACTATCTACTTCATCTGCTAAATATATCCACACTTCAATAGAGACATCAATAGGGACACCATCAGGACCTAAACTTTACCCCTCTTCATCTTCTTAGGAGTTAGGGCATCTTTAACTGCAGAAACTCTGAATCTAAAGCACAAATCTTCTGTTCAAATCATCAAATGCATCTTCCAACTCAATATAACTTTCGTAATTCTCCCATTAATTAAAGAGCTCAATAAGTTAGAGGATGATTTGGATGGAGGATAATCTTCCACAATTTAAACGATGTTTAATGAGTTAATGAAGGATAATTCATATGGAGATCTTTAGCTCTCTTCAGTTTTTTATACATCGTTCTTCGAAGTTAAGTATGACATGCAGGTTAATTTGTGTGTGCTTGCATATACGTCTTTATGTCATAATGTAATTTTTTTCTGAGTTGTATTTAATTTGAATTTGATGCAGGGCCGGGTTAAAGCAAATGAAATTAGATCATGTGAAGAAATTTGAGTATTGCTTACCTTGTGTGTTTATTTGTCTTTTTTGGCATCAGTCTTATGATGCTGCATCATTGCTTTTCTTTACCAGAGTTAAGAATTCTTTATAATATTAGTTTACTATTTGTTCTGGAGGGTGTACAAGCTAAAACATTCTTTATGCTATGTGTTTTATGAATTTGCTCTGCGATATGTTCCTAGAATAGGTAACAGGTGATAATTTGTGTATTATGGTATCACTCTTTTATTATTTGGTGAAGCATGTTTCTTCATTTTCCTTCAATTAATATAACAATATTTCATTAATTTAAGCTATTGTTGTTTTCAACAATATTGTTACTCTTTTTGGATCTTCCCTTATCTCCTGCAGTGGTCGTTGGATATTTTACTGTGATTCATTATTTTTTGCTCTATGCAGACTAAAAGGCAGCAATAATTTTTGCTTTTGCAGATTTCTATCACCCCTTTAAGGAAGATGAACTTGATCAGACTACCGTTGTGCCTATCATATTTCCTTCAGAACCAAAGCCGGTGTATTTGTTTTTCCAATGCAAATATATGGGTTTTAATATTCTATGATAGATATAGAACCAACACAGGCTTCTTGTTTTTAATGCTAGGATCCAAGTTTAGAGATAACATTAAGTGATTTGTTCAACATCAAACATCACATCGTTCCCAAATTACTGGGTGTCAGTGGCTTGTGAATCTTAAAATGGATTGTTGAAAGAGAACAATGAAAAATGAATGAAATGAAAAGTTGTAATAAAAATAATTTGATAGTGTTGGAACTAATAGAAGTTATTCAAAAGATGGAATAAAATGAATGAAATATAAAAATTTAGAAAAAAGTAAGTGCACATAAATTTAATAATTGAAAATGCCAATAGCTTCATACACTTAGTTCTATCACATGTCCCACCCTACAAAATATCTGTTTACTAATTCCCCCTGTTGAACTTTTGATATAGTGTTGGAAGTAATAGAAGTTATGCAGAAAATGGAAAAAATGAATGAAATATTAAAATTAGAAAAATGTAATTGCACATAACTTAATGAAACTAATAGCTTCATTCACTTAGTTCTATCACAAACCACATGTAACATATGTCCTACTCTACCAAATATCTTGAACTACTTCCCCCTGTTTAACTTTTCCATGGCTTGATCATTGCCTTACTATTGGTGAGAAACTTCTTTTCTTACTGGAGTATCTAAATATCTTTGTAAGAGTAAGACATGACATAACTATTTGGTACTATGTCCCCTTATATTATCTTCCACGGTTGTTACTATAACTTTTCGTTAAAAATATTTGTTCGTGATCTTAACTATTTTAGTATGACACTTCTTATCAGTCTATGCATGCCATTGCCTGTACATTGGCAAATTCACCTTAAACATTCTTGTTTCCACTACTTTCATTCATTACTTTATATTTGATCCCACCATTACTTTAATTTTATTTTAAATATTTTTTTTTTATAATATTTACAATACACTTGAAAGTATAACATGATACATCTAAGTATATCCGAACTTATAAAATTATATGATCTAGATTGATTCTCACAACCTTTGTTGTAAATGGACGTGGAAGGGGGAGTATAAATCCTAATCAGTTCCTCATATAGTGGTTAAATGTACTCCATGTATTCTGAGTTACTTCATTTTAAATGTAAAAACGTTCAGATACCATGGAGCTTCTCCGTAATTTTAAGTATTAGCTTCTTATGGTCTCTTTACTTAAAAAAATTTTCAACTAATGATAAATAAATTTATGGTTGTATGAGGAAATCTATGGAGTGTGGTTGAGACATCTTACTTGGGTACTTTTTTTCAATTCAAATTCCATGAAGTTGCTCTGTGCCTTTATTTTCGTAGGTATTCACCGAGTTTGACTGGGAATTGGATGAAGTTGAGGTTAGTTAAAAATTCCATTATTTTGTACTAAAGTGCATAGTCTTATCAATTGAAGATTTAGATGACGAGGTGTATCGGTGCTTTGCACAATATGTGTGTTCATAATAGTACTAAAATAATATGCTAAACATAATCATAAGCTAGATTTTTGTTTGGTAAAGTGCATCACATCACCAGAGGTTTGGGCTGATTTGCATTGCATCACCTCGATTTTAGTTAGTCCCAAATAACTAAAAGGTCATATTACCTCTTATTATGTCTATTGCTAGTCAATAAAGATGACAACCTGAATGAAATCCGGGGAGAGATCCCCTACTTCTAGATAGACCTAGATATATATCTTTCCTTCTCCGTTTTCCTTATTCTTAGGGATGCCCGAACTATAGCGTCATAGATTCCTAGCCTTACCAGTGCTACCTGAACTACTGGACCATCCTTACCAACTAGTCTAAGGAGGTTATCTGACCTCCCTTCTAATGGGACTCTTTCTTGGGCGTGCAGTCCAGCAGTGTGAATTGTCAAGCTAATTAGAAAGGCATTTCATAGTATGCATTTTTCCAGTTCTGAAATGTTTACTAGCCCGTAGTGACGAACTTACAAAAGAATTAGCAAGCAACGAATAGTTGGTAATTTGCTAATTTTTCAAACCTTAGCGAGAGAAATTGTTGGTAATCTGTTATTTGGGGCTTTTTAAAGTCAAGATGGTGCAATACAAATCCGGCAAACCTCAGGTGACCCGATGCACTTTACTCTTTGTGAGTCTCTATATATGTGTGTACACACACAGACGCACACATATATATGAGAGAGAAAATGGCAGGCAAGGTATTGTGACATAAAAAATCAGTGTCAAGTCCCTTGTAAATCCATCAAATTGCAGGGGTTTTGAGAATTCAACTTTATGAATGATAGAGAATTCAAAATTATACAATGAATATTCACAAAATTTCATTTTTTTTTTAATGTGTAGAATTGTTTTTGTTATTATGTAAAATTTTAAGAAAATTTTACTTCAAACTTCTTCGGTTGTAATCATGGTAGACACCTTATGAACACATAAACTAAGCCGCGTTTTCTCTCGCACAAACACGCGTGCACGCTCACACACATTATTATATAAAGGAAAATGATTTGTAGCTCATTTATTAAATATTTTTCTGTTTTCTTTTTTCTTCCCCTTCTAACTTATGAACGGGGTGGAGCATCCAAAAACCTGAAACTTTGCTTTCATAGTAATTGGTAGTGTAGAATAACTTCTATAATGATGGAAACTTAATACTCCTTTTGTCCAAAATTAGAGATATATTTCGAAAAATGAAAGTTTTGTTGACTATTTATTTTACAAATTTACCCTTAATGTTGTATTTCGTGAAGATGAATTCATATTATTTGGGGATAGTAATGGTGATAATGTGACCACCACCAGTGATCATAATGGGGAGTTGCAGATAGTTGTAGTTATCCATCCGTCCCATAAAGGATGGCTTAAGTACAACAATTTTTTGTCCCAAAAAGGATGACTCAAGTACATAAAAAAGGTTAGTATTGACTACTTCACCCTTCAAAGTGGACTCATTCCTTTCTTAAAAAGAACAATAAGTACACCTTTTGTCTTTAAAAAATGTTAAATAGGCAATGTTGCAAAAAGTAGTAGGCGGAGGAAGGCATTTAAGTCACCTTCTAGTGCAGCTAGTAATCGGAATTTAGGTGGATATTTAAGCGGGTTCTAGGCGGTTACTTTATTAGATTTTTTTTTTCTATTTTTATTATTATGTTTTTATTTCATAGTTCAACTTTTCATATTATTTTAAGATTTAAACAGGAATCACATAATGAATCTTATATATAAAACAATTATAATATAAAAGAATACTAACCTTAGTAAAATTTTTAATAATATATAAAACTACAGTTCTTTTAAACTATGCTTTAAAAATTTTAGTATATGCATTATTTGAACTTTTAAAATCTGAAATCTTAAGGTATTTCTGTTTATGTTTTAAAAAAAAAAAAAATAGGCTAAAATCTTGATTTATTTAAAATAAAAAAATATATATATGGAACCCCCTATGACCGCTTTAACTTGTCTAGGACCGCCTAAAGCACCTAACAACTTTTTTTTCCCTATTTGCCAATATTTCCAAGATATATCATTCGATTCGGACTAGGCGGCCATTTTTACAACACCGTAAATAGGTCCACTAAAGGAGGATATAAAGGAAATTTTACTTTTATAGAGCAATTTCCTTTGTGCAAATGATACTTAAATCATCGTATTTGAGACGGAGATAGTAATGGTTTTAGAGACTTTGTCATTCTATTATATAAAATTAGAAATGCATCTCTAGTTTTTGGATAAACATAGAGGAAAAGTGTATATCTAATTTTTGAAGATGGGAATAAAAAATAGTACTCTTGTAAACATATCAAACTTGTTCACATCACAATTTATATGTAACTCTAATTTTCAAAGTTATTTTCATCCATTAGAATTTTCAAAAAGAAGAAATGAAAAAATTAACTACATCCCAATTAGTGCCTACACGCCATGGTCCCTATCATTGGTTTGTAATTAGTTTACTTTCTCTGATGCACCATATATATATATGGAGGAAAGGAAAATGAGCTATTGTTTATTTTTTTAATCATACGAAAACATATGAGAAAATTGTGTCCGATTGAAAGAGCATGAAAAATAATACAATATGAACTTTTTGAATTTTTCAAGCTCATGTGTATAGTTTTTATGTAAAAATTAATATATTTTAGCCCTTTAAAATATATAAATTTGATATGGTTATAAAACCATTTTATACACCACAAAAAGGCGGAAAAAATTTATACACCCCTTTATTTTTTTGATGTCTTTTAATTTGTACAGTTGAATTTATCAAATAGATCATTGATTGATAAATATAAAATTAGTGGGTAGAATATGAAAAATGAGTTATATATACACACACACGCAACTTATACACACCTTGTTCCATATTTTTTTAAAACTAAACAGCGGATAAATGTAATGAATATTAAAAGATATGAGACTGTAAATATTCATAACTTTTGGTAATGTGCAACATTCTACAGTAATCATGGAAAATAGGAATGTGATCGATTGGTTTGTTTCTTCTTATTTTCCAAGACTAAAAATGGTGTTACCCATTGCTCAAAGGTATTTGCACCATATCTTTTAATGTTCTTTCATTTATATAGTTGTATTTAGCGAAAAAAGTTTTGAGCTTGGTGTGTGTATGTAATAAGCGGGTAAGGGGGTAAAAGAGCCGAGTCGAGCTCACTCGAACTTGTTCCTTAATCGAGCCGAGCCGTGTTAAACATGTTTTATTTAACGACCAAAAAGTTGTGTTCGTGTTCGGCTCGTTTAACTAGTTAAATGAGCCGAACATTATAAACGAGCTCGAGCTGAGTCGAGCTTTTGAGCTCGAGCTGAGTCGAGCTTTTGAGCTCGAGCTGAGTCGAGCTTTTGAGCTCGAGCTAAGCTGAGCTTAAAAAGTTAAACAAACAAAAAATTTTGTTCGTGATCGGCTCATTTAAATGGCCGAGCTGAGCCAAATAGGCGAACAACTAGGTTCGTTTACCACTCTATAAGTGGGCAACATAAAGATATTTAATTTATAGGAAAACACTAGTAAAACAAGTTCCAATTTTGTAGGAGTTCACTGACAAACTTATTGAGGAGGAGTTGTCCGTTGATCAGAAGGATGCCTTCAAGGTACATTTCACTGATAAAAGTCTTGCCAGCTTGTTCCCATGTTTGTTACACGCGTGTTCTTACATAATTATGCTTTTATTTTGATTTCTTTTTTCTTTTTCCCTTTTCTCCTAGGACTTTCTGAAGGAAAAGGTTCGAGATGCAAAAAGAGCAAATCGTGAGGTATTATTTAACAACATTGCTAGATAAAAGTGATATCAACATTTGTGTTTCCTGGTGGTTTTTTAGTTGCAATCTACTGATTGTAGGCTAGGGAAGCCCGGAGAAAAGCTATAGAAGAAATGAGTGAGGAGACAAAGGCTGCATTTGAGAATATGAAATTTTACAAGTTTTATCCTGTGGCTTCTCCTGATACACCTGATGTCTCAGGCGTAAAAGTAAGATCTTAATCCCCACTTTCTTATGCTTTCCGTACACAAGAAATTATTCTAGTCTGTTGGATGGGTGATACTTGCCGACAGTACATTCTGTGCAAGGAAGTCATTTTTGAATTTGTTTCAATTTTTTTTGAAGTAAGAAATACCATTAAATGTCCACAAATAGTTACGGTGTTTCTCTTAAAATTCAAACCTAAAGTTTTATGTTGTAAAAAAGAATTAATATTGTTAAAATTTTAAAATAACAAGGGCTCTAATTTGTTGTAATTTTTTTTATGTAACTAACAATATTAATCTTTGTAGAATAAAAATCAATTGAATTCATATAATATTTGGATTTTAGAATTTTGTAAATATGCTGGATTACTCTTCTGGAACGGAATAGAATATACTTTGTAGATTATATTTGTATGTTGTCTGTTTGCTGCAGTCTCTGTACATCAGAGGGGATTGTTTGAGAGTACTGATACCAATTTCCCTGTAATTCGTAAATGCTCTATTTTAGGGGGTGAGGAAGAACAATATTCAAATTCACCTCTGCACCAGACTCCTAAAATAAGTCTCAATATCCAGTTTTGAATAGCGAATCTCTACAAGAAAGGATTCACTGTTCTTGATCGTAGAGTTAAAAAAAAAACAAAATATAGAGATTCTATGCTTGAAAAAGTGTAATAATGTAACAATAAGATAGGGATGTTCTTAAGAGCATTTTGTGTGAATGCTAATACTGTAAGGGTGAACACTAACCTCCGTCTTTTGCTATTTGTATATTATGTTGCAGTCTCCATTCATAAACAGGTACTATGGAAAAGCACACAAAGTTCTATGACTCATGGCTATGGACAAAGGTTCTATTTGGAATAGTTTCTTATAGGAGTTGGTTAGAAATTGTAAAATATTAGTTGTAGGAAACTTAAATGAGGGGAAGTTCTTGTCCTTCATATATTTGGATTTATTTTTGAGAACGGACTTCGAAATTTTGAAATGGTTTATGATATTAATTTGTAAGATAGAAGCAAGCTCATTAGAGCTTTTTAGTTTATGTAATGTTCAAGTTTGTATTTCTTTGTTAATTTGGATTTTCGTTTTAGTAGTAGAACATGTTCGGATAAATAACTTCATTAAAAGAATAAAAGAAAACAGGAATACAAAGAAAAATGAACATATATAGGGTGTACTTCACAAGTTTTTCTCTCTGTCTCCCTCATATTTTACATTCTTCAAAATGTATCAATAACTAGAGATATGAATAGATTAGGGATGACAATTTTATCCGAATTATTAATATTTTGTTAAATTTTAACTATTTGATTATTTGAACCTTATAGGGTTAGGGTATGATATGAGATTTATTATCTTAGCCTATTTAACTTTGATTTTAACTTGTTTATATATAAAATATATTTTATAATTATTTTAAAAGATTTTGTAAAAAAATAATATAAAAAAACAAAGGGAAAAAATAAATAAATTAAATTAAAAAAAAATTGGGTAACAGGAAGGAGCGGTAGAAATGTTAACACAATTGAGGGTTTGAAAGATTATGTAATTTTAACGAGTAAGATTTGAGAATAACTTTTCGGTCTTATATTCATTCCGTTTTCATGCCTATGAAAGGGTTGGTGTTAACTGTTTTAGCATCGGTTAGGTGATGCGGTATGTCTGTTATAAGAACTAATAACTACACAAACTTCTGAGTTTGGTAGACCTTTCAGTTATGCGTTTACAATCATTATTTGGTATTATTTCTGATGATATAAATGTAAGTATTAATAATTATTTTTGAGGTTCAATACCCTTATCAAAGCAAGGGAGAAACAGAACTTGTTTTATACTTCATCTCCACCATATTCATACCTTTTAGAAGTATATTTCTTTTATAAATTTATACGGAGTACTATCTATAACTATATAATAAAAGAGAGACATAAAATAGAGATAAGTATGTACGGTAAAAAAAAATACATTAGAAAAATTCACATTAGAAACTCACAGTAAAAACTAATCCTAAAAATTTAATAATTTAAAATTAAACAAATAAAAAAACTTATAAACTAAAATAAAACCAACAAAAGTTTTATTAACTCAATCTAAAAAAAATACCTCATATGCACGAAAAGAAAAAATAAAAAACACAATTTTAAAATATAGTATCTATAAATTAACTTAACAATATAATTTAAAAAATTACTCTAATAGATTACATAACATTTAAAAATGTATTAATCGTTTAAAAAAAAAAGAAAACACAGAAGTCAAAATCAAAATGTTAAGAAAAAATATTAATAAAATATTTTTATTTTATGCACAAGCTCTGTAACTAATACTATACTATTATATTAATTCACAAAAGTGATTCACAAACTGTGTCGATTGTGAGTGTGTTGTTTTACATGCTAAATAACGACCAAGGACCGTTCACGTGGTAGGTCGACAAATAATGAGTCTGTTTGCAGATTAAATTCCAATCCAATTAATCACAATAAAAATATTTATTTCTCAAATCTATGTAACTAAAATTAATATAATAAAATCAATAATCACAAATTATAATGTGATTTATCATAATTGATCAATAACAACTAAATTAGTTATTGATTAAAATAATTTATTGTAACTAAAATGATTAAACTCAAATTAATTATTATAAAATTATTTGTATTGTGCATGAATTTTAAAAACTAGTTATTATGTATAAAAAATGGAAACAATGCTGGTTTTATTTTCTTTCGTAATTAAGCTAACTAGTTTGAAATATCAAAAGAGTATAATTATTTATAATTTTAAAAATATAGTCATTTTAATGTAGCTTAAGAAAATAATATAGATTATGATTATAAAATTAGTCAACTTGATATAAAAAATCCAATTACAACATTTTTTTGAAGGATAGAAAGCAGTAAAATAGTGTAATACAATCGAAAGATGTGATGCTAAGTTTTGAATGCCGGCTTGGTGGCCGTCGGACGAATTTATTTTTATATCTTCACCAAAAAAACAGAACTAGTCAAAGTAGCTTATTTTAATTTATCCTTCATCCTTTTACTGTTACTTTCTATTAAGTAGAAAGAACAAAAAAGACAAATCGCAATCATAATCTATATATTGTCGTCTTTAATATGGTGGGGGGAGAGAGAGAGAGAGTCAATAAACCTATAGTACTGGGTTACTGTACACATTTTTGTTAAGGTTAATCACTTTGAAAATTAAATTAATAAGATAGAACTAAAATTAGTATGATGAGAAAATCTTATTAGATGATTGATTGCGGGACATTAATTTGATGGGAGAGAGAGAGAGAGAAACGATTGAAAGAGATTTCCGGGGAGTTGGGAGCATGGAATAATGGAAGTAATGGAGTTAGATCGCTCGTACCGTGTCTCTATAATCTATATAATTTTTACATTAAGAAGTCTAAAATTAAAATTTTAAAAATTATGTTTGCACTAAAATTTAAAATAAAGAATTTGTTAAAAAATTTGAACAGTAAATTTTTATAATAAAAAATTTATTTTTCAAATCTTTCTAATATGTATAATAGGGATGTTGGTATAAATTTTAAAAAATAGAGATTCTAATAGATGAAAAAATATAATTTAATTTGTAAAATAGAGAATTTATTAAAAGACTGGATTCTGGTGTGAAGCCCCTTAAATTGGTGGAAGTAAAATTGGATGTTAATAGAAAAGAGTTCATTAAAATTTGAATGTGATACACCTGAAATGTCTGAAATGATCGTATATAATAACCTTTTTTAAAAAGTAAAAAAAGTTAGTAATTTAAGTTACAATTATTATGAATATACAAGTTCTAGACATAGACAGTGACTTTTTTAACAAAAAAATAAAAAAAATGATTGTTTATATTGTAAGAATAGAAATATCATTGTCAAGATAGTTTCTTATTTTATTCGACCCTTTTACAAAATTTTAATGATATTTCCTCTGCTACACATAAAAAAAATGACATTTGAAATATTACTATTGAATGTTTGACATAAGAATTACATGTATAAATAATAAGTTTTTTTCCATAAAATTTGTTATGAATATTCAATTAAAAATAAGATAAAAAAATTATAATGATAATTTTTAAAAAATATAGCTTTCTAATGAAAAAAATTATATAAATATTATTTTTTTAGAATAAATCTCATTATTAAGTGTTCTTTTTTCAGAAGAGAGAAAGTAATATATGATTTTGTTCAGGTAGTATCAACACTCACTTTTTAGATCATGTTATATACAATATCAAGCACTTTTGTTTTAAGTGGATGAATACATATTGACATGCTTGTACATACATGCATTTGCATCTTTACTCTAGCTAGAGAGGCAATTAGAATCTGATTCTTGCACATACAGCTGCTCAATTCTTATGGTAGTGAAATTTGTTCATTGAATCGCATTTCAATCTATATTTGGATTTTGGAGAAAAAAAAATGAATAACTAAATCTTCTGCTAATTAAATCATAATTAAAGGCATAATATAAATTCGTTGTTATCAACAAATTATTAAAAGATCACAAAAAGTAAATGAACAAATTTGTAAAATTATTATGCTAGGTCGGCAAGTATATATAATAGACTTTTTGTTCTAAAATAAGATACACAATAATTGACTTTTTAAAGTCACCACGATGTATTAAATTTTATTCGATACAATTATCATAATTTTATATATCAAAACAATAACTAGCTACTAGATACAAAATTTATCACATTGCAAAATTTTCACTAGTCAAATCAATATTAAGTCCTCAAATATAAATATGTATTATCTTATTTAGGAACGCAGACATGTATATATATACATACCGACGTACATATTGGCGGATCCAGGAATTAGGGCAATATTTTATTGTTAGAAGAAAACTATAAAGTGGAGAAAATATAAAACAACAAATCTACGTCTCATAACAAGTTTAATTAAATGAATGTTTATTCGAAATTAAACTTATATTTGCTAAAATACATATGCAGATTGATTTAATTTTATTATTTTATCATATAGTGGATACTATAATTAATTAACAAGTTAAAAGTTTTAAATTTGGAAAAATAATATCAAATATAACGTGGGAAAGAGAAACTGCCCTTTGGAGATCAAATAAAAATAAGATTCCAAAATTATAAGAGATGGAAATGGAAGATTTGAACTTATGACCATAAGTTGCAAAACTTACAATAAACAAAAATGGAAGTAAATTTTTTTTTATTAAATTCCAGCCAAGGCATTGCCCATGCTGGGCAGGCCTAGACATACACAAACACACACACACACGCATATGTGGAAATGATGGGTCTACTCCAATTAATACAAAGCAAATGCGCTTAACACTTCATAATTCCAACTAAAAGCTCCCTGTGCGTAGTTAATAGTTTTTCTCGAGCGATAACAATTTTTCAAGGCCATAAAATACTAGTCGATCTTTTGCATATATAAAAAAAAAATAATAAAAAAAAAAAATATATATATATATATATATATATATATATATGATAAAGATTAGATATATATTAATTAATTAAAAATTGCAAGACAATTGCAAATTCAAAACTATCATCTGAAATCAATTAAATTCTCTACCATTGAACCCCATGATGATGGTGAAGATGATTAGTAGTACTAGTAGCCATTATCCTCTTACTACCATTTCCATCACCAATTTCTCCAAACTTACCCATACCAAAACCACCATTGTTGATCATCACCATCATGTTTTCTCCATAGCTTTTCTGTTGATGAACTTGTTCCCCTAGTGCATAACAAGCGTTGATATCATCATGCCTAGTTGAAGTAAAATTAGTAAACTTACTAAATTCACTAGCATTACTATTTATAGTAGGTGAAGTACTAGCACTCATGGTAGTAGTAATGTTCTTGTCTTCTTCAATTTCCCTGTACTTGTTGAGATAAATCTTCAAAGTTCCAACATAATTCTCAAACCCTAATGTTGTCATGGCCCACAAAAGATCGTCGCCGTTGATGGTCTTCCTCTTTTCTCTTTGGCACTTGTCGGAAGCTTCTCCGGTGATGAAGCTAATGAACTCGGACACACATTCTTGAACTGTTTCTTTGGCCTCCTTGGATATTTTGGCGTTGGCCGGTAGAGATTTTTTCATGATTCGGCTAATGTTGGCAATGGGAAGGAACCGGTCTTGGTCTTTAGAGGAGCCGTAGGAGATGTTGCCGGAGGACGGGCTTCCGGCAGGGCTTGTTTGGTGCTTATAATTTTTTCCTGTCATGATATATATGGAGATAAAGGAGGTAGAGGAATAATTGTGAGAAGGCTTTGGGAGTGACAATAGAGCCTTGGAGAATATATATAAGGACAGATTATTACAACTTATGTATTTAAATCTTCAAGTAGGAAAGAAAAACAACGAACAGAAGAAAAAGAGTGGAGAGGCGGTTTGATGTCGACATACACACTATATATATGAAAACGGAAAATGTTCTATAATTGAGTTTTATAATTTTTTCATTCTTGATATGCATTAGTGTCTGAAATAGTTGAGAAAAATATATCTAAACGTATGGATCGAAGGAGTACGTAAAAATGGTACAATATGTGAATTTTTTGAAAATTTTCAACTTAATTTTCATAGTTTTTATTATCACTGAAAATCAACATATTTTAACCTTTTAAAATAAGTTAATTTTATATGACTATTAAAATCATGTTATGTACAGCAAAAAATATGAGAATATATATATATCCTTCAGTTTTTTAGACACTTTCAATTTCTAAATGAATTGTGATTATAAATGAACAACAACGTATCAAGTCAGAGATTCCAATTTACTATAAGCTTATAAGAAAACAAATAAATATTTTATACAGATCTAAATATTCGAAAATAAAATATTTATGGTGAAACCAGACAATGAAATCAATTTCGTCATGTCCAATGCACTTAAAGAGAAACTTCGAAAACAGATGCTGCCGGATAAAATCATCTCTCTAATAGGCTGTATCTAAGTTTCCCCAACTTCTCATTTGACCAACTTATGATATATTTAGAAAAATAAAAAATTATTACGTAATAAATAAACATGAATTAATATTATAATCCACAATAAGTTACTTCACATTACGAATTATAAATTGTTAAAAGGAGACACACTTGGTGGAGTACTTACCTTCATATGAAAACATCATACGTGAAGTTAATTCGGTTTAATCATTTTCAATTTTACAAGTCTTAATTTACATAAAACTAGATAGATCGGCTGAATAAAAGTTCTCTCTCTCCGTTAAAGAGTTTGTAGTCACGTATTATGAAACTTTAAATAAAAAGGGCGGGGTTGCTTAAAGTGCTGATAAATTTAATCCTAAAAGATTCCACATTTCCAAACTTCTCTTGACGATGGTTCTCATGAGCAAAACACATAACACTCGCTGGTTATTTTGTTTTGTTTTCCTTCCATCGATAGTGATTATCAGAATTGAGTTATGACTCATTTTTAATATTTTATTCATTTATTTTGTATTTTATCAGTTCTGGAAGAATTATTGATCGGAATAAATTACACTAGCTAAGCATATATTATATATAGGCTTGGATATATTTGCCATTGCAGTACGTTTTGTACTATTAAGCTACCAAGTACTTCAATACCAAAATAGGACTCTCTTCTTAGGAAAGGAGGAGGAATTCTTCACGATTACAATTAGAGTCCAAATCGAATTGAGCTGTCTGTTTATTTGGTATATTTAAAATTTATTTGGCTCAACTTATTTATTTAAATTGGTCAATTTGGAACCTAATTTTTTATCTGTTTAAATATTTAAGTTTGGTTCATTTCGACTTGATTATAAAAGTTTGAATAATTTATATTGTTCAGCTCGACTCGACTCAACTATTTAACAAGTTGATACCGAACACGAACTTTTGTTCGTTAGGAAAAACTTGTCCAACTAGACTAAACTCATTAAACATATAAGTTCGACTCGAGCTCAATTTAATTCAACCTATTTACGGTCCTAATTATAATTGATACTCCCTCCAATTCACCAAAAAAAAAAAAAATCGTTTATGATATCCTTGAGTTTTGATTTTGATTCTCCAAAGTAATGTTGCAAAAAACGACTAAACAAAAGTTTGATCATAATTAATTGAAAATAGGCGAAATAAAACGTTAAGCAATAGAAAATATATAATGCTATTACAAATGTGTCAAAATTAATGACATATTTGGACTCAAATATTAATTTTATTAATTAAAATTCTAGATGGACATTCCATGTCATTAGGAAGAATAATAGTGATACGTTTATCTTTTGGACTTGAGTTAGGATTTTAATTAATAATAGTTATGACTTAAATTAAAATTACTAAGTTAAGACAGTTGGTAAGTACGATTTAACAAGCTTTTTTATTAAGATAAAAGTTAAAGTTTTGTCACTTTAAGACAGTAGATTCGAGATTAGAAAGTCTCCCTTCAATCTAAACTTTTTTGTAACGAAAAAATAAAATAAATTAAGATTTCAGTTAAAATTAGGTTGTTATGACGCATTTCTAATAAATTTAAACGATTTTATGTTAAAAAATAAATCAAGAGTTAAAATGTTAAAATATAATAATTTATAAGTTTAGTCATTTACAACAATTTTTACTTACCAATCTCACATAAAAGGGTTCAAGATTAAATAAGAAGTAAAATCCCCAAACATACCAGGACATAACATGAGACACATTTCGTAACATTTAATACACTCGAAAACATTGTACCCTTAAAATATATGACTATACATGATACATTGATCAGATTAAGGAAATAAATCTAAAATTTCATACGTAACTTGAGAAGAAATTTTGAAATTTCCCGGAGAGTGTTTTCTTTTTTCTATATATATATATATATATATATATATGAGTCTAACTATTTTATTAACAAAATTTAAGTCTCCTAAATTAATCAGCCTCTGAAGTCTTAACTTTAAAATATAGTATTCGGCTGCTTAATTCTAGCTCTAAATCTATATAATTACTACTGTCTAATTAGTAGATAGAATATTAACCAAGCTAAACCCTTCATAGAAATCTGCCAAATGGCATCCTAAGCGACTCCACCAACTTTGAAATTATTTTAAAAAATTTAATATATTTTTTATAATAACAATTTACTATATTTTGTAATTAGATCGTGGCTTATAAATATATATTACATATTTACATTCAAAACCAGTTAGTTTGACTCAGGCTCTAGGTCAAACATATTATTAGAATACTTGAAAATATATTTTATTCGATGATCTTGCTTGAGGAGACTTACCATAAAATATATGGAGTATATGGCATTATAATTTTGAAAATGAGATTATCACTATTATCACTCAATCTGTCTCGTATTTTGTGAGTTACATTTAAAAATGAGATATTATTATAAGAATAAGAGAGAAAATAAATAAAAATTAGAAGTGATTTAGTGAAAATTGTGTTGAAAAATAAGACTAGAACAATAACAGAGTAACAAATAAAATGTAAAATTGGAACAACTTATCTGTTGAACCGAGGTTTAGAAGCATTGTGGTTAACGGCTCCTAAATTGACGTGCTTTGCAGCCTCCTTATTTATAATGAGTTCAACAATAATCTTGCACCTGTCCGCGGGGTCATCAATCTCCCATAGCTCAGCATTTTATTTGAAGATTCTCAATTTTCTTATAATTGGACAATTTTGGGTTATATAATTTACCAACTAAGGAAAAATTGAAAATCAATTGCATATGCATTTATTATACATTAAATTACAATTTTTATCGTAAACTTTGTTTCATTGATTTAATTTACACACTAGTTTATATATATAAAAGATGTTAATTAGCACTTCATATTTTTTATTTTGTCCAAATATTTATCCCGAAAGCATCCAACGAATCAAAATGACAGTTGATTTAAACAATTTATACTAACTATGTTAAAATTTTTCATTTTTTTTTGTAGTATTTAGAAATTAGGCTTGACAAATTTATATTACTCTATCGATTGCCAAAAAAAATAAAATTATTTGATAATAAAATTTATTATAATAGAAATGAACAATATTTGTAGAATTTTTTATTATAATATTATATTTTTTTTAAAAAAATCATTACAATCTTCTTATTATCTTTAATTGAACATTAATGAAAAAATTCATGAAAAAAAAATTATTTGTACATGTATTTCTCAGTCCAACAGTAAAAAAAAAATCACAAATCATATAAGCTAACTATTTTTATTAGTATAGATTATGTTGTGTTTCTGTTGTTATTGTTTTGAATTTTACAAAATGATGATCATTTGATATGTATAAAAAAATGAAAAGTTAATACATCGTACAATTATTGGTATTTATTAGCAATATTTTTCTTAAAATTTTAATGAACACCATTAAAAAAAAAAAGAGAACATTTTTAGGTTCTTTCAAATAACCACGAAATTTAGTTAAATTGGTGTAAATCATCTTTTTATCTTTTTTCATTAACGGACACTATTTGATAGATGTTATATCTAATATTTGTAAAATGTAAAATTAGTTTTACTCTTTTCTCTTATAGAGTAATAGATTCAACTTGCAATATTATTTTACTAAACTTCAATTAAATTTTTTTTATACAATTTAATGTGTTAATCAATATTAAATCCTAATAAATCATGAGATTAAGTTAACTAAAAATATTATAGTTTATTTGATTCAAAAAATAATAATGAATGATTATTAATTTTTTTTAATAATTTATTTTGATTATTAATTACAATTATAAAAATATCACAAAGATTTGGACAAAAATTTTCTTAATTTTTTTTTAACAAAGCATGGGTATAGTGGCTGGTTCTTATAATGATTCCATACTCATTTTTATTCCACTTGAATATTAATTCCAGCTTGTAACGTAGCAGGGGAGGTCTGTTTTGGCATCCTCCAATTTTAATTTTGTGATTTAGCCAAATACGTCAGTTTTTGCAAGTTCAATTACTTACTAGTTTTCTAGCTTGTTTTTCACTTCCCTTTTCCACCTAGCCTTGTGATTTCATTTCTTTCCCATTCATACTCCAATTCAAGATATTACGACTCTTCATAGCCTTCTCATTACTTGGTGTAATTTTATTTTATCATGTTTAACCATTGTTTTAATTCATTCTCATAATAGTTATATACTCCGTACATTTCAAAATTAGAGATACATTTTTAAAATGATAATTTTTAAAAATAATTTTTATATTTTAAACAAATCCTTATTATCATGTTATTTAAGTAATATTAGTGATAATTATGATATAACTCACTAAATAGTGGAAGTAGTTGAGTTAGTTGAAATAATTGGAAGATAGTAGAATTGGTTGGATCAATGAAATGACATTTAAGAAACTTATTAACTTTTTATAGTGTAAAAATAAAAATGTATATCTAATTTTGAAATAATTAAAACAGAAAATGTATCTCAATTTAATTTTGGAGAGTAATAACTATTTTGATGCTTTCTCTAACTTTTACCAAGTTTTGCCACCATTATAATCACACTATCATGGCCGAATTTGGCCTCAAAACATTGCACACTTTAGGACTTAATATATCTCATCTTTTGTTACAACTTAATTAAATAAATTATTAAAACTTGCATCTAGAATTACTTTATCAATTCCCATTTTTTTGCCACCTCTCGTAACCAACTTAAACACAACAAGACATCGATTTAGAGCTCAAAATGGGAACCATGGCCCAGCTCTTCCATGAAAATCCAGGACAATTTTTAAGTTTCATAATGTTGAAGATTTCATGTTTTAAACCAATTTTACGATTCTTGTTTAATAAACATTCACAACCAATTTAGTCCGTCCTTAACTAATTTATCGCATCAATTTCTCGACATCATTTCAAAAGTGTGTTAATATATTAAAAACTTCTTTTTTTAATCGACAAAAGAAATTTACATGTACTTATATTAAAAAAGTATTTCTGGTTTATATTTTCACCTTTTAAAATTATCTCAATTACTCTAAAAACAGTCTTATCTATTTCAGTTATACCGTAGTATGATAGGAATAATAAAAAACTGAAACTAAAAATTCTTAACCAAATGTATTTCTTTTTTAATTATGTCAGTGTGAAATATTAGTAACAAGTGACGTTCAAATTTAGCCTAAATTAAAAACTTTTGAAAGGTTAAGGTCCTAATTGCAAAAGATTATGGGATAATTCCAAAAGTAAACATTAGTCAAAAGGTTAGGATATTCTTTTTTCCATATTTAACCCCATATTTAATACATTTGAAAGAATGCATGCTGCTCCCATATCCATATAACACACATAAATACCATCACCCGTGGCATAAAACATGTTTACTTCGGCTTAAATTTTAGAATTATAGATTCTCACAGTGTAAATTACACTATAAAAATTTAAAATTTTTAAAATTTAAAATAAAACAAACAAATCAGCAAACATAAATTTTAGTTGGATGAAGGCGGGCGACCGTGGACTGGACCGGGCTTCGGAGGTATCGCTTCCTTCTTCGAATCACCCCCTGTTGATGAACTTTGCCCTTGCTGTAAATCATACATGCATATTTTTACAAGATTTGCCATGCGTAACATACGTATATTACAGAAAATTTTAAAACTATATAAGAAACTTAATGGAGTTTATAAATAATTAAAAATAAAAATAAGAAATTTAATGGAGATCATTTCTAAGCTTATTGTCATATTAGTTAAACATATCTTTTAGAGTAAACAATTTCATAGTTTTACATAATTGCAAAAATTATTTCCAAAACAATATATGTGACGTAAATATTTATATTTTTCAATTCATTAATAATCCATGGATAAAATGAAAGTTGTTTTTATCATTGCAATTTGGTGAATGCACAAATAACTTTCACACTAATTTTTTAAATTTATTCCTCATCTCCGTTTTCTCTCTCATATTATTAAATATTGATATATATATACTCCATTTGCAACCTTTGACATTCTATAATTTAAAAAAAAATGTTAATTTTGTTTAGATTATTATAGTGACCTTCAAGATATGTAGTGGAGTCGTGGAGATATGATTGGAGAGTGAAATAATTTGAAAATGCGTGAAGGCAATTTGAACTATAAATTTAAATTTTGAAAAAGTTATGAAAATGATTGAAAGTAATTAAGATTATGTCATGTAAAATAGATGGTTGTAGAAAGGTAATTTTGTTAATGTTTAAAAAGATATTCTATAAAGGGAAGTGTTATAAATGAAAAAGATATTCTTAAAAAAAAATAAAGTATTGCAAACATACTGAAATGGAAGTAATACAAGTTTTTGGGGATACACGATGCCTGTGCAAATGTTTTCTCATTATAAATAAAAACTAAAATTTTAGTGGACATTGTCTCAATAAATAGATAGAATAAAATATATTTTTAACTTATATTTAGATAATAGGAAATAGGAATTGAAAAATAGAAATTACATAATTAAGAATAGAGAGAACATAGTAAATTTATTATAAGAAGTTTAATTGAATTTAGGAAAAGTGGAGGTGTGTTGATAACAGAGAACTGAAAAAAAGTCCTCCAAAATATATTATTAACGTGCAACAATTCAGTGATCCACAGATAGTATGTTCATCGAATCAAACCAAAGTTCTTAATCACATATTTCATCCGTTTTTTAAAAAATGGTCGCACTTCAAAAAATAACCGAGTACCTTTACAAGAGTTTGTGATTAAAAAGTTAATTTGAATGTGATTGATTTTAATTGTCAAATAATTAGCAATAAAAATTATTAGCACTTCATAGTATATTAAAATTATAACAAAATAAACTCTGTATTATATGAGAACATTATTAAATTATTATTATAATTTAAAATTTAAAATTTTACAACTTTGAACAAATAAAATAAAAAATTACTATTTTTTAGAAAGAAAGAAGTACGATATAAGTGTGTTATCTTAGATAGGTTCATAGGCAGATACATGTATAAGTGTTTCATTCAAAATTTAGGAGGGAAGTTTGTCGTTTAATCACTTCCGGTCTAATTTCGAGCCAAGACTTTGTTTCATCCGCTCTTCTCTAATTTATTAAGTACTTAAAACTTTTTGAAATCGTACCCATCTACTTTCGAAATAGACGTCTGTAAATCAATTTGATAGAATAGAACTATAATATACGGTTTTTATGATCATCTCATACTCATATAAATATTTCTTTTGTCCCAGAAAAATTATAACCTTATCTTTAAGGCTTATGATACGAATTTTAAAAGACCTATAAAAATATTCTTCATCCGTCCTACAAAAAAAAATAATAATAATAAAGCAGCATTTGAACTTTCTACGAACATTAATTTTATATGTTTGACTAAAAACTGTATATCTAAATAATAAATTTTTCGTCGCATGAAATTTTGTTATGAATGTTCAATTAAAGAAAAAATTGGACAAAATTAATTATATTTTTAAAAATATAGCGATATATTAAAAACATTATGCAAATGTTGCTTTTTTTTTAAACGAGTTTATTCTCAAATGTTTTTTTCCTTTTTTTTTTTTTTTTGGAACATGAGAGTATCAATTATAAAATACTTATAATTACGGTATTTGAATATATCAATTTTTTCTTTAAAAAAAATATACAAATGATTTTTGATGCAACAGCAAAATGTTATAATTATAATACACAATATAACAGAAATGATATACACCATCTTATGTTACACTGTGTAGCTGAAGAAATTTGACTACCCTTAATTAGCTATAGATGAAGTAGACTCACGTTTGAATTGTTTTGTGGTTGATGTGAAGGAGTTTGAGACTTGTTGTTTCTGTCGTAGAATCACCAGCTTCGGGGGTGGTTTCGAGGCCAAAACATCTATGAAAACTGCTTATAACAAACTGAAGAGTCAAACAGAAATTACAATTGTATTGATGATCATAATTGCTAGCCATATATGGAAATTAAAAAATCGTTTTGTGAAATTCTCTCCTATCTCTTCCCGTGGATGCTCCTCTATTATAGAGTACACGGAGTACATATATGTATGCACATCTTTCCTCTATATAATGTATACTACTATACGTCTACGTATGTGTCAAGTTATTTTGCGATACTATTTTTCAATTCATCATGTCGTACTTTTTTCATAAATATGCGATGCGTTTTTTGTATTTTAGTATCAGTAAAATTACATTTTAAAGATTAGTCATTTAATATAATAGAAATATATACTTTTTATCTTTAAATTAGAAACGTATCAATTTTAGACATAATTTAGCTTATATGTTTTAAATTTAGTGTGAATTTATTTTATTTTAAATGATCACATATCAAGTTACATTATAAACTATTAGGAAATTAGTATGTTGAGGATATAGATTAGAGCGGGGGATACCACGTTATTGTCCATATCAAAATGGTTGTTATAGTTTACAAGTAATACATATATATACCTCCATGATATAGTCAAACCTCTAAATAATTATTCTATGATAGCAATTCACATAATAAACTCAATAAAAGTTGCACCCAAAAAAAAAAACTCAAATAAAGTTACTTTGTGGAAGATTGTTATATGAGAAAGATTGAGGATTGAAAAGATAGACACACAAAACAAAATGGGTTTTATCCGTTTTTTCAGCCAAGTAATTACAAACACCATAAGGGACACTATTATTGAGTAATAATATTTGTAATCGACAGAAAATTAAAAGCCATAACTTAGGGGAACTGAAAAATCATAAACACTACTGCTCTGAGCCACTAATATCAATTTTATGGTGTTTAAGAAATTGAGAGCCTCAAACGTTTATTGTGAGGAGAAAACGAGAAATAAGTGACACCGTGACAATTTTTATCAAACAGTCATCTATTTACATTTATTATGAGATTTATCTTCTATTTATATTCTTTTATATTAAGTTAAATTATGTAATTCTTCCATTTATACTCTTCTATATTAAGTTAAATTATGTAATTGTTTTCATCGGTAGTTATTTATATTATGTAATTTTGTTCTCAGAACCTTTTTCAAAAAATAAAAATTGCGTTATTATATTGAAAACTTTTTGAGAGTTTCGGTTATGTATAGCATAGACCTAAACCGAATATCATAGGCAAAACTTATGATAAAATCCAATAACAAAAAATAATTTTACAAACAACACAAATTTAATTTAACACAAACTTTTCATAGGTAATCATGAATACAAGTTTTAAAATTTTAAAAATACAATTATATATATATATATATATATATATATATATATATATATTACACATCAATTGAAATATGTCTGTAAATTTGGAACAATGGGAGCATATATATCAATTGTTTAGAGACATATTCATGACCATCTGGTGAAGAAATAGCCTGTGAAAATCGTACTCAGAAGTGAGAACATTATGTTCTCCTCTAAGCTTCTAAATTAATTCCAACTTGTTTGATCCAGCTCATGCATGTCTTGGTCAGAATTAGTTGGCGAGATTAACGCGTTCAGTTATCATTTTATTACTCAAATTGATGGATTTGAATTATTAAGCTATTCCTTTAGTTGCTTAATGTTCATTATCTTCCATTCAATAAATTTAAAAATGTATATCTAAAACTGATAATTAATATCTCTAATAAATTATTGAATGGATGATTTTAATAAATGAAATGTCAAAGTAAATGTAACCTATAAAAGTTTAACATATTAAACTTCATAATTAATTTTATCTATAAATATACTAAATGCAAATTATATAATAATAATAATATAAACTAAAATTAAGGAAATTCATATTGTCAGAGCAATTAATATTTTATGAACGAATGTACCCGCTCATATCAATTGTGTTATTCGACTCCTTCAATACCCAGCGTAATTCTCATTCTTTTTATAAACACAATATGAAATTCCAATCATGTCAAATATTGCATTTTATAAACACGATATGAACTTAATTCCAATCCTGATAAGGGAACTCAATGTCTTCAACCTTTCTATTATAAAAATCCCACATTATGAATCTCGTCGCATGAATTAAAAGAAAAGATTTCAATCTCTTCTATCATTTGAATGTTTTGAGACAAATGCAGTATAATTCCTTATATTTAGGTGGAAAAATTAGTTTGTGCCGGCTAAAATAGAGCCTATATTTTGTGTACATCGTAGAGATCTGAAAAATTATATCAAATAGATGGGATCGATGGTAAGTTTTGAGGAGACTGCGGACCGATCAGAAAGACAACTACAAAAGGGAGGAGATGTGAATGACACGTCAACAAAAATTATAAAAAATTATCACAAATACATTTGTAAAGGATATTTTGGTCTAAAAATGGATGAACTGCACTGTCACTAAAAATATGGCTCTGTCAATATCAATTGTCAAAATTAATTAAGTTAGCGTTGATTTAAAGTTTCATATAATATCATTTAATTTAAAAAATTAAAATATATCCCTAATTTTATAAGGAAAATGGTGGGAAAGAATAATTTATGAACCGTTTGAAGATCAGAATCAAATGTCAACTACTTAATCACAATAACCTAATAAAAATAATAAAGGTAAATGTTATGAACATCAACAACTTACACAAACAAATGTATACAAATATATGTGGCAAATTATCGACCACTAAAATTCTAATTATAGACTCATCAAATTTCACTAATCTTCTATAGGGTTTAACCACATCAATTTGTACAAACTTATTTGTGTATAAGTTGGTGTCAATAGTATCTTGCAAGTTATAGGCGTTAATAAGAATGTTATATATGGTTATCTTTCTTTTTTCTTTTCTTTTGAAATTTTATATATTAAATAAATCGAATTACAAATGAAAATGATAAATGAATTTTCCGTTACAATAATATATTAAAATAAGACAAAAAAATATAAAAACATTGTACATCATCCAATTTAACTACTAAAATATATATTTTACTGTAGAACCAATGTATATTTAATCTATTATCAAGAATAATTGGCTAAAAAATACTCGAGAAGATTCCAATAAGGCAATCAAATCCGTATTTTTAGTCCTTATCAATATCCAAAATCGGAAGGAAAAAAAGTCTCACAAGATTAAAGAAAGCTAAATTTAAAGAAAAGAAATTTATATATGAAAAAGAAGCCAAATTTCCAAAGGAAATTTTTTATTCAAACAAACTAAAAACTATGGTTGCATAAACACGTTTCGCCGATTAAAAATAACTATAATTGTAGTTAATAATCAACTATGTCTACCATGAATTATATACTTGATGTTTCTTTGACTTATCGATCAAAAAAATTCTAAAAAACTTTTCACCAAATTTTAATATTATTTCATTTTAAAAAAGGTTAGCTCGCATATAACCTACAATTTTAAGTTGGATTGAATAGAGTTTTGAGTTTGAGAATAATTAAAAATGGAAGTTTCCAGTAATATTAAGATGGTGGTACGATGTTTAATAATGATGGGTAATGTTATTAATTGTTGTCTAAAATGCAGTATTTTAGCAGGTAAAAAACGAGTAGAATTATCTTATATAAACAAAACAACATTTAGAGATATTCAAGACTAGACCTACAATATTATTGGGTTGCTACGAATCTCATTTTTCTATGAAAGATTATAAACATGGTAATTACACATGGTGTAATTATTAAGACCATGGGGATTTCGAGCTGTTGTAATGTGTGAGAATGAGTAGCATTTTTCTATTTGGATCTTACCTTTCCATTGTCGTTTTCTCTTACTTCTATAATGTCAACCGAGAATATTTTAGAGAGTCCACGTATTATTTATCAATTAGCCTTTCCCCTTGTAGGTGAAATTTCTAGAAGGTGACGTCTTTGTCATCCATGCCGTTATGATTACCTTAGTTAATTATCCTCCCCGGGTTTGACTGATTAATTTTTTACTTTTTTATATGTTTCCTTAATTTTTGAATTCACTTACTCAAATTTTCTTGATTCTAAACCCTAAAAAAACACATAACCAACTTAAAAAAAATTTAAATAAATAATGAAATAGAAAAACAAAGCAATTCATCGCATTCTCTTCATCCCTTCTATCTTATTTCTCGTCCTGTTAAAATTAAGAGTTTTAACCGAGTTATGTGAGATTTAGTTTTAACCGAGTTATGTGAGATTTAGTTTTGAATCCGCGATCCATTTGACTACTAGATTCGAATTAGGGTCATTCCGAGCTGCACATAAAGAAGAATAATTATTCACAACACATGAACTTTTTATTCTTCTCATGAGCGTATTATTGTACATCAGTTTGCGTCAAACGTCAGCACACGTCAAATACACATCAAATGTCAAATTACGTCAGTCGAACATTACTAATTTTAATATTATTAAACTAAACTCACTAATTTTAAGTGTACTAAAATAATCTTATAAATTAACTATTTTTATTACTTTGTACTATTACCATTTTTAAAATTAAAATTACTAAAATACTATTATCATCGCCGACATCATCATCTTTGTCGTATCATTTCAAAATCTTATTATTTTAAAATTTAATCTTATTAAAATTACAACTAATAATACCAAATTTATTTGATCTCATACAAAATAAAAAATGAATTCAAAGTGTTATCGCAACAGAACACCACTCTGCCACCATCATATTGTCGCCTTTCACACTACGATCATTATTATCAAAACAAAACAGATCTAGAAGAATTTTAAGAAAATCATAAGAATATCTTGATGACTGTTGAAACTTAAAGATATTCGCCGCCGCCATCTCTGTCGACGTTGCCATGCCGCCGCCTTCTCATCGAAAAAGTAACGTGTATGTGAGCGAAAATGTAGAGAGAGAAAGAGGTAGATGGACTTTTGAGAATTAGCTGCGAAATTGGGATGAATAATGGTGGAAGATCGAAATAACGAGGACTATAATTTCTTATATACTCCGTGTTTATCTTTTTTGTAGTTGAGAGTTAATATATATTTCACTGGTTAGTGGCGGCTTTGTTTTGTGTTTTTGTGTGTGTGTGTGTGTTTTTGGTAATGGGGAGGGGGGGGGGGGGGGGGGGGGGGGGGGAGACGGGGCAGAACGGAGGAAGGGCTGTTAGTGGCGGCTTTGTTTTGTGTTAGTGTATGTGTGTTTAGTAATGGGGAGAGAGAGAGGAGAGGGGTGGGGTGGGGTGGGGTGGGGGCGGGGAAGAACGGAGGAGGGGCTGGGGAAGGGGAAGGGGATCAGAGAGAGGGAGGTGAGGGACGAGAAAGAAGGGAGGGGCCTGGAGAAGGGAAAACGGGAGAGGAAGAAGAGAGTGGATGTGTTTGTAGGAATAAAAAAATTATAGCATGTGCTATTGGAAAATAAGTTCAAAATAATGAACCCACTTACCACAATCTCATCCGAATTATGGGCTTATGATTCCGGCGCCTGTTGTGGGTTTTGGGCTACTTTACTCATCAAAATGAAAAAACTATTTACATACTTGACAAAAAGATTAAATTTCTGTATAATTTTTTAATAAATAAGACATTATAGGCATTTTACATTGGTAACTTTTTGTTTCCATCATGGTTTTATTCGTATCATTAAATTTTCAAATAAATAAGGAACTCTATTCTATATCATTTTGACTAATAACATTTACTACATCATTAGCAATAATATTTAATAATTAATATAACTTTAATATTATTATTTAAAGAAAATAACAACACGAAAGTCGCAAGTACCAGTGCACAATCGTGAGTAACCGTACTG
The DNA here is from genome assembly GCA_014636745.2 of Centella asiatica. NCBI lineage: Eukaryota > Viridiplantae > Streptophyta > Magnoliopsida > Apiales > Apiaceae > Centella > Centella asiatica. The sequence continues at coordinate 18,145,796 of CM025786.1, forward strand.
TGCACATGTACGTAGACAAGTTAATTGTTAATTCAAAATAAGTTGTTACTCGTCCATCCAGCCATCCAGGTGGATGTCTTGAGAAAAGAAAACAAAAAATCCTAAATATGTATACTTATTACTCTACTTCACTCGAACTTATATCGGTCAAGCCACCTGATGACCAAATTCTACACGTAATTTTAGTCCATCGTTGAATTATTGTCCAAACTCAATTCAACCCCACTCAAATCAATTTTGAGTGAGTCTTTCGCGGATCACTATTACAAACCCAACAATGGAGTTTCGTGCCCATCCCAATTTAAAGTCCTAAACTTACTTTGTATCCTGCAAAGCTAGCACTCGTTACTTTTAACAGTAGATATACAGAAAAAATTATTGAAAATCTTCGCTGATATTCGTAAATTTTCTGACCGACTCTTTTTGATGAACAGAATAGTAGTAATTAGACTAATTTCCAGAGTAAAAAGCAGATACTGAGCTACTTCACAACCAAAAACAGAGCAAGAGTTCACTAGTGTCACGGATCAGCATACACTTGAGACACTAACGGGTTAAAAACTAGTATGCCTTTCAATTACACTTGGGTTCTAAATCCTGGCTCTCATCCTAGGGAGATTGATTGTTCGAAGAGTGAGAGAAAAGTAGATATCAACTCTCTTCCCTTCGATCACCATTTGAAGAACTTCCTGAGGAAAAATCCAAGCCCAAGCACTTGAGGAAAGCTTGTTTAGCTAGCCCCAGAAAGTGGCAAGGATGGTGTGATTGTCCAAAATGGCAGGTGCTGGTTCCGTCTTTCGCTGAACAGCCCTCAGTTTCCTGAATGTCATCTCTTCTTGCTATTCCTCTGCTTGTGCTTGTTTCTTTGATGATTTCATTCTCTCTTACCTGCTAACATTGCGTAAATATTAAATGTTCTACATTTATTGAAACAATATCTATTCACACCGTTAAAACTAATACTCTGTAATAACAAAGGGGCCGAAACCAAGGCTCTAAAAGCACCCAATCAATCATCCAAAAGTAGAAATTGTCATTGTACAGAAAACCTCGGGTAATCACATGAACAAGTACATTATGAATGGGATCGTATTACTGTAAATGAAGGATCGCACGCTGGTGCATTCTTAATGTTATCATGAAGTAGTCCTCTTCTTTCTTTTAAGGTAATTTTTTTTCTATTTGACAGCATACAAGCAAAACGATGGAATGCACCATTGCTGATTAGGTAATTTGCTGCTAATATAGTTAACCTCATAAGTTATTCAATAAGCTAAGATTTAACTTTGTCATTATGTAGTTCGTTAACTAAAATTTATGCAAATAATTCTAAAGGAGAATGCACCCAAAGGAGTTATACACTTGTATGTAATTTTTTCTTATTTTTTTGTTACTTTTTTTGAGTAAATCTATAAACAGTTGGCTACTTCCTACACAAGATTGCCATATAAATAGCCACTATGCCATATATGATCCAGAAAAGTTATATGAAGAACCACAGTTCTAAAAGTAATAGCAAAGCAGATTATTAATTATTTATGAACTTTCAACCACTTTTATGAATGTACATAGAGCATATATTTTTGTCGTCGGCTTCATGAATAGGTGGGATAAATAAAGTTAAAAGTTATTTTCCTAACGGCAAGCTAGACACAAGTTAGTTTCCTAACGGCAAGCTAAATAAAGATACGAAGAATTAGTAAAGGTTTAATATAACTCCTGGTTTCACTTGTCTGGCAACAACATAGATTCCAAGGGATACACTTCATAGATGATAGTGTTCTTATTTGATTTCTCACTAAATAAAATGCTACACCGTATGAATCCTTGGGAAGGTCAACCTACCGACAACTAACACAAATATTCTGAGTAAAATAATACTTTCCAACAATAATACAACAATAGGGTAGGGCCAAATTAAAAGACAATTTGACACAAACCATTGAAGAAAATGTATTCAAGTGATAAGTCTGTATGGCACCATATGAAGCCACTATGTGAGACCTTAAAATTCCATCTCTAGTGGGTTTTGGCTTCTTAAATTTGACATATATTATTTGTATTTTTGAAAAAATAGGCAGCAGGCGGACATAGTGGGGTACAATTAATGTCAAGGAATCATGCCGTCACTATAACTATATTCTCACAATTGTTCCAACATATCTATTACATATCAAAATAAGGTATATTCTTGTACAATAGTGCAATATAATAAAATTCCAATCTCCATAAATCAGAGTGGTGTATGCTAACTTTTGGTCCATACCATCTCAAACACAGACTTTATTATAGTAGTGAAAATGAATTGGTACTATTAGCATCTTCTTGTCCTCGTTCCTCTTGGGATCTCTTCTTGTTACTTTATTTTTTCAATTTTTCTTCATTATTATTTTCTTTTAGATCTTGTCTTTTGTTCTTTCTATTTTCTTCCATATGTTTTTTTTCCTATTTATTATTTTTATTGTTGTTATTATTTAATTTTTAAATTCTTTTTTGGTTCATCAACCGTGGACCCCAACTATCAAAGTCATCCAAATAAGAAATTCCATGCTTTAAAATTACTAGTGACGGGCACACACGCACACAGTATGCAAATTAAAACTTTCAATTGTGTTCATAATATTTTTCAAATTCTAGCGGACGGGCACTTGCCAATTTCACTCTCTTGGTGGTCGCAATATATATGTGTATAAGTAGCATAAACAAAAAAGAGCAACACAAAAACAACAAACATGATTGTTGCCTTTTTGTAATACCAATTCATTAGTTAGGATCAAATTACTTTAGAAGCAAGAACTTAAACTTAGACCTTAGACACATGGCGTTTTCCAAAGTATTATTACATGGAGTACCACTTCCTTTGATTATTACAGTACGAATAGAATGGGACTCACATTTACCCCAAACAATGTGAGTATGAATTGGAACCTTAAAACATAATTTTTAATAGCATTTTAGTATTGAAGAACAATCTACCGCATTTTCAGAACTACAAAAAGAATAAGGAAAGAGAAAATGAATTAACATTGATTCCCGCAATCACCAAAAGCACAAGATGAATTCATCTCCACCAATTTCCCCCACCTTCATAATAAAGAGTATGCAGAACGAATCACCTTTGAAGTAGCGCATAAAAATATTCTGGCAAACTATTGGCCAGTAAAGTCCACGATTTGAAAGAAGGAGAGAAAGCAGTTCTAAAGCAAAAAGAAAACCAAGTGGAAGATGACAATGGTACCTTCAATTAACATCAAATTGCAGCATGAATTGAAATTTCAAAATCATACGAAGTCGTGGACGTTGTGGAACCATCCAATTGAAGCAAGCAAAAGATGAAATACAGAAACCCATTTTGCAGATTCTGTGATTCTGTCCAAAAGCAAAAGTTGTGCAACACCGGCGGGAACCCTTAATGCAAGATAGAGGTGAAAAGGGGAACTTAAATAACTGCAAATCGCATAGCTCGTGAAATTAGGCATTAATCATTCACGCAATTTAATGAAAATGGTTAAAGATATTCACAGAATGGTAGATATTGGGAAGAAACTTCGGCAGAAGAGCAGAAGAATGGAGAGCAGAGGGAATAACAAAGTTAACACAGAGTACATTGCGAATGTGGGCTTCCACATTCAGTTTACAAATGGTAACCAAATAAAGCCCTTCAGGCTTTATAAAAAAGACATTCTAATTGGTTATCCCAAACAGGCTGGATCACAACTAATTCTATAAAAAATTTAACTTAATATTACACCATATCCCTGGGCAAAAATTTCATCTATAATTTCATGAATTTCCAATTCAAATCCTGAGAACCAATCTAATTTGCATTAATAAGAAAATCAGACAATCTTTTGAAAATGATGATACTATGGGATGTTCTATTCTATCAATTTGACAGATAGTTCTAAATTAGGCAAGTACATTTAAAACTGCATATCCATCCTCAATTATAAATTTAGGCATAATCATTTCTCCATGGTACAGTGACCTTGACGAGGGGGGTTTCCATATTTTTGTCTCAATTTTCTGTATAAAATGTCGTAATGAAACAGGATCCAGTTCCTCATGGCATATGCTTTTTCTAAACCGAATACCAAACATCCAAATGCTTCCTCTAAATCAAATACAAAACACCCAATTACAGTTACCAAAAACCACTCCCAATATCAACCTCAAGGCCGTGTCGCACGATTAAAACTTTAAAAATCCTACCCTCCATATCTTTGCTCATTTACAACATCCCTCTTCTTTAACAATAACGCCTTTAACCCAAATTAGTTGGGGTCAGCAGTCGTCAAACCAAAAGAGATTTAAAAATTAAATAATAACAACAATAACAATAATAAATAAAAATTAAAAATTAAAAAAAGAAAATATGAAAGAAAATAGAAAGAAACAAAAGACAAGAAGATTTTAAAAAAAAATAATGAAGAAAAATTGAAAAAATAAAGTAACAAGAAGAGATCCCAAGAGGAGGAACAAGGACAAGAAGAAGCTAATGGTACCAATTCTACTTCTCGACTTTACAAATAGCTTATTTCCACTTCTTTTTAATCCCCACCATACGCCGATCAATTTTCCGATCCTTCAAATTTTGCATAACTACCTTACCCCAAATAAGTTCTCACCGCAACATATAGAGGCCTCCGAAGAATATGCCCTGGACCATCTTGATGTATGTCCTCTCATCTTTTCATCTACCGGCACAACTCCAACTTTTCAGTGAATATCTCCATTTCTTTTCTTGTCATCCTCGTCTTGTCCCTCTTCTTCCTCCCGAGAAATTCTTCCTTACTCTAAAATCGAGTTTTTCCTCCTTCATCTTCCACAGAGTTGTAATCTCTCCTTTAAATCTTTCAAAATTCTTATTCAGTTTTGATTTCTCTCTTCTACAAAGTAAGAAGTATCTCACATTTGAAATTAAGTCTCTCCTACAATCAATCTTTATACCTACCCAATAACAGACCGACAAAAAATCCTAATCAACTAACTTATACCCCAAAAACATCGATAATTAGTTTCAGGAAGAAGCTCATTTACTAAAATCAAAGTCCAACCCAGTCCAATATCAGGGAATGAGCAAAATAAACATATAAAATAAGAATACATATACATTGATTCAATTTCCATGGATTTAAATATAAGACGAAGCACCCATAAATACATCCCAGCTCGGATCAAAAAATATTACTGACCTATATCGTTCACTGATAATTCCACGTATGTAGTTATTGTTTTTATCAATTGCTAGGAGAGAAACGGCAGAGTTCTAAGAGTTGGAGAGAGAGAGAGATTTTTAGAGGAAGAAGTGTGGGCGGAGTGAATATAGCGAGCCAACGTTTTGTTTAAATTTTGATTGTACGAAAGAACAAAGATCGTTTTCATCACTTTGGGAGTGTTTTTTGGTGTGCCTTTAGATTTATCCAATCTTCTACTTGTTGTAAAACCAACTCTAATTCAGTTACGAAAACTAAATGTCAATGCTTTTTGCTGGTTGGTTTCATTACCATAAAACTTCTCCAAAATGGCTTGGTTTCAAAATGTAGAATCTATATTGAATCACCATTTGGCGGGGACTACTAGGACTAGGTCTGTCTTGGGCGGGTCATCAAGTACATGTATATTTACCGATTAACCAAATTCTAAACGCTAGAGTAGAACCTAAAGAGATACCACTTCCTCATGAATTTATCTTGAATCAAATCTTTTGGCTCAACTTTATGGAGGAAGAAGAAGTGTGGATGGAGGGAATATAGTAAGCAAGGTTTTGTTTAAGTTTTAATCATATGAAAGAGGAACGGTCGTTTTCATGGCTTGGGAGTGTTTTTTGGTGTGCCTTTAGATTTATCCAATCTTCTACTTGTCCCAAAACCAACTCTAATTCAGATTGTGCAAAGTAAATGTCACAACCAAGAAAGGTTTCCTTGTCAATTTCAAGACCAAATTAGCCATAAATAAAAGTTTGGAAACTAGAGCACTCTTAGTAAAGACCATTTCTTAAATTAGACGCATTCCACACAATGGAATATTAACTTTCCTTTTCATACAAACAAGAGACACATACATTGTTAATACCATTTGAAATACAATGATACACCTAAACTCAATATTTTTACCACTTCCAATTGTCAATCAAACATAACATCTAATATTAAAATCAAAGTTCAACATTTTTTTTTAAAATTAAAGTAATCAAAATAACCGAGCAGCTACACAAATTAATTTAAAGGCGTTTAATAGATTCTTTGGTTTCATATCTAAGAAAACTTCCAAAATCTCCTAATCAGATACGTTTCACAAACAACACCGAACCTCAATGATAAATCATAAAGTGAAAAGGCAAAATAAGCAAATACAGAATACCTGGGTGTTATTAGGTAAAAAGTCGCCACCGGCGGTAGTTGTGGAGCAGAAGAGGAGGTTGCCGGAGGAAGCAAAGGCTGGTGGGGCGGAGGAAGAAACGGCGGTTTGAATGGAGGGATCGATATTGAAAAAGTAGAGGAGAATAATGAGGAGAAACATCACCAAAAGTTGGATCCAAATTAGCCATGGTATTCTGTAGGTATCGATTATAAGCTCGTCACCAAAATTAAACATTAGAAGAAGAAATAGTACGCTAAATCGGTTGCACGAGCACAACAGAAATACAAAGAAGAAGAATAGCGACAGTGGATAACTGAAGAAGAATGGAGAGAGGATTGACAGAGAGAGTCGTCGAGAAGAACGAAATATAAAACCAATGTTTACTGGTTTGATGACTCGTTTTCTATTTTATTCACGCGAAGATTTTACTTACAAAAGATCTCATAATTTTACTAAAATAGTGTGAGGGTACAAAGTTTATTATACACCGACCAACAAGCTACACAAATAAAGTTATATAAACAAATGCATGTGACAAATTTTGAATTTTAAATGTTTAAAATGTAAATTCATAAGAATTTATTAATTTTTTTATAAATTTAATCATCTCAATTTGTGTATATATATTTGTTTATAAATTGGTTTTCTTAGTAACATTATTTCTGGCAGTAGATTACATCGTCAATGATGGCAATTCTCAAGTTGAAAAGCAGTTGCTACATTCAGCTTCATTCAACACCTAAGACATAGGAAGGAAAAGAAAACCAAATTGTAAAGATAGGAAACATAATTACACCGAACAAAATTAATATTTTTGACTTATAATATTCCTCATTGATTGCATAGTTTTGTTGGACTATCTCGATAAAAATCTTATCAGAAAACCTCAAACTCAATAGGATAAAAAAATCTTGACAAAGAAAGAGAGTATAGTCTCCTTAATAAAGAAAACTCATTATTTGGTACTTTGACGTAATAACTTTTTGAGTTGATACATCTTAATTTTATTTTGCAATTTTTCAAATGTTGATGTTGGCAATGATTTTTATAGATACTCCCTTCGTCCTTCGTCTGTCTCTCTCTCTCTCTCTCTCTCTCTCTCTCTCCCTCTCTCCCTCTCTCATAAGCTCTCTCTCTCTCTCTTACTCAACATTGCGGTGCCGCTAGCTTTGTCGCTCGTCCTCCTGCGTCGTTGTCAACAGTCGGCATGGTTTCACCGCCGGTAATGTTTTCCTTCTTGTCGTCATATATTATTTCTCTTTATGCTCATGTTTCTCCTCCGCTCGTCTTCATCGTCTCACTTGTAAGTTTTGAGTGTGCTTAATGACTATATTATCAAATCATCATTCTTCTACGGCTAGTGAGCATAGAAGATAAATGGATATGGCATTAGTCGTAGCATAGGAATTTGAATAATGTAAGCTCGTATTTCTAATTTTATTTTGTCATTAATAAAAGAGAATGTTTTCCCAATTAATATTTTCTTATGAAAGGTTTGACACCCAGGATAGTCTAGGCACTTCATTCTTACTGCCCCCAAACTTCCATAAACAAGGGCACCGTTAGAATACAAAACAGATGAGCATAAATATGCCAAACAATTTGATGAGGCAGATATATGAATCCAAGTCATTACATAATGATACCTTTCACTTACATTACAAAGAGATAGAGACATATGCCTCTAATTACTTATTCTTATTAAAGCTACCCACACTCGTAGCACTGGGAACCAACTAAGCATAATTCTTTTTCTTCCCATTTGGATTTCCCGCCGTATCATCATGAATATTATTAATAAATCGCAATTTCTGCTTACAAGTATATAAATATAGAATAGGTCAAAACATAAACAAGGTTATGTGTGTGAGAGATCCGTTAAAAACAAAAACAAGACACGACCTCGCGAATCAATATGATATTTGTCTCAAAAATATAGGGAACACGATATTGCTTTAGTAAAATAATTAAAAGAAAACAATTGAACATATCCATCCGTTTCACAACAAAAACTATATCCGAGAATAATTTTGTTTAAAGAAATTGTTAGGTTTTAGAACATTTGATAATAATTGTTTTTAGATTACTTAGAGTACAAACGTATAGAAAGTGTTAATTAGTAACACTGAAATTTTGTAGCCAGTAGTTATCTCTTTGTTTGTAATTCATTTATTATTTTCAGCGAGTCAAAGTGTGTATTTGGTCCGTTGGAGTTTACAAAAAGGCTTGTCGAAAACGGCTTGTCGAAAATTAGGAAAACTTGTCAGAGACTAAGAATTTTATCTATCAGAAACTAGTTTTGTCTATCAGAGACTAAGACTTACATCATCAGAGACTAAGTCTAAAAGAGTCGGAGACTAAGCTGACATCATCAGAGACTGAGTCTTAAAGCATCGGAGACTACACACTCTGACGTCATCAGGGATTAAAAGCATCAGAGACTAATGATGACGTCACCAGAGACTAAAGATGAAGCGTCAGGGACTAATCGTGATTTATTTCCTGAGAGATACAAAGTTTGAATTGAGTAAGGATTGTCTTCCACATAAATTATTGAAGACGTAGCTGGTAAGGAAACAAGTCAGAAATCTGTTCCTATCAAAAAAGGAAAGATTGTATTTGATTCGAATAAGGAAGGTGAATCAACATTGATTCAGGATAGGAAAACTGATAATTCAGATTTTAGAGAAGCTGTAATTAGTTTTATAGAGATTGTAATTTTTGAAACTGTATAGATTTTTTCATAGTTTGTATCTTTTCCTATACAAAATAAAAAATAAGTTGACGATTACATTGTTGTGATTGTTAGAATTTGTATACAATTGTTAAAGTCAATACAAATAATTGTTTATAAATTGATTTGAGTTCTTGTTCTTTATTTATGCAGGTTATAATTAATTTCTTGAAGAATAAGTAATCGAAAAGATTTTAAAGAACTTGTATTTTCAACCCCCTTCTACAAGTTCTCGGCTATCTCACTGGGAAAAAATAATAATTATATTTTCTCAATTTTTTATTACTTTATTCGTTCTAAAATTAAAAATACATTTCAATTCACATAAAATAGAGTTGTAAACTCTTATAATTTAAAAATGAAATGAAATAAAATATTAAATTTACAGTGAAATATAATACAAACTTCTAGACTTATATATTTTTAAAAATGCATATCACTTATGAAATTATAACAATTACAAATAATACTATATTAAAAAATAAATATTTCTCTAATTTTTTAAAGGAGGGAGTATAATATTATTATTTTAAAACTTATTATTAATTTTTTATTTATTTCCACTTTGACATTAGTGATAAATTTTATTTAAAAAAAGAAACTTAAGATTTAAATATATATAAATCTCAATCAAAATGTAATTTTAATATTTAGAAAAAAAATCAAAATATAACTTCTATTATAAAATGAGGAAGTAATAATATTAACAAAAAGATTGTTTGATAAATATATTTACAATATTGAAACAAATTAAGAAATAATTTATAAAACAAAACAAAAGGAAATTCACTCTGTTTCGACTATAAAAATGTATTTTACAATATTAAGAATAGTAAGAAGACATTCTTTTTAATTGAGACTTTGAGTTGATGGAAACTATGAAAGAGTACTCCTCACAATTCCAATCCATAATATGCTTGTATCCACCAATTGTGATATCAAGGGATAAAAACTACTTTGTCTATTACATTAAAAGATTCTTTCATTCCAAAACTAGATTATATCATATTAATTGAAAAGCCACAGTTAATTTAATGACTACCATTAGCAATATCGCGAAGATACTTAAATGATGAAAATAATAGTAGCATGTCAGATATGTCACAATTTATGCGGAGAATACTCAACAATGATAAAAAAA
>CM025786.1:18156043-18202379 GCA_014636745.2 Centella asiatica
ATTTAGACAATACATGGATAATTCTAAATAAGATAGATAATTCTAGTCATAAGCTTAATATTAAATTTCCATACCTATAGTTTATGATATTTTTATATTCATAAATATAAATGTAACTACAATTTTTAAACTAAAACATGTACATATAAATATAAAAAACAACTCCAAGAGCAAGATGATAACTCAGGCAATGGATACTTTGGAGTGGAAATAAAAAAAAATGTACCAAACTCACATACATGGTATAGCAGCAAAGAGAAACAAACAATAATAATACATTCAAACACAACTAATATAGCATAATCCAACATATAAAAATTAAATATACAGTAAAGACATATAACAATTAAATAAAATTTAAATTGACAAAAAAATTTAAACAAAATACTTCCTACATTTGATACGTTGGTATAGTCATGAAATCACCATATTTTAGTAAAACTTCACTTACATTCCTCTATCTTTTGATCAATTTTCAATGTGATACTCCTTTTAATTTCGTTAGTTCGGTCCTCCTTTAACTCATAAGTTTTCACTTAAATTCTCCCGTTTAATATTGCTAAAAAAATAGACGTACTCTTCACATGACTTTTTCTTAAGGAAAAACTTGTATTTCATGTTATGTTTATTCGAAAAAATAAATAAATAATAGCATCGATCCAACACATGATAACTAAAAAAAAGATAAAAGAGAGTCATCCTTGAGTTATTCTATTTCAGTACACTGTGTTAATTCAATATCATTTTGATTTCTTTTTTTTCTTCCTTAAAATAAATATAATGTAAAAAGACAAAGTTGTCCTTCAAATAAATAATAGTAGCATGTCAGGCACTAGTACAAAAACTGCCTTATGCGTTGCCTTATTTGCGTCGATTTTTTAATAGAACTGTCGCATATAGTAGAACGGTAGCATTATGATAAATAAAACAAACGGTATTTGCGTCAGTTCTTTTAAAAGACCGACACAAAAACTATAAAAATAAATTAATAACACATTTGTGTCGCTTGTTTAAAGAACCGAAGCAAATAGTGTTAAGTATTTGTGTCGGGTCTTTTAAAGGACCGACGCAAACACTATAAAAATAATTAAAAAAATAAATAACTAAAAATAATTATTTTTTAATTAAATAATTAAATAATATTGTTTGAGTATTTGTGTCGAGTCTTTAAAAGAACCGATGCAAATACTTAAAAAAATAAATAACTAAAAATGATTATTTTTAATTAAATAATTAAAAAATATTGTTTGAGTATTTGCGTCGGGTCTTTAAAATAACCGACACAAATACCCAAACAATAATTAAAAAAATAAATAAATAAAACTAATTATTTTTTAATTAAATAATTAAAAAATATTGTTTGAGTATTTGCGTCGGGTCTTTTAGATCCGACGCAAAAACTATAAAAATAATTAAAATAAATAACTAAAAATAATTATTTTTTAATTAAATAATTAAATAATATTGTTGAGTATTTGTGTCGATTCTTTAAAAGGACCAACGCAAAAACTATAAAAATAATTAAAAAATAAATTAATAACACATTTGCGTCACTTGTTTTAAAGAACCGACGCAAATAGTTGTACGATTAATTATGAGTATGCCACCGTACGGAAAAAAAATATATTAATATATTTTACCGCATTTGCATTTTCAAATCATGGCATACATTTTCATTTTACCGCTTTTTAAAGACGAACCACTTTCTCTTTAAATCCTTTTCATTTCCATTGCGCAGAATAAATTTTCATTTTCATTTTCATTTTTACAAGCTCATGTCTATTTGTAAGGGGTTGATACCTATATATGTTAATGTTGTTGGTTCCTGTTCTTGGTAGGTATAAATTGGAGAAAAGCATGGGTGGTAGATTCAATATTTTTGCAAGCTCTCCTCAAGAAATTTCTGATTTTTGGGTTCACCTCCATCTTTTGATATCAGTGAAAGTGAGTATTCTTTCATAACAATCTTTTAAATTACACTATATTTCTTGAGTAGCAAATATATTTATATATGATATTCTTTTATCTAAACATAAAAATAATCCTAATTTTGCTACTTTTCTTCTTGTATCTGCAGTATACTTTACTTTACTATTCCTCATTACTATATTTTTTTTCTTTTTAATTCATATCCACTTATTTCTATTTCGTTAGATGATGATGATATACAAGAAGTTTCGTCTCAAGCTCACGAAAAAATTGTCAAATCTCATCGACTTAAATGAATCTGGTATGATGCACAAATGAAGAAGATAACACACAAGAAGTACAAGCAACTGATCCTAAAATGTTGTAATGGCAGTAAGAGAACCACAAGTAGACTTCCAGTTTTCTGTCTCTCTATATGTGTGTGTGTATGTATATATATGTAATGTAAATGTATGCATCAGATTAATTTGGGAACAGAATGCAGTAAATCTAGTGTTGTTGTATGCTATCTCTCTTTTTTGTTATGCACTTTAATTTAGTGATTGTTTCTACTTATGTTTGATGGATCCTTGATGGAAACTCAACTCATTTTGTGTAAGGTAAAAAAATTTCTTGAATAATTAAAAAAATAAATAACTAAAAATAATTATTTTTTAATTAAATAATTAAAAATATTGTTGAGTATTTGTGTCGGGTCTTTTAAAGACCCGACGCAAAAACTATAAAAATAATTAAAAAAATAAATAACTAAAAATAATTATTATTTGCGTCGGTTGTTTTAAAAGTCCGACGCAAATGACCATATCGTTTGCGTCGGTCGTATTAAAGGTACAACGCAAATGATAATGTTTTGCGTCATCTCTTTAACCGACGCAAAATAGTCAAGTTTTTGCGTCTCCGCCATATGCGTCTCTTATTAACCGACGCAAAATAGTTAATTTAACCGACGCATATGATCAATTTTGTACTAGTGAGATATGTCACAATTTATGCGGAGAATACTCAACAATGATAAAAAAAAAATTATAATTATAATTGGAAGATTTAGAGAACTCTTAATGATACTTTTATTCCTCGATTTGGGTATATGGATATTTATACTAGACAATGGATAACTCTTGAGTCTCAATTAATTACTATTTAAAAATATTAAAAGATTTACTTTGTATCTTTCCATGCATTTATACATTTTCATTCATTCCCACAGTTATCATAGTAAAAGAGAAAATATATTTAGACAATACATGGATAATTCTAAATAAGATAGATAATTCTAGTAATAAGCTTAATATTAAATTTCCATACCTATAGTTTATGGTATTTTTATATTCATAAATATAAATGTAACTACAATTTTTAAACTAAAACATGTACATATAAACATAAAAAACAACTCCAAGAGCAAGATGATAACTCAGGCAATGGATACTTTGGAGTGGAAATTAAAAAAAATGTACCAAACTCATATACATGGTATAGCAGCAAAGAGAAACAAACAATAATAATACATTCAAACACAACTAATATAGCATAATCCAACATATAAAAATTAAATATACAGTAAAGACATATAACAATTAAATAAAATTTAAGTTGACAAAAAAATTTAAATAAAATACTTCCTACATTTGATACGTTGGTATAGTCATGAGATCACCATATTTTAGTAAAACTTCACTTATATTTCTCTATCTTTTGATTAATTTTCAATGTGATACTCCTTTTAATTTCGTTACTTCGATCCTCCTTTAACTCATAAGTCTTCACTTAAATTCTCCCATTTAATATTGCTAAGAAAATAGAAGTGCTCTTCACGTGACTTTTTCTTAAGAGCAAACTTTTATTTCATGTTATGTTTATTTGAAAAAAATAAAATAAAATAACATCGATTCAACACATGATAACTATAAAAAAGATAAAGGAGAGTCACCATTGAGTTATTCTATTTCAGTACACATGTTAATTCAATATCATTTTGATTTCTTTTTTTTTCTTCTTTAAAATAAATATAATGTAAAAAGACAAAATTTTTCTTCAAAAGTTACATGAGAAGCACATGACTATTTATTTTTTTTTACAAGATTAAACGGGAAAACTTAAGGATTTGTCTTGAAATTTTTAATAAGAAGAAAAGAAAAGAAGAGATGTGAAGGATATCATGAAGTTTATAAGAAAAAAGAAAATTTTAAAAGACATGAATGGAACAAAATTTGTTATCAAGAATAACATTAAGGACATGAATGAAGAATAACTTTTCTTGTTCATTTCTTTCACTTTCTCTCTTAAAAAACTCCATGAGAGTCTAAATTTTCTTCAACTTTCTTTTCTTTTTTCCTTTTTAAGTAACGCCAAGCCAAGGTGTAAACGAAAGCTTGTGGATTACGGAGGATTGAAATGACTACATTGAAAGTTAGATCGAAAAATAAAGGGACAAAAGTAAAGTTTAGGCCCCTATCTTTTATTATTTAATATATTAAATAAAATAATCTATCTCTACATTACAAATGAAAATTAACTTTAAAAAATTACAACTAATTTCTAAATAATTGCTTTGGTTTTTTACAAAAGAAACAAAATATAAAAACTCAAATAAAAAATATTTAATAATGACTACCGTACTATGCAAGTGTGTCTGAACTACTAATCTGTTTTTAGATAAACATATCTATCTATTCTTAATATATAAAAGCCCAAGGGCGATCTTTCAACGTGTCGCTTAGTCGTCGTTTCACAAAATCACTGAATTCCGTAATAAATTACAACACGAGTTAGATTTGGATATATGGTATTTTTTTACCCGCGGCCCTGCACGAGATGCCGCTTCATTTATCGTTCAATGTGTTTATGGTACGAGTCAACACCCCCGCCGGTTATTGGCTTTCCATACGAAAATGACGCAAAGAACAACAAATATCTCCTGAATACAACTAAATAGAGAAAACAAAGTAGATAAATTAGTTTTAAAAAATCTAAGTAAAAACAATAGAAGGAAAATGAAACCAAAAGATTAAGAGAAAACTCAAAAATCTGACCACTTACACAACCTGTAAAATGGTTATAGAGATCGTGGGAGCAACGACAGATGACCGAATCTGAAGTTCAAACAGTATAATTTAAGGTTTGCTGAAATTAAAAGACTGATTAAGAGTTCAGCCTATAGATGTGTTGAAATGAACAAATATGTCGAAATAAACAAGATGAGCTTTTGACAACTATTCTATGAAAAAAGATGAAGTAAACGAGAATGGGAAGGAGAGAGAAGAGAGTTAGCGGAGTGAGTGTACTTGAAATTGAAAAAAAGTGGGATGAACAAGAGAGTATAGGAATACGTGAAATGGGGTGGGAGATAATGTGTGATCGTACTATTTTTTTTTCCTTTTCTTTTTTTGTTTGAGTATTCAAAATGTATGGACAAAATTGAGTGGAGCTAAAAGAAAAATATCACTAGCTTTTGTAATAAAAAAGAAAACGATAAATGACATTTATGATAGGATTGAGTAGAAAATTTGATATTAATAAATTTTAAAACATAGAAACATAACCAAATGTATAGATATAAAAATCAAATTTGATGCATTTTAAAGAAATACAGATTTATAAATTACTAGGTGTATTTTAAAAAACTTAAGCAAAATTAATTGCTCATAGCAAATGTTTTAAAATTTTAATTTTCAGTGAAATCAAATGAAACACTCAGTATTACTTTTTAACCAATTAATTAATTAGATGTCTCATTACCAAATTAGAATAAAACTATACCAAGTGGGCATTCACAAACTAATTTAATACATTTTCATGTTGAAACTTAAATGTATGTATTCTGGATGTAAAATAGAACTACATACATATATCTAAAATTAAATATACTTATTGTTTTGTGAAAAAAATTTATTCTAGGATTACAAATCATATTAAAGAATATATTCTCATAAATATGCGTTATTTTTTCCAAAAGAAAAAAAGTTTGATCAAAGATTAAAACTTATTCAAAGAGAACAAAAACATTTACTTTTCGAACACATTGAAAGAAATAAATAATTCAATTCAAATGAACTAAGAGAAATAAATAATTTAATATTAAACCTCAAATCCTTTCAAACTACTAAAACATAACAAAAATCTATAACACCAACTCAAACATTTGAATAACAAAAAATTAATTAAAATATATTCTAAAATAATATATATATATATATATATATATATATATATATATATATATATAATTCTTTGAAAACATAATCTTAAAATTTATGAAAAAATTGGGCCTTATTGTGAAACATAATATTAAAATTATGAAAAAAAATGGGCCTTATTGTGCACGGACCATGCAGGTTATTTGATAAAAGCTTCCAGGTAAGTGTCTCTTTACTTAGTTCTATCTTGAAGGAAACCGAAAGAGTACACGTGTATAAACTTTGTGTGTGGCAGTGATTCAAACAACTTATTCCTTGTATGGACAAAAAGAATTTAAAAAATAAAAAAAAAGTATAACATAAACCCATGTATATATTACTCCATCTATTTTAAAATTATAAATATATTTCTAAAACGATAATTTTAAAGATAATTTTATGTTCTAAATTAAATATACTCATAATATATCATGTTATTTGAACTAATAATAATCATAATTAGTGATGGTTACAGTGAAAATTACTAAATAGTAAAGATAAATGGATGTAATTAGAGTAATAGAATAATTAAATGGTATTTATAAAAACTTCACGACTATTTCTGATTTAAAAATAAAATATATCTCTAATTTTAAATCTAATTTAAGAACAAAAATATAGTGAACACTAAATAGACCCTTTAATAATAATTCCAAACCGACACATTATTCGCACAAAATATTCTATACTTTTGTCGGTGAGGTTAAAGCGGAAGGTAGTGTGCTTTTAGTTGTGAAATGAATAACTAGCCTATAATGCCGAAGTATTTACAAATTTAATTTATTAAGTGAGTGTCCATCGTACATGTCTATGTTGTTAATACAAGTTGTTGTGCTTTATATATTATTAAATTAAACTTATTTTTGATTATATATTTTATTCGATTTAAAATTAAAAAAAATATTTTAATTTTTTTGATCAAACGAGGATATATTAAATTTCAAGCCAAATGTGATCAATAAAATTTTGGATGTAAATTAATTATACAACTTACAAATGTAATATTTGTATCAACCGTAATTAATTAAATTAATAATAATTTAAAATTAAATACGTTGTCATTTAATTTAAAAAATCAAAACATATATATAATGTCGGTACCGGAGATTATTAATACGTGTATAATGCTTACAAAAAGGTGCACATGGGAGCAATAATGTTGGGACTTTTCCTGTGTATGTAACCAGCCCTTTACAGGCTTGCAAGATAAATAAGTTATACCGAGTATATATATATGCATAAAGCTCAACTGGAGGTATACGTAATAACCCAAAGAAACTAAAATTATTTTTTCTATTGAGAATGGGGAGCCTAGCTCAAGATCTGAAAAACAGACTTTCATATCTGGTTGAATCAGTTAGATCTTGGAGAACTTCAAGAGGTAAGCAAGTCATTAGCCATCATATATATATATATATATATATATATATATTGAAAATATCACATCTTAGCCTATAATTTGTGTTGAATCCTTGCATTGAATTCGGTTTCTATAATTTTTCAGGAAATGAAATTGATGAAGATCTGGAATCTCAAGCAATGGGGGTAAGTTGATAGAGTTTATGGATCAATTATTCGTATTGTATTTATAAGTAACCTTGCCTCATTCTTTTTAAGATTGTTTATGTGATCTTTGAGGTTTTAGTTTAGTTTATTCAACAAAAACAACTAAAAAATATAATATTTATCTATCGAAAAACAAATAGAACATAAGACAAGGCATATATTGAAATAGACCAGTTAGTCATCTACTTGAGCGGACAATTTTTTTGAATGACATCCCCAAGTTTTTCTTTTTTGTTGATAAATTTTTATCGTAGATCTAATATCATTGCGAGTATGCAATCAAATTGTGTAATGCAATTACGAAGTATCTCACTCTTTTTTTCAGCAACCAAATGTGCAAGACAGAGGAATTAAAGTGACAAAGCCATGGGGTCCAACACGCCCAAGTTTAATTGCAGGGCCTCCACAAACCCATTATTGATCGTTAAATTATTACACTACTGCTACTACTGCTGCTGCTGCTGCTAAAATTTTCAACTACATATACTCTATAATTCTGTTGATCTTCTTCTCATGATTTATCTGTATATAACTATTTATTTGTTGCTCTCCACAGCCAATCTCTTGTGGCTTTCTGGTTTTCATTATCTGTAGATTTATATTCTTGTATCTTTTATGTAAAGTTAAATATATCTACCCAGGATTATTGTCCTCACTAATGGTTTTTTCTTTTTTTTTTCTTTTTTTTTGCTACTTGCATGTCGGTATCGAATTATATTGAGTAATGATACAAATTCTAAAAGTATTTATAATCTAAATAGCACTCTTTGTAAACATGTAATAGAGTCGAAGGGACGTAGTAAATACGAGAATTTCCTTGCTCCTTGATAACGCACGATCTCAAAGAAAAGAGATACACTTCGAAAGAAATTTCTGAAAAGATAGATAAATTTAATATAATCGAAGTAGAGGGTTTTGAGTACGTACCTTTCTATATTTACAGCAAAATAATGATAGGAATCAATATTTTGAGACTTAGACTGCACCGATAGATTGGACTGGATAGGTCCACAGTCTAGTTGGCCCTCCAAAATTATTTTTGTTCAAAAATCGTTTTGACGCAATGAACCATCAATTGAATTGTTCAACTTCTTGAGCCGGTCATCAATTTACTGGTTCAACCATTTTTATTATAATTTATTAATTTAAGTTTTGTACACTTTACCACTCTTAAATTAAACTTTATATGTTATATTTAAAAAAGTGAGTTGTGTGCTAGTTTTTTGAATGAACATAATTATAACATTGAAAAATATAAATTAAAATATAGTCCCACTATCTCAAGATTCACTTTTTACACTATTTTTTAAGTACATTTTAGTATATGCTAGATATGTTATTCTATTTAACAAAAATTATGGAATAAACAACATTAATATTATGAACAAATTAAAATTATTTAGAATGTCTAATATATACAAAATCTCACATAAAAATGTGTCGCAATAGTAACTGAGATACCATTTTGAGGATGGAAGGAGGTAGTAATTTTTAATAAAACTTATACATACATATTTATAAATATATATATATATATATATATATATAACTTTTAGGTTCGAACTGAACTGTTGAAGTCTATAAGCATCGGACAGAATAACGTCCAGCACTTGAATAGCACAGATGTATGATATTTAGTATTTGATGCTACAGAACAGAACAGGTGCTAAAGGCCAAGGTTTGAGGTGGGACGGGTGCATGTGAGGACTCGGCCTTTGGTGGGCAGATCTCGTTATTACTTTTTTCGCTATGAAAAATGTACTTATAATGGCTTTTATTGTATTCTTTGCGACATCAATATGAAAACTAATTCACTTATAATTTGAGAAACATCAAAGCGAACGCCGTTCACTGAAAGCCACCACCGAGATGGCCGAGTTATTAAGGTTTTGGTCCGAAAGGTCTTGGGTTAAAATCCCACTTTTAACATTCCTGGGCTCCTGGCTGTGCCTAGTACGACAATAATTTTAATCAAATTTTCACCAGAAAAAATGCATTGCAATTGCAAAAGTAGTACGGTCGCTTAAATTTTATAGATTTTTAATGTAAAAATTTTGACAATATTATTTACACTACAAAAATCTGCAATCTCTAAAATTTAAAACTTAAACAAACAAAGTCTAATACTACCCACTGAGAAAGAGGCTCAGATCGAAATTATAACAATTACTGTAAGCCACAACGGGGCTTTCAAAATCTTGCTATTTGGGGAGTTTTATTTTGATCTACGTGTACTTTTTAACAACAAGAGCATTTGAAACATCTTCTAAGACTGAAGCTTCCGCTCTCAAGTCTAAACAAAAAGTAAAACAACACGCGCCGTTCGACCTAGTTATACAACATTTGCATTATTTATATTATTGACTCGATCAGTTAGAGAGCCACCGATGAGATTACAATCTCAACCTTTTCATTAGCTTCTCTGCTTTATTAGATGTAAGCAAGAAAAAAAAATGTTGCATTTCCACTCTTGTGAGGTGATATGTTAAAAAGCGCACACAGATGAGAGAGAGATTATAACCGCCCATACATTGAAATCATGTTTTTCAGCTTCTCCGCTTCGTCAGTCAGGCTGTGGAAGTTCTTGGAACTAGGTATTCTCCAACCCCAGTTTCCAAACTGTATTCGTCAAGAAACGTGGATTAGATCTTATTTAAATTTAGAATTTCACAAATTAACTTTGAACAATCTAAATCAAGAAAAAAAGTTCAATCTTGGCGTCATAATGTAATTAAGAACAAAGTCAACCTATAACAACTGTTCAGTTCATAAATCGACCGGCAGTATGTTGCTAAATGAGAAAGAAATAAAATGTGGTGAGAATAAACTGTGAAACAACGTGGATAATGAGAACGTAAACCAAATATGAAAGCTTAATGTGGTCAAGAAATTCAAGCCATTACAGCTTTTATTACTTTTTCATTGAATATTTCGGTGCTACTACACATTTGGAAAAAATTTTAATAGTGAAACTACAATTCAGTTGTTACTTTAGTTTTAAGATGCACGGATAACTTAAAGAGCCACTTCGATAGACTTGATATAAATAAAGAAGAAAAAGTGATTTCAGCTTCTCAAAAAGAATTTTACACCCCCCAAAGAAAGAAAAAAAAAAAGTTCGTTTTTTCCCTTTTTCCTTTCCTATCTCACTGTGTTCGAATATTAAATCCCTTCTTTTACAGTTTTACCTGAGTTGCTGGAATATTCATCCTAGCTGAACTCCCAAGCCCAAGAACATCCTGCATAGGTATAATTGAAGTTCGAGCAACAGAAGCAAGAGCAGCCTGAATTAATGCCCACGAGATATCATCTTCTTCATTAATTGCAAGATACTCTAGTACCTGAAACACCAGTTATATTGATGACAAATTATAACCATATTTTGTTGATGTCTTGTTGCGCAACAGTTGTAACATCCAAACTAAGATGTGGTCTGAGGTTAAGAATTACTCACGTTGGACTTCTCTTCTTGTTGCAACACATCCCACCAACCTTTAATCTATGGTATACACAAATCAGGATAGATTAACATGGAAAATTAGAAACAGTAGGAAAAAAATTGTTTTTCTGCAGAAAATTTCTCTGGTTTTACTTTAGATCGAGGAATAGATTATAAAGCCATGATTCCTAAGTACAGAGAACTTCTATAAACCAACTAAAGAAAATTTTCATATTTTCTTCTACTTCAACTTTCAACCGAAAATCAACTTGTGAAGATTTCTCAATTCCATCAGGAAAAAGGATGTCTCAAAAATTGTCAAATGATCTTCAATATATATTCAGAACAAATATTATGTTTTAAGATAAATTAAGAACTACCGTGTCATTGTCGTGAGTCCCAGTGTAGATAACTTGATTTAGCTCATGATTATGTGGCAAATGAGGGTTTTCTGCATCGCTGCCAAAGCCTTAACCAAAAGCAGCACCACATTACTAGTTTAGGAAAGTCAAAGGTTGTAATGAAGTACATCTGCAACCATAATAGAGCAATATGAAGGAAGAATATTGCTACCAAACTGGAGGACAGCCATTCCAGGTGCCCCGATGGACTTCCTAAGCTGCACTACATCCTCTGTGATGACTCCCTGCAACACAAAAGTAATTAACACGGCATGCTCAAGGTCTACTAGTCAGACTACAGAAAAACTGCACAACTTTCCTGTTATCATAGATATTCTCATATTCATACTATGAGATGGTTCAGGTACTTCAACTACAACAATTTTTGTGTGTTCTTGGGGAAGATATGTTGAACTATATTCATACTATTGATTATAGTGATGGTGCCAAATAATAACTACTGGCATTTTGTTCCGTTTATGTATTTTGACAAGTAACTATGCCTGCCTTTCCTGTCTACCTCTGCACTTAACTGGCAGAACAATGGAAATAGATCAAATAATCTCACTCATTCTTTTTTTTTTTTTTTCGGTTACAAAAGTCACAAAGCCCCAGAGAAATCATTTCATTTTCTACTGATATCCGATGATTACGCAGAAAATTATGGTGATTAATCAAATTTGCAAGATTTAAACTTGCAGCTTTTCTTCTTAAAATATTTTTGGATTTTCCCTTTTTTTGGGGCCATCAAGTGGAACGAGGAGAAACCTTATACTGTTTCAGACAAAACAAGATAATTCAGCAGAGCTACTTGGCCATAAATAAATTAAAATATAAAAACCACCAATTGTCTTGAAATCCAATCTATTAACGCATACCAAGTCTTCTGCTATTATATTAATCTTTCCAACAGCTTTGAAAATGGAATCGAATAAACACTTTCCAGGTCCAACCTACTGTCAGAAAAGAAAATTCATCAGAGTCGATATATGAAACATTTGACACTTGAAAACAATACAAACAAAATCTGACCTTCCATCGTCCAATCGTTGCAATTTTTGCTTCTGCACAAATATAATATCAATTCATTTTTCTTTCCTAAAAATTGTATTTTGCTGATCCATATGAATTAAACCTCAGCTCACCAGAAGGAACTGCCCAATAGCCTGCAAATCCTCTAAAATGGTCTATCCTGAACTCATCAAATAGATCCTGTGCACGTCTTAAACGGCGGATCCACCAGGAAAATCCATCTTTCTCCATGGCTTTCCAATCATATAAGGGGCTTTCACATCAAAAAAGGGGTAAATAATAAGCTAGAGATGGCAATAGAAGACATATTATTGTTGCCATATAACAAAAAACATTCCATACATAGCATCGGTACCAAGCAGAAGAGACCATATTAGCCATCAGAATCTGCACAGGCAGATTCATATGAACTCAATATCGTAAGGGTTGTCCATGTGAAAGAAAAATATGCAGATATCTAAGCTAGAAGCTTATAATGAACTAGTCTCCATATCTATGCATAGCATGGATAATTTTGTTTGTTCTTTTTTTTTTCTTAAATAATATTAAGAAATTCATATATTTGTATTTTTTTATATATGTATAAATTATACTACCTCCGTCTCCGCTCCATTTGCAACATATTTTTGAACTAGTGCGGTACGTATTTTTAAACATCTAAAAAACATGTATGATTATTTTATTCTTAGAATATTTTTAATACACTTAAGGTACATCTTAATGTATCAAAACTTTTAAAACATTCTTAAATAATC
This sequence comes from Centella asiatica, assembly GCA_014636745.2. NCBI lineage: Eukaryota > Viridiplantae > Streptophyta > Magnoliopsida > Apiales > Apiaceae > Centella > Centella asiatica. Next base: position 18,169,341 of record CM025786.1, read on the forward strand.
AATCTAGATATACGTTTATAGTGTATAAAATTCACGTCACACATTAAAAAATGTGTTGCCAAAAATTGTTCATATTGTTTAGTTGTAATTATGCTTTTGCTTTAATATCTTGTTTAGTTGTAATTGTTATAGTATATGTAAATATATTTATCTATGTCTTATACATATACAACTTTTATTTATTGTTTAGTTGAATTTTTTGGTTTCCGGTGTTCTCTTTTTCAAATATTTTTAAAGGAAATTGGTAGTTCCACATGGTTTTTTGATATTTCCACATGTAGTCTCACATTTGTACAATCTTTTTTGCTTTTAGTATAAACAAGTGATGCATTAAACATGGAGCCCACATGTGGAAATATAAAAAATACATGTGGAAATAGTAGTCCCCTTTTTTAAATATTTTTAGAAGCTTATCATGTTTTGGTTCTATTTATCTTTCTGTATTCTGACTTTAAGTCGAAGTAAGAACCGTTTAAAGTCGAAACCAAATAGTATTTGGATTTAGACCAATTAAAATTATTTATAGCAACAACGAGGGGAAAAATCAAGTTGACCAAGTTAACAATTGACTCGGCGGTCTCTGTCTCTGAAACAAGACTTGTCAATTTATATATAATAATAGATACACGAGTATACTACATTCATGATCTGAGAAGATTATATTCAGTACTACTTTCAGCTTATCATGTAAGGAAAATGCAAAACACATAGAACAACTCATACAACTGCATCGGAAAATTTGCATAACGCAAAACACAGGAACCAAGAATTCTCTACTTTAATTAAAACGGAAAAAAACAAAAGAAAAAGGGAGCACCGTGTTTAATACTAAAATGATGATAAATGTACTTAGGAATGGCATTTGTTTCCTCCAAAGTTGGAGCTAAATACGGTTTGAGGAGAAGTGCCTTTATCAAGTTTCATATGCATGAAATATTGCACAGATATAAATATTTGTTCACTATTATTATATACCTGCCCCAGAGCTGACCAGTTTCACTGAAGGCATCAGGAGGTACACCGCTAACTAGCAGAGGGAAACCTCTTTTGTTCTGTCAGAAGGTTACAGTTAGCCAATACAATTCTGCAACTAAGAACATATTCCAAAAGCATAACATTATTAGATTTTCCAACTCTTGAATTATACCAGAAAAAAATGTTTCTTGTTGGCCCAAACATCTGCACTGTGATAACCAACATAGATGGGCATGTCTCCCATTATACTTATTCCTTTACTCCTTGCATAATCACGAACTTTTTGCCATTGCCTATGGAACAAGAACTGTTGTGCGATAAATATGTCAATCTGTAAAGACGAATATGTTAATTGGCATTCATGAGATCAGATATAGAGTAAAATGTGGAAAATTGGAAATAAGAGCCTGTAAGAAAGTTTAGGTCCTAAGATCTTACAAATTCCTTTCTGTTTTGGTAAATTTCTTCCAAAGCTGCAAGATGGCGATTCTTTAAAGGTTCAGGCCAGTCATACCAGCTCATTGTGTTCAAGAAGTCGTCAATTGCAGCAAAATACGATGCATCCTCAAGCCAACCTACACAATTATGAAACATGCACAGCGTAACAGGAGCACACATTCAGGGACTCAGTGATCAGAAAGCAAAACCTTAGAACATTAGCATGTCACTGAGTTCTGCAATACATGCATTTGAATGTTTCTATCATCCAATATTTCAGAGAACATAATTCGAGCACTGGATAAGAATTCTAAGTAATGAAATTATAATAACAGTTAGGGTTTATTATATAACTCATTCCGGATGCCGGATGCCGGAGCAAGGAACCTTCTATTTAGGATTGATCAAGCAAAAGCAAAAAAATTTACTTCCTCTCTTTTCCAGGTTCCACTTAAACAAGGAATTAGATGCCTAACTCCTACCATTTACGACCCAAATTCAAAAATCCCTTGTCTAGGCAGCCAACTCTTTAAGTTTCCTCTTCCACTTCATAAAAGAGACAAATTGAATCAAGTACATAAATCTGGCATATTAAACCAAAAAACATAGCATTTCACGATTGAAGACATCAGAATTCTCCTGGGTAAACTTAGCTCGTCCTCTCCAGGTCAAATGTTCTCCTGGCACCCCACTTAAGCAGGTAATTTTACACCTAAACTACTAATGTTTACAACCCAAATCTAAAAAAATTGTCCAGGCACCAAAGTCCTTCAAGATTCCTCTTCCACATCACAGATCAGTACAACAAACTGAATCAAATAGATATATCTGGCATAATATTCTGAAAAATGTGCATTTTATGGTGGAAGACATGGTAATTTTCCTGGGTAAAATAAACAGAGAGCATGACATGAACTTTTGAAATCACAAGCACAGGATGGTCCAGGAGTCCAAGCGCGACTTGCTCACCTCTTGTACCATTTCATCCAAAAAGTAAAACCATATATTGTGAAGCATAAAACCTTCAATAAGAATGGTTATAGGTATTTGATTAAGACACTGAAATGCAAGATTTTAGATAATGACGATAAAATGCTAAATTCAAATATAACAACTTAATACAGGTGCATACAAACACTAATAAAAGTCACTTGTTCCCCACCTCTCACGGGATAATAATAATATTCCACTACCTTCAGGACTTCCATAACAAATATTGATTGTTCAGATCAGTATTCTTTCACTTACTTGCACGACATTCATTGGAGAAAACAAAGTACACTAGAATTAGTCCTAAAATGGAAACTCAATTTAGCCACCAAAAAGGTGGAAATCATATTCAAAAATCCCAAAAACTTTAAAATCATGGCCACTTTTCTTTCTTCTACAACCCTAAAAGACTTGAAAAACAAAAATAAGAACATCTCACCAGCAACATCAGGGTCTTTACGAAAACCTTCAAGCTGACTTTTGAGTTCCCCCTTACCCAAGATGAGCCTCTCCGCAGCCTATGAAGATATTAAATCTCTATGATAAGAAGATTTTGTGTAACAACAGGCAAAACCAACAATAAGAAAAGGATGGTGATATTTGAGAGAAACCAAACTTCTCTGCACGTATTTGCCCAGATAAATTTAATGTTTCAATCTATATCTATTTATGTGTTTGCATGTGCTTACACCCCTCCATTTATGCAAATTTCAAGAAAACACATCTACATCTGTATAGTCAACAAGACAATGAGAATATTCTTCCTATCATCGAACCCCAGATCAGAAAGTTAAACAGCCAAGAGAGGCTAGATTAATATCATAACAACCAACTAGAAAGTAGGTAATATCACTATATCAGTGATCGACTAAAGAAAGAATATAATAAATTATGCCAGAGCAACAATAAACAACATTGATTTCTCTTGTTTTACTTCAACAAATGCTAGAGCTGCATCCTTTCTCCTAAACATGCCTCCTTTTTGTATTAGTTTGAACTTTTTGCCAACAAAAGCAAAATATTATAAGGAGGAAAGGGAAACATTTACAGGGTGCATGGACTTAGCAATAGATAAAAGGTAGAGGCTGTCTATTAAAACTTTTACTTCACTTCTCTTGCCATGTTCCGAATAATTTAAAGCAAGCCCACCATCATCCTTTGAATAAGAACCCAACTCAAATCAATTCAAGTTCATCATAATTTTTCAACTGCTACACCTATTCACATTTTCTAATTGGTTCGTATTCTCTCTTATCTTCAACCATGGTCCACGACTCTATATTCTGCTGGTTCACAAGTTACGACCAGTTTTTTGACCAACATATTATTTTGCAGGTAATATTCAAAAATTGTAAAACCGCACAAGAATTATGTGTCTGTGTGTGCATGTATGTGCGTAAATATATACACAAATGATTAGTCGCATATTGTGCACAATGTTAATAATTAATTTTTCTTTATTAAATTATTATTAGTAGTAGTAGTATTATCTATGTATTGGTTTATATTTAATTGTGCAGGAATTTAGATATTTTTGTGTAATATGCTTTATTTGGAGAGGAAGCGTAAAATTAATGTCAATTTCAAGAATGGAAAAAGAACCCAAGAATATCGAAGAGATTTAATTATGTTATGGAAGGAAAGTTTTGCAAATCTTAGAACCCTATTCCTATAAATACTTTCCCATAATTTCAAAGCGAGGGTGCTCTCTCTTAGAGAGTCTTAGTTATATCTCATGCTTTCCTATTCTCCATTTTTCTTAGCCGTTCAGCAGCTTCTAGTTTTCATACTTTCTTCCCTGTCACCTATTGCTTTTGAGACTAAGGGATTACTCTGTTCATGTTTATTTTTGCAGCACCTCTTCGTAATAGATTTCTCTTGATATTATATTATTCAGTTTCAGTATTTATCTCAGCTTTAGTTATTTTTCTTTTTGACGCTTGCACCCATTAAGTAGTTATTTAAGTTAATGAAGCTTTCACCATTTTTTCTTGAATCTGGTTGTTACACTCAAGTACTTTTACATTCTTATTTAAAGAGAAGTTTACATGTTCTCCAACACATTATTTCTTTCCAATTTAAAAACTTTCTATAGTTTAGTAATTCTAATTTTCAAATCATTCAATCTTCTCCGTTATTTTCTAATTCTCCTGAAATAAAATTAAGGATTCATGAAAATTCATGTGGATCGACTTGTACTTGCCCCGTCTACAATTGTACACTGTGCACTTGCAGTATTTTAAAACATCAATAAGTTTTACCAAATACTAACACAAAAATAGTAGGTCTAACTACGTGTATTCCAAATATATAGGGGAAGTAATCATAGAATTGATTCGAATTCAGAAATAAAGGGTATGTTAATGATTTCCAAATATGTTTGACAGCAGTTTAACGAAATTTTAAGTTGTAATCAGATGCAAGGACTTGTGTCATTGTCGTATAGGACCACATATATGATTTCCATTACCAACATGATACCTGAGAGATTCTTAGAAGCTCTTATTACAAGTTTGTACCTTAATTTCATTATCATGTCACCCTTCTAAACAAGCAACTTATTACTACTTGGTTAAACATGTAACAAAAATCATCCTTAGCATTAATTGCACATGAGACATCTATCGATTGCATCCTTTCTATCTGCAGTGGTTCTATATGTTATTAGAAATCTAGACTTTCCGGCACATAGTCTTCTGTTCTTTCATTCACTAATAATGACGCATGCAAACAAAAAGGGCTCAAGGTCATGGAGGCATTAGAGCAAAGGTTTGGTTGTAGTCATATTATGTGCTGACGTCATAGATGCTGGTAATAAAATAGTTCGCCTTTGTGGAAGTTATCAAGTTGAAATTATTGACACTTTAGTTGAAATAAGCAAGAGAAGTAACCCAAGATTAGAAAAGGAGAGAATATTCTGAATCAATTTCTTTCATAATTCACACGAAGCAAACTGAATTATGCACATAAAACTGTAGATTTCATTCGATGAAAACAGAGAATATGAAGACAGGTGCATACCAAAAAAGAGAGGTAAAGAAAAAAGAAGAAGAAAAGAATATACTAATTCAACACAAAGATGAGAAGTAGCGAAAGTACATAAAAAGTACTCTCTTCGTTCCAAAATTCCAAAATTAGACAGACATTTTTGTTTTAATTCAATAACATTTGTAAATCCTATAATTTCACATGTGATGTAAATTTGTAAATATATCAAAATATAAAAATTTGTATTCTAGAGTATGTTGCATATAGTTTATGATATTTCACTTCAAACTTTTTAAAAGTAAAAGATTTCTCTTCAATTTTGAATTACAAGATTTTGGAAACCTATTTCTTGTGTACTGAAATGTATCCCAAATTTTGGAACAGAGGGAGTAAATGAGAACTGCAAAATTTTCACTTTGACTTTGTACCTTGGATATTAAAGGATCCTTAATATCAGCAACAGTTGAGTAATTCACACGTTCAATATCTCTGCAAGGATGAAAAATTACAAAGTCCAAAACCTGGGTCATATGAAGTAAACCGCATAGGATAGTGCCCCGTTAATTTATCAATTCCTCACATTGGTTTTGGAAGCTCTTCCTTAGTCAGCAAGCCATCTTTTACAAGCTCTTCAAGAGAGATCAAAAGTGTGTTACCACAATTTGCATCCTGAAGACAATATTTGAAATTTCCTAATAAGTGACTAAGAGAGAGATATTGCATTGGATGAATATCATAAGAACCTACTAACTATGGAAATTGTCCGTGGGATAGCTGAGTTGGTCCTCCTGTGAGATACCTTTCCTCTTCTTTTTTTTCACAAAAACATTGAGAAAAAGAGTTGCTTTGTCTTGACTCTTGACACTTGATATGAGCTAATATATTTTTGTGTTCCCTTTGGTTACGATCTGAGCTAAGTTTCAGTGCTGATAATTAATCATATTTAAGTTAAAAGTAAAAAATAAATTAGGAAGTAAAAACAGCATCAACTTTTCATTTTAAGATTATGAACTAAAGGAAGTGGGGCCACTATATGGAAAGGATAAGAAAAAGGTAATCTTACTTGACCAGAGTAGGGAGAACCCTCTTCGTTTGCCCTCCTTCCAGGAGGAACAAGAGGAAGAACCTGCATCAACAATACTAAAATATAATATAGCTCATGTATCTGAGGATTCACTTGGATAGCTTACACATCAGAGGATTCACTTGGATACTTACATGTACAAGCATTATATAACATAGTTGATATAGAATACAATTTTATGGAAAGGTAAAATTTCAAATGGATGTGAATTATAGTCGTGTTATGTTTATTCTTTTCTCTTTCCTTTTTTTTTAGGTCAAAACAAAATTGAGGCTTCCCGGTCCAAGGCTAGAACATCAGCCAACAAAAGGGGCAGCTTACCCACAAAGAAGAACAGCTTGCAAGAGTCGAACTCTCAACCTAATGACATGTTATCATTTTTCAACCTAATGACATGTTATCATTTTTAATAAACAGCAATGGTTGAACACTTATGGCAACAGCTGAAACATCTTCCTAATAGTAGCATACTAATTAGTTGTTTTTATTAATAATAATAATAAAAACTTACAAGTACGTTTGACCAACTTATTAATCGTTCCCAAACAGGCTCTAACTAGTAAGGAAGAGTATCCTCTTATAAACCCAAAACAAAAAAGTGGAAAACGACTGAGGATCAGCTATTGTGAAAGCCATTTTGCAGCTAAATTCTTTCAAAAACTTTAACAATTAACTTTAACAATTACAGTATAACATAATGATTGAAACATAAAAATACAAAGATTAAGCGCTTGTTCAGGAACTACTTTTAGATTTTCTTTTAACTTTTACATAAAATTATTGTTCAAAAATTCATTTGCTACATTTTTCTACTTAAAAAACTATGTAAAGTTATTTTTAGAAGTAAAGAGCCTTTTTTAAAAACATGATTTAAGTCAATTTTTGAAGTATTATTGCAACTTTAAGTGGAAATCAGAAACCAAAACGACAACTTGTGACTAAAATTAGAAGTTGACCGAAATTTAAGTTAAAACGGGTTCGGTATTAATTTTTATTTAAAGGCAGAAGTTTAATGGAAAAAAAAAAGTTAAAAAGTGTTCGGCTGAAAATGACTTTTTTATTAAAATAAATTGCAAGATTACTAAAATAAACACTACCAAATAAATTTTAATTTTTGTTTAAAGGTAGTATTATCTTTATATTTAGTCAAACATTCGTCTCCAAAAAAGTCAAAATCCAACTTTTTAAAAAGCAAGAATTTCTTATTTCTTTTATTATGACTCAAAGTTCAAAGTTAAACATAAAAAAAGTTGGAAACAAAAAAAAGTAACTTTTGACCAAAAAAAATAAGTAAAAGAACACCCCTAAAAGTTTATACAAAAAGAAGACTTTCGAGTGAGAAATCACTCTCATCGACTAGAAAGTGAAAACTCCATTGGCTTGATTCGAAAATTATGGGTACATTTTTAAAATGATCGTTTTTAAAAGACATATTTTATATGATAAATATTTTCATATTATCAAGCTAGTTGGAATTGTGGAACAGCAATTTGTTTTATAAAGTCTAAAAATAAAAATATATCTCTATAAATATAAAACCAAAAAAAGAAGGTACACAAGGAGTGAGGAGTATTTCTTAAAACTTTGATACTGCATACATAATGAGAATCAGAATCAGAATAGAAATGTAAAAATGTACCTGCCAAAGGGAGCAACCAGCATCGTGAAGCCAATCAATGAACCGAAAAGCCTGCTCGCCGAGGTCTCCAATGCCGTAAGGACCGGAAAACGAGGTCGGATGGAGGAGGATTCCGGCTCGTCTCCGGTCATTGGGATCAGCGCGGGGCAAACAGTCGGCGTAATCCACCGGCAAGTCCTCGCCGATGGCGGGGAGAGTTGAAGAGGTTAGTGATCCGTTGAGAGATGATATGGTAGGGAATGATTTTGGGGATTTGGGATTGGATAAGGGTTTAAATAGAGGGGGGAAGGTGGATTTCAAACTGGGTGGAGAGAGACCGATGATGAGCAGAGGCGAAGATAGAGTTGAGAGAAAAGTGCTTATTGCCATTAATGAACTTAACTGAACTACTCTTTCTTTAGCTGCTGCATCAGTGAAGATGTTTCATCAGTGGTGTAATGTGAAGTTGAAGTTGAGTGTATATTGAGAAAAACGAAAAAGGAATGGTGCAGAGCCCAAATAACAGGGGAAGCAAGCATGTGACTGCACTTATTTATTTCCCGCAACAACGGATGGGATTTTTCATTTTTTTTCTCTTTTTTGTTCATTTTTTTTGTTTTCATTTTGTGTGTGTGCGTGTTTGTGTGAAAATTGTATGCCAGTTCCGTTCCGTTAGATACTTAAATGTTTTACTAGACCGTTATGCTTTTTTTTTTTTATTTGTTCTAAAATTAGAAATATCAATATTATGGTATTGAGTTTTTTAAGGAAATGAAAAGAAAATATTATTTTTTAAGGATAGAAAAGAACAACATTGAATAGAAATTTAGTGTACCTCTTTATCTAACTTTTCTCTCCATAATTGGCAAGATTATGATAGAAAACTAATAAAAAATTCACATGATATAATGTCTATACTAGCCCTAAGTTATAAATACAATAAAATCTAATATTAAGGATAAAATAAATATTTACCATATAACTTAAGTTTTCTTTTGCTAAATTTATTTTACTAAACTTAGTGACAAGACTAAGGAAACCATGTAAGTTTTCTATTCTATTATTTTCTATTTATTAAAAAAAAATCTTTTTTTTCCTAGTCGAAAACTCAGTAACATAGTGTAATAGCAAATCTTATACTCCCATCCATCTGTCCTAAACTATTTGTATCTCTAGTCATATGGAAGTTTTCACTTTGACTTTACACGGTTTTTAACCTGAAGATGGAATTTTGATTAAAATATTTATATCATTTTCTAAAATAAATTATAAAAATTAAATTAATTTGAAATGAATAAAAATATTAAAAATATTTTAAAAAGAAGTTTAAGATAATGTGATGTGACATAACTTAAAAGTTTGAAAAGTCATTTGAATAAATTAAGTTATCAACTCCAACAATGACCCTACTTCCCATTTCATTGACCATGTGACCCATATCCATTTTAATATAACCATTTAAATGTGAAAATTCCTAAAATTATTTTTTTAAAAATTACAAGGCATTTGCAGTCTATTACATTAATCCATGAAATATATCAAACTACAAAATATAAAATTACATGACTTCTATTTTAATATAAAGTCCTACCAAAACTTTTCACAATAAAATTGAAAAAAATAATAATTAAAAGTTATCGAAATATAACTAGGAGTGTAAATGTCAAATATGAATATGAATATGCTTATCTATATTCGTATTCACTTAATATGAATAAAAATACATATAAATGAATAATATTCATCTATAATACCAAATATGAATACAAATGTCAGATATAATAATTTGTTTAATAATTCAATAATGTTTTTGTAATATATGATAAATATACTTGCACTCAACAATGTAAGCAAACTATCTCACAAATTGAAATATTTATTCAACTGTAATTTCTCAATTATATTAGACCATAAACTTTACATAATTTTACAATTTTCAAATATTTATTAAAATTATGTTTTCAAACTCAGGGCGTTAATCAAATCGAAAAGGTCAAATATGTGATATGATCGTTACTAGCGGATGATGTCATTATTCTATATATATTTTATAAATATGCATGTATAATTATTATCAAAAATTATATTTTAATTTATATTTATCAATCTTATAATTATGCTCATTTTAAAAACTAGTACATAATATAAATGTTTCCCTTTTCTAAATATAATATATAAATTTTATTTTTAAAAGAGAGAAAATGTACAAAACTTAAAATAATAAACTATAATAGAAGTAGTTAAACCAATGAACTATCGCTAACTGGTTGAAGGAGTCAAACAGTTTAATCGAGGATTCACTGTGTCAAAACTGATTTCAAAGATTAATTGAATTGGTGATATAATCGGTCGACGGTCCAATCAGTCAGACAGACCGGTCCAATTCAGATTTTAAAACATTAATAGGAATATAAAATGAATATTATATATATAATTCACTATAACTAACAACTTTAATTGGAAACAAATATTACGAATACAAATATGTATGTAATGAACTATAACTTATTTTTATATTTATATTCACTAATTTTATATGTATATATTCACAATCTATTTTTTAAATCCAAACATAAAAAAGACGAAAGAATATAAGAAAGTAGAAGGGAATGTAATTTTTCCCACTATTATACTATGTATAGCACAGTCTTTATAACCATTCCCACTAGTTTTTGGTCGATTCTGGGATGGGCCTTTCGTACTTAAATCCGTACAGAAAAAAGATGCACATTCTCATATATAAATAAATTCAGGCGCACGATACACATCAGTTTTCTCGCTGTGAGTAGGGATGAAATTTCCCTTTCCCTTATACTTGTATCTACTCGTATAAGATTCCAAACTTTGATAACGCAACTAGTATTTCTTTTACTGAATGTCACGGTAGTATATATTGTTTTTTTGTGAAAAAAGTAGGGATGAAATTTCCCTTTCCCTTATACTTGTATTGTGTCTACTCGTATAAGATTCCAAACGTTAAACATTTTTCACAAAAAAACAATATATACTACCGTGACATTCAGTAAAAGAAATACTAGTTGCGTTATCAAAGTTATATGATTAATGCGGATAGAATATCTGCACAATTTATCCATCATTTCATAACCCTTTAATCCCTATATTATCCTTTTTCCAACATCTGATAAGTACAAGCAAGTCACTTCAATGTTGAACATTAACACGCTATCCTTCCTGGAGTTCACTTAAGAAGAGAAGAAAAGAAAAAAAATATTTCTTTTGCATGTCTTGCAGTTTTTTCGGGGAGGAAAAAAAAAATGAAAATGGGAACAACACATTTTCTTTCTCTCTTTCAAATGATGAGGAGATTTGGAAAGATGGTCTTTTTTAACTTCTACAGACTATTCATAATACCAACTTTTGTATCGATTTTCTTCTCTTTCCATAAACTCCTAGACATTTAGTTTCTTTTCTCATATTTTCTTTTCTTCTCGTTAAAAACTCTCAGGGTATAAGTGAACTATGGTGCATAACATGAACTGTTTTGCAAGCATGGATTGAACTAGTGTTATGCACCGTATAACAATCCTACTACTGTTAACTCTAGTAGAGTTATGCACCACATGATAAAACCTTTACATGGAGCATCGCACAAGTTTAGCAAGCAACATGAACTGGTTTTCGGCAGAAGAGTTTATCAGAAGGCATAAGATGAAAAAAATACTCCAAAGGAAAAGCTCCATAAAGATTAGTCCGTGTATTTGATACCTAAAAGAGTACGTACAAACCATTGAGCTCATGATTGTCAATTATTGTCGAGAAACATGGATTGAGATGACAATCAATCCATACATGTATAAATGAAATAGACTTATGGAAGAAAAAAGGATCACTACTTATGTAAGATTAAATAGGTTCATGAGATCAATCATAGAGTATTAATAGGTCTCCTAAGTCCCAAATGATGCAGAGAATTAAAGGGTCCTGTAGGAGATAGCAAAAGCATACGCACGAAAAGTTTTTTTCTTTTTTTTTTTGTCATTTTTATATAATGACAACTCAAGCTCCCGTTTCATGCGCTTTTGGGCAACTTTTCCCGTGGGTAGAGTAATGCTCAAAGGACAAAACCTACTGATCACTCGCCATTTTGATAAGTAGAAAGAATTGAAACTATATACACATTTAACAGATGCAGTTTTTGAATTAGTAAGGTGTTAACAAGAAGGTAAACTCATGATAACGTTAAAATAAAGTAACTATAAGCTTATTTGGATTCTCTGGAGTTTGTATTTATGAAGATTGCATATACAAGATTTATACATATAAGTTAGCAATAACCAGAACCACTTTTAAATATGAACTAATCAAGTGACTTCTTATAAAATTAACCTAGTGTTTGCCTGATTATTATGGAATACAGGGGGATATTAAAGCAAACAATTTGAAAGGTCACTACCTTTCTTTGGATATGATAAAAAAGCTGCAATATCATATGAAAAATGCACTAGTTTCCAAGAAATAGTACTAGTGAAATATTTAAAAGTCAATGGTTTGAAGAACGCTTCCCAAATAACAAAATTCAAAGGCTCCTGCAGTGCAATTCATTTTCTTCTTAGAAACTAAAATAAGTTTCTAAAACCATACCTCTGCAGAATCAATTGTAAAGTCAAGGGACCCCTTTGTGTGATCTATGCATAGTTTTCAAAATCATATGATACACCCTATGATACGATATGGTGATAACTTTGATACACCCTATTTCCTATTTCTGTATTGTTCGGTACAATAGAGGGACGAGTAACACAAAGATGACCACTCATGTAACCTTAAAAAATAAAAGAATAATGGAGTATTATAATGGAACTCCTTCCTATATCCTATAACATATACAGTAGAATTATTGTACGATAGTAACATGTTCACATGAAATTCCTTTGGCTCTACCTATAGCCTCTTATTACCTATTGTTAAAGCTAAAAGCTATAGACTTCTATCTAAGGGTAGTTCTAGTTCCTTTTGGTAACAATACCTCTCTGTGTATTTAAGGATAATTTCCTTCTGTCACAATACTTCTTTCCAAATAATCCATATAGATGATAAACATATGAAATAAGCAAGTTTCTTGAATGGCTACGGAATGCATAGTTTAGCATGCACATGCTACAAAAGAACTGTACAAACAAATCAATCTCCTAACCGATTCCGTTGCTGGCAATACATGCTTGAGTCAGAATGATGATTCAATGTATAACTGTTAGTTGGGTTGCCCCAGACTCGTATAAAAATTTTGAAGTAAAGTGGGATATATGCCAAGTGAGAATGTGACATCTCTAAGAAAAAATTTATAGCAGCTCATGCTATACTTGTCAGAATCGTGCAATTTGAAGTTTGAACCATCACGATTATGGTAGGTTGCTTACAATAAGTTGCTCTTCTTTTAAATGTTGACTCCAACATTGGTCGAAAGGACTCACTAAAATTGAATCACATATCCTTCAGACTTTCAAGGAGATCTATCTCAAACAACTAAAGCAAGAATTTCATACTCCTTTTTTGTTTACAATAACTCATAATCCTTAGAAAAACATAAAATTGATGAAAAGATTTATCAAAATACAACATTTATTGATTTAATATGCTGAAAAATCTTTGTCCATATATTCTTATGCAAAATTATTCAGTAACACAAATAAACAAACACATTGTAGACATTATGTCATCAATATATACTTATCCATGTCATCACTGAAAACTTATACCGAGTAAGACAATTTTAGCATGGTCATTTTGTTCAAACAATTTACATATCAAAAGCTAGAACGAACATTAACTACAAAATTCCAAACCTTTCAATTGTACTGATTATGCGCAGAGTTACGTCATCACGGCTAAGCTTGCCTCTTCCCACCTATGCTGCCATCCTACACGATGGTCACCAGATGGGGCTTGCAGCGGTTGCCATCACATACCGTGACGTTCCCAGAGAGATCATGTCGATATTCTGAAACTCCACAATCGGTGTGGGGAACGACACCGTGGCCGTTCATACTACGGCACATCCAAAGCCTTCTTCCTCTCTGCTTTATTCACACGATCATGCTCTGCCTTGATGAAGAAGAGAAAGGAATCAATATTTTACGTTATGGAAGACACAATTGTAACTGATAAACTCCGTTAAGAAGAGCAATTAATGAATTAATTGAAACAGTCTGGCCGACGGAATTAATTGCACGGTAATTGCGGCACCGAAATTTTAGATCTCGAGCAACAAATAGAAGCACGAAACAGAAAATAATAATGAAGACCAAGAATCAGAAGAAGAGAAGAATTTCATCGTCCTCAAATTCGTGACAATAACGAATTTTCTGGCATTACATTTACCTGCCATAATTGAGATACCTGAAGAAAATCAATCGGACCGAACTGAGATCCAATTAAAAAAAAAAGAACCGCACCAATACATTCATAGCAATTGCAAACCCGTCCTTACTTTTTTTCCTTAGTCTCTCTTTATGTATAATATAGATTTTATTTTTCCCTTCTACATTTAAAAAAAAAAGGTATGTAATAGTTTTGAAGTACCGTATATCATAATTACTTTGGATATTGAGTAATTAAACAAAATTTAACTAGTTCAAATGGTTGATCCAGAGACACAAAAAGATCCTTTTGAGAACAGGGGTTGCACATTTCCCACATGATTTGACAGTTAACGTCATTTACTACCTGAATTATTCATCATAACCATGGCTATTAGATATGATTAAAAGGCAACTAAATCATATGGTGTATTGGCATGATCAATGTATCACACATATCGCTTAGGAAAGCACATGATTCATACAATAATAATATATTTATGAATCTTTTGGAAGAAATATTTTGCTATTTAAAGTATTTTAGATATTGATTACGTACTTATATCAGTTTTTAGGACGTAACAATAATTTGCAACTCATTTTTACATTGAGACAAGCTAATATGCTTGATTGTCCAAGAAACTTCGTTATTTATATGCTTAGTGGTCTAATTGTTACATAAAAGTCAAGCCAATATGCTTCCATAGAAATATGTTTGTCTTATATGTGTTTAATATAGATTATCAAAATTTTCATTTATACTTGAAACACAACGTGGGGAGTTTCATACTTGATACGATTACAATTTAACAACTAGGATCATAATTTTATGTAATCATAATTGATGTGAATATAAACAACACATAAGGGATAAATGATCATGAACAAATTGTGTAGCAAAGGTGCAAATAAATGCTTGGAGAAACGAATGATTACAAAATTCATTTTAAGTATTGCATGCAGTATTGTAGAATCAATGCAAATTAGGGTGAGCAAGTACCAACCTAGAGGGTGCATATATGTCAAGACCAGGAAGAATAAGGACTGATTGTGTGAGAACAGAAACATGAGACCAAAGGAAAAGAGAGAAGGAAGAAGGCTACATGTGAAATGCTAACACCCTTTCAGTCCTATAGAATCTAGTCTTTTATTATCTTCCCCAAGAAGTAATAAGTTTCTTCTCCACTGATTGCTATCAGCCTTATTCTTCCCCTTTTCTTGGTCATATACTTCAAAAATTTCCATTAGTGTATCCCCTTATCAGACCACATGAGTGCACCCAAAAAAAAAATCAGCAAGATGGAAAAAGCCACTCACCTGCCCCTGCTTCATAGCATCCCTAGAAGTTAACTTGAGCATTGACATTTCTTACTCCCACAACTTTTAACTTCATGAAACTAACTTCATGAAGCCCTTATTTACATGTATTACTCAATAATACCTCAACTTCCATCCTTTAGCAAAGGGTCCTTTCCAATAGTTGGTGGAGACTGTCCGGAGTAAGGCAGTTGCCAAGCTATATGTGTTGCTTTGTTATAAGTGTTGCTCTCTGCTGTTATGTGTTGTTATAGTTAGTTAGAGGTGTAGGATAGGAGTGTTCGGTGTATAGGATAAGGAGCACCATAAAAACATGATGTTGAGGTGTAGGATAGGAGTGGTCAGTGTTCGGTGTATAGATCTTAAGCTTAGATCATTCAGCTTAAGATCTAAGCTGAATGAAATGAAACACAATTTCCCTCTCAAACTCTCTCTCTCTCTAGCTCTGTCTTCCCTCTCTCTCTCTTTCGGATATTCTTTCTCTCTAAATTCTCTCCTAACCTTCTTCTCTCTGGCTGATCAACCTAATCAGACCTTCTCAGGCCTGACAGAGACAAAGGTTTGCTAACTAATTCAAAGAAAACAAAACATTGACAAAAATCCAAAAAGCTTGATAACTTGTATATTAAACTTTTTGCCACTTGTATTCCCTCCTTGATACTATTTGGAATTTTTGGGTGATGTTTGAGAGGGTCTCAAAAAGCAGGGATTAAGAGAACTTAAACATAAAACTGAGGACTTGGAATGGAAGAAGGCTGCTGAAAAATTAGTAGAATTGGGGCCAAGAAACAGAAGAAGACATGCTAGACCAGTAGAGGCTCCGTTAACTATTAACTGTTACATAGAAACTCAGAACATAAGCACAATTAAGAGATAATTTAAGACTATAGGGACCCAGATAACAAGTGAAACATAGTGGATAGAGGAGAAGCTTCAGAAAAGCATTCGCATTGACATTCAAAATCAAAAGAATGAAACTCCTAAAATGGGATCTCTTTTTATGTTGTATCTAAATACAACATAGAAAGAGATCCCATTCTTAGAAGGACCTACTTTTTTTAACATGACAGAAATTACTTCTATCCCTCTTATTCATATCCCCTTTTTTTTCTCTGTCAGCTCCTTCCCTAAGCTTAATATTAGAAAAGTCTAACCTTTAATTTCCCTTGCTTTCCCAATGCTTGTCTGCTTGGTTTCTTTAATATACTGACAAACTTCTAAAGCTTTAGCTCTTTTGAGTGCTGGAATTGCACTCAATAGAAGAAAATTTTCAATGACTCTGCCAAGGCTACATATTTTTGAGTCAAGTACAACTAAGAAAGAGGAAACTGGTAACATTCACCTTAAAGAAATATTCAACTAGAAGGATGCCAAACAAATATGACAAAATGATTCTAAATTTTATTAGAAATTGTCTTGGTGCAAAACTGACTAAAATTTAGTTATAAAACCCTAAAAGTAAGCTAAATTATGACATGAAAATTGATTACAAAAGGTACGAAATAATAAATAAAATATTTGTGATGAATGCAGGCAACTTCGAATACATTAATCTGTCATAAAGGTCAACTGCCTAACAATCTTAACCAAATATTTACTCTTTTTAACATGAATAGTATGTTCTCTCCTGGCATATTAACAAATGGACTTGATCTTTATCGTCATTTAGATGCTCTCTTCTTAACATGTGGATTCTTAAAGGCTTGAAGTATCACAAAAAATTCTCAGCATTTTTTTTTACCTTGAATGTCCCTGTATTTCACAGCACAATACTCAGGATGCACCTAGTTCAAGTGATTATCCGATGCCAAAGCTGAGACCACCTGCCAATAGAGCTATAAAGTTAGTACTGTAAATGAATTTAGCATTCGAACATCAATTCTCATGCAGGAAACAACTGAGTTTGTTATCATCTAACTCTGAACTAATGGGGTCAACTTCTACAATAAATAATTAACTTAAATACGGAGTATTTAATATTTCCTTTGATGTATAATCTTGGCCTGCTAATTCTTGATAGAGCAAATAGTACTAATGTATCTTTAGTTGTTTTAGTTACATCCACCAGGTGAGAAGTCTTCAAAATACTCCTTCCTTATTTTCCTTTTTTCTTTGTTCCAAAATTAGAGATATGTTTTCTATGTTGAATGATAAATAACATAAAGTTCCTAGAATGGCACCACTATGTTCACCATTACAAAATAGCATGACATCATCTTGGTTCAATACAATACAATATATATATATATATATATATATATATATATATATATAACTCAAAATTTGTCTTTCAAAACAATCGCTTTTTATATGTATCTCTAGTTTTTTGAAGGAGGAAATATTAGATAAGCAGTATTAACTCACATATGTGGTTTTAAATTAAAGATAAAAACCAAATAAACTGCAAATTTTAAAGGGAAAAAAAAAAGAGAAAAATTTCCTATCCTATAAAGGATGTCTTGGTCCATATTTCCAACGTCATTGTTCAGATGATTTAAGCACATAATAGATAGCATATTCTAATAAAGACAATATCAACTAAAAATTGTTTTATGATACAATTTTAAATTACATAATACATTATTAAAATTTCATCCAAAACCAGATGCTCATAACCCTAGTTATAAGAATCGCACAATATGCGATACATATTGTAAGATTCGATATAATACACAAATGACTCAATACATATTATAGGGCATATAAGAATTATCATATTATGGGGCAAGTACTGTTACGATACAATATGATTTGATTCATACGATAACGATACATTTTACGATTATTTTGGAAGTAATATCAAGCTATTTAGTGTATTTTAAATACCATTTACCTATGTATAAATTCAATGGAATAGTTTATAATGCATTTTAATCTTATGACAAGCTAATATGCTAGATTGTGCAATAAAATTTATTATTTATTTAAAAAATAGATCAGTAGTCCAATTTTTACATTATAATCAAGCTAATATGCTTGTTTGGCCAACAAGTTCTGTTATAAATATGGCCAAATGTATATTATCACATTTTACATTTAGTTTGTGTATCGTACAAATGATTCACAATATGATACACGAAACACGATACGAGGATTTTTGATACTCAATATTTTTACTATCTAATAACTATGGATATAACAACTATAACATCCCCCCACCCCCTCTTCTTCTTTTATTATTATATTAAGGCTAAAAAAACTCTATCAACAAAAAGCAATCTTATAATTAATATAAAAGTAGATCTTGCTAGAGAATAACAGAGCGAAATATTATTTATTTGAGATATCAAATAGAACACAAAAAATTAAAGATTACCTAACAGAACATTTCAAAAGATCTGCCACATGACCACATAAAAATCGTTTGCGACATTTGAAAGCATCCCTTTAATTCCATCATCAAGAATAATCCTTAAAATACAACTAGTTCCGCCAAGCTCCTCGAATAACAAAATCAGTATTTCATATCTTAGTTGCTCGAATATTTGACAGCAGTTCCCTGGCTTCGCCTATGTAACCTGAAATGCGAAGACCATCGATAACAGCCCGTTTGGCAGATCTTAACACCCTCATGTTACCACTCAAACAAGAAAGCAGGAGCTTGGATGCACAGCGAAATCTTCTTTCTAAGCAAAGATTGTGCACCAAGGAGGTATAAGTAAAAGAATCCTTCAATTCCATCAACTCAAATAATTTCAATGCATAATCAATATATCCAGCTTTGCACAATCTATCTATTAAACAATTGTAAGCAACCAAATTTGCAGTGAAGTCCATTTGATTCATATAGCTCATATGTCGTTTTGCCCCCTCAATATTACCCGCCTTACACAACCCATCAATAAGAATTGTATGGGTGTACATGTCACATGCCATACCTTCTTTTTCTATCTCATCCAATAACATATAGACCTCTTCCAACTTACCCTCCTTACAATACATATTAATCAGAGTGTTGTACGACACCATATCAAGATCAATGCCATTTGAAACCATCTGCGCAAAGCATATGCTAGCATCTTTTACCCTACCAGCTTTAACTAAAGCAGCAATGACTGTGCAGTACGCAAAGGCATCAAATGTATATCCATTCAATTTCATCTCACGGAAAATCTCAAGCCCTTGCTCAAATTTCTTAAATCTAAAACAGCATTTCAGTACTGTAGTATAAGTAATGGCATTAGGCACACGACCTGACTCCCCAAGCTCTTTGAGAATCTTTCTTGCTGCCCCAAGCCTACCTGACTTGCAAAGCCCACTAATAAGAATATTGTATGTTACTATCTCCGGAACAAATCCACATCTTTGCAGATTCCTGAATAACATAAGGGCATTATTGATATACCCATTCTTGCATAGGCCATTAATCATAATGTTAAAAGTGGTGGAATGAGGAGCAAGATCATTCAGCATAATATCTTGAAGAACCTGATAGGCCTCATCAGGTTTTCCTAATCGAAAAAAGCAATGCATCAAAGTGTTGTAACTCCAGACATCAGGGAGGATACCTCTCTGAAGCATTTCATCAAACAGATCAAAGGATCGTGCCAATAAACAACGCCTAGAGGCACCAGCAATCAAAGAATTATATGTGATGACATCAGGCTGTATACCAGCTTCTCTCATTCTATGAAGAACTGAATAGCCAGCATCAAGGCCAATAAAACGACAATAGGCAGCAATGAGTGTGTTGTAGCTTACTAGATCTGGCAATACTCCTAATCTTATACCATCTATAATAACTGCTTCTGCTTTCTGCAATTGTTGAGCCTTACATAAAGAATCAATACAAATATTCAATAACTTGGTCGACAATCGTCTATCCATAGTTCTTTACATTTTACTGTAGACAAAGATCCCAACATGAGACCCAAAACCTGCACCATTTATAAAAAGCTTATATAAGACGCAATCCTCTTCCTGCACATTTCTTGTTGGGGGGAAAACATCCGCAAAATTAAGAATGACTTAACTAAGAATGAAACAACAATACAATGTTACCAACTAAAATATACCACCTCCGTTCCCCCAAAAAAAAAAAGAAGAAGAAGACATTTGATTGATAATAAGATTTGTTCAAAAAAAATAACAACATTTGCATTATTTTTTCTTTATAATGCTATATTTTATAAATTTTGTAATTGTAATCTTTTTTTATCTTATTTTTAATTAAACATTCGTAACAACAAATTTTGCGAGAAACTTTTCTTTATACATGTAATTCTTAGCCAAACATGCAAAATTAATATTTATGAAAAGTCCAAATGAACCAACTTCACCAAGAATTATGATCAACAACTTCACCAAACATCATAAACTTTATTAAATGAACCAACCTGGACTAAATCGAGGCGGTTTTCTCCATTAAAAGGTACATAATTAAAAAAAATGGCAGAACAGAAAATTTTTAACATTCAGGCAGTTTCTCGGTGAAAGTATCAATTAAAAAAGACTCAGTGTCAAACTGATCTGAAAGGAAAGAGAAAAAAGGGAAAATCGTACCCAAGAAACCCTAATCTGTTAACAGCAACAACAGCAGCAGCAGCCCTCGGTACATTTCTTCCCCGTAGACTCATCTCTTCTTCTCTCTGCCGACCTGACCTTCTCCTCTGTTTGGTCGGTCGACTAGTCAAGCCAGTTTGGCAGCGACATACTTGAGATTTATTAGCTCGTTTGGTTCGACCGAATCACGTTGACAATTGAATGAAATCGGAAACAATCTCGATGGGAACCGGAATGAATCTCAATATGTATGGTATGTTATTTTAGAATAATAACGATATTATGAAATTTTAGTAGAATGTTCTTCTTAAACTAGTGTGTGTGTCTATATATATATATATTATACATAATTCAGCAATAACTCATGCTTATCTTTTGTTTTATTTTTAATAATTTTAATCGTGTTGTTTTAATTAATTTAATTCACAATAAACATAAGTTATAACTCATTTTTCTTAATCTCTAACGAAAATTCATATATAATACGAAACATTTTTATTTTATATGTAATTAGTTATATATATATATATATATATACACACACACATGTCCGTATATAATAGGCTTTATTTTATTTTTAAAAAATAGGTTGAAGTTCTTATTTATATTGTTTGAAATTTACATTAATTTTAGATAAATTTAACCTTACAAACAAAAAAATAATTTAATATATAAAGGTCTACAAAGTTCTATATAATTTGGTGGTGTTTAGAATAGTTTAAAAAATTTTAAAAATGTTACTAATGAAAACATATTAAATTTGTGTTGTTATAACATGTGCGCACATCACAAAACTTGTATTTTCAATAATTTTGAGGCAAAATTTTACAATCTATATAAAGATTACCCTTAAATAATATTTTTTTGAACTTTCGTAGTTTTAGTTCATACAACTCTAATTGATCAAAAATTCAAACTTAATTTTTTTTTTTTACTAATTTTGATGTGAAATTTCATGATATATAGATTACTCTTAAATACAACTACAACTTTTTATAATGTCATAATTTCATTAAATTATAAATTTATTTTTAATTTTAAACACACGAAGTATTATTTATAAGTTGAGTATGCTATGTAATGTAATTAATTTTTTATAATAATAAAGGAATATCATGACATATAAGAGGATTTATTTACAAGTAATAAGGTACAAAAATATTTCCTATAATTTCCTTTACTTAATAATTTTGTTTATTATCGCGTTATATAATTTATATCCATGTATTATATTTTATGTTTTTAAAAAATATTGTCTTATATTTTTGGCATATTATGAAGAAAATTTCCTTACATAAAATTGGTGACCATATTCGATACACTTGGATTACACCTTAATCTATTGCTAAATGTTTGTTCGTAAAAAATGGATTACACGTGTGTGAAGTTGGAGCTTTTCCTTCCTTACACCTCAAATATTCTTTTTTACTTTTCTTTAATAAATCGTTTTAAGTTGTTGATGTTTTCTATTTGTCAAAGAAGGTTGAAAATTTTAGGTCTAGAAGCATTAGTTAAAGAGGAGGTAAAAGTGAAATTTATCCGATAAAAACTTTCACTTTTTATAATCGGTATCATTTTCTTTCTTTGAGTTTTTTTTATAGCTATTTAAAGTGTTTTTTGTGTGTTTCTTTAATAATTTTAATTGTATATCCTTGGCATATCTATACTCTTCAATTATCAAAGAATTGTGCTCATACTCCAATGGCAGATTTTTTATAAATTTGGTAATGATGATTTTTTGCATGCACTTATCTTTGCTTGTTGCGTATATGTGAAATATTTGGGGTAGTTATTGTGCGTGTGAATTTAAGCGGACGTCATTTTAAGTGCTTTTCCTTTATTTGTTTTTCATTTTTATTTTTTATTTTTTTGCGTCGAAACTGATGAGACATCTATATGGTCATAATTAATTTAGAATGGAGTATGAAATTACCTAAATTTATAGGTTTGCGTAATTTGATCGATCGAAACTAAGGCGGCAAACAAGTTGAGTCACAGTCGAGCTCAATTTTAAACAAATTTGAGTTAAGTCAGACCGATAATTTAAACGAACAAAATTTGTTGTTTAAGATCAACTCGCTTCCGAACACGAGTCTGTTCGCAAGTGTACTCGAACAGATCCGAACTGACTTGATCCGAACTTATTATATATTTGAAAAAGACAAAATTTATTTTTCGGTTTCGTATAATTAAATATGATTAAGCACTTTATTAATTAAAAAGAATAGATAATATTTTGTATTTGTTATTAGTCATAATTATGGTTAAACATTTTCTTAATTAAAAAGGTATCCATTTTCTAATTAATTAGATTATTCTTCATATTTCTAACTTATTAGTTATATTCGTTATTTTTTATTATATATTCTATATTATTAATCAATTATTCAAATATATATATATATATATAACATATTACATATTATTAATTTAGATGTAATATATTATATATTACATACTTTATAATAATATCGTTAAAACTTAAGTATTTAAATCAAATAAAAATTATAATTACATTATTTATTTACTAATACATTATTTATATTAATAAACTAATGGTAGATCTAAATTAAATTATGAGCAATATTTTATATTTAATTTGATTAGTGATGGTCACGATTAATTGATACATAAATTATTTTTTAAAATATAATATTTTAAACGACCTTTGTGTGGTTGTGGTGTTATCCTTTATCATTATGACCCCCTTATATCTGTTATTATTATTATTATTATTTTTAGCCGAGCTCATTGAATGAGTAGAAGAGAGGTAATCTGAAAGTACCTAAGTTAAAGAGGATAAGTCTCATACTTTCAGAAGGTAGCCCGAAAAGGGGTTATTTATATGTAGATTTAGAAGAGTATAATGTAAAAATATCTAACTTGTACACTGGCACTGACCTCTCAACAACTTGATGATAACTGTTTCTCTCTCTTTGCACAATTGTTATGTTGGATATTTGGTGTAACCTCTTTGAATCTGACAATTAAATTTATTGTTGCATCAAAGAGAAGTGAAATGCGCCAAGCTTCACATATGACCTTATATATTATTATTATCCTCTGTATTGTGGATAATAACACCCGTCTATATAATCTTTTATCTAAACTAATATGTGAGAATTAATTTCTGAAAATCAATATTATTTTCAGTTGCTTTCCAATGAAAACTGTCCTGTCCTACGAAATTTCTAACTGCAAATAAATGAAGATAACTTGGAAATCAAAGAGAATGTATCCAGAATTTTCTTTTAATTCAATTCTTTTTTTTTTCAAGGAATTTATTGGTAGAATAATATACTAGATATTAATTGATATATATAGAGACAATAAAAAAATTAAATTATAACTCATTTTTATTTGTGAATTAGACTAATCTAAACGACGTCATTTTGATTAGTTTAACTCACAATAATAATGAACTCTACATCATTTCCTTTAATTTTATATATATATAGCATAAGATCAAGATTGGTCCTTAGTCGGTCAATAGGCTTATATTTTGTGAGTCTTGACTTCGAAAACATCACCTTGCAAAAGGAAAACATTGATAAATACAATATCACATATTAAATAAAAAAAATAGTTAAATATTCAAATTAAAAAATATATCAATGCACCTTATCTAAATCACAGACCTTCACCAAAACACTACCACATAAGATGATAATATAAGAGAAAATTGTTGGTTCTGAGTTGTAATGAATCTGAGGTACGTGATAATTGGTTCTGAGTTGTAATGATTCTGAGGCACGTGATAATTGGTAACTAGAATATAACAAGTACGGAACAAAAGAATATATTGGTAATAGATCGAACTAAACTAAAGGATTTGAATTTGATATATGAATTGAAATAAAATTGAAGGGAAATATAAACGCGATAATCCGGAACAAAGTTTGATTTGAATTCTCAGTTCAAAAGATTTATTATTGACGAGCTAGAGCAATTACACCTATTAACGCATGTGATAATTGATTCTGAGTTGTAATGAATCTGAAATCGGGAATATGATATTTGTACTGAAAATCTAGCCTCTATATAATATAGCCAATCAATTTTACTAGTTTGTTTGCTTTTTCATATAAAAAGTAAGCAACACTTCTTTTAAATTTCAATGTGGGACAAA
This sequence comes from Centella asiatica, assembly GCA_014636745.2. Lineage (NCBI taxonomy): Eukaryota > Viridiplantae > Streptophyta > Magnoliopsida > Apiales > Apiaceae > Centella > Centella asiatica. Next base: position 18,194,699 of record CM025786.1, read on the forward strand.
ATTTTCTTCACATGAAAAATTAAATTCTCATACATTCTAACTCATTTCCAACAAAAACTACAATTAAATTGAATTGTACCACTACTACAAACCACATATCTTCGCCAAAATAAAACAAGTCTCGCAACATCTACTATTTCAAAACAAAACATGCACAAAGAAAAAGAAAAATGAAAATACAACAATTATCACAAGGAGCAGCTTCCTCCTATTTATTCATGTCCTTTTCTTTTCCTTTGTTATTTTCACTAGTTTTTTTCTCATTTGCTCTCGTATAAGCTTTGCAAGGTTTCATCTTCATTTGTAATTAAATGATCAGTCTATATCTCCTCTAACTTATGTTCATGTGCATCTATCACACTTCTATATTAAGTATATTAATCTAAAAATGAAAATTTTAAAAGTCATTTGGTATGGTCTTGATTTTACATGTCCTTCATCTTAACTTTATTTCTTTACTTTTAAAATTGTAAATATCACCTAAAATTTAAAAACTAACAAAATTTAAAACATACTATAATTTAAAATTCAAAATAACTTAACAAATTATATAATTTTTATTTTTAAACTTCAGTGTAATAACCTTTTAAATACTCATCATCTCAAATGGTCAAGAAAAAGAAATATTTTAATTTCTCCTCAAGATTATTATTCCTCAACATTTTCTATTTTATTATGAAAAACAATACTTATTACGATTTACTTATTCTCAAAAAATTTTTTTATCATACTAAAGTTAGTCAAGTACATATCCAAAATTTTCATATCATTATATGTTAATAAGAGCCTAAAAGTAAATCGTCTAAATTAATTAATTCAAAGTTAAATCAAAATATTTACTTCTTAATTTCACAAAATAATAACATTGACTTAATTTTAATACATTCAATCACATGCCATTGAAAAAATATAATATTAACTTTTAAAAAATCTCCTAATCACTATATATTACTTGAAATTAGATTTTTTTAAAATAATAAATTTACCCTTTTATATAAATTTAGGAATTTAAATAGATAGATACAACTATAATGAATTAATACGTCATAAATGAACAAAATAAATTTTCATTAAAAATAAATATTATTAAATTTACGTTATATAAATATGCTTATAACGTAAGAAAAATTGGCTCACCTTATGCTCAACCTTCCGCTGTAGTCTATATTATTTAGTATATTATTCTAGAAAATCAGTTCCCAAGAATCACATCGTACGTCCTCCTTTTATTTGGTACGCACCTTCCAATTTGACTTTTTTTATTTGTCTTCCAAATTAAATATATTACCTAAAATTAAAAACCAACAAACTTTATAAACATATTATAATATAAATTTTAAATATCTCAACAAATTATACTCCTATATAACTTTCATTTTAAAATTTCAGTAACATAACTCTTTGACTATTTATCATATCAAACTGGCAATGAAAAATTGTATTTTAGTTTACCCAAGAATTACTATTTCCTCAACATTTTTTCAATTTATCATACAAAAATAATATTTCTTATAATTTACTTATTAATACAATTAGTGTTAAGTACACATTTTAATTTTTTTATATTGTTATATATTTATAAGACTTTAAAAACAAACCCTCTAAATTAATTAATGCAAATTTAAATCAAATAATTTAGTTTTTAATTTCAGATAGATAACGTTAGGTTAATATATTATTTTAATACATTTAATCACATATATCAACGTAGAACACATATATCAATATAAAATAGATCAGAGAAACATAATATTAATAAAATCTTATGTCCAATAAATTTATTTTTTCAAATAAAATTTCATTAAAAATATTATTAAATTTACATGAGATAAATATCTTTACAATATAAGAAAAATTAATCTGCCTTGAACTACCTTCATCCCTTACCAACTTAAACCTAATGCTTCAAACATTCATCATTAGGTCTCTAGAAAATTTTCCGAGAGGTTATATTTCAAATCATTTTACAAATCTTAAAGATTTAGAAAGAGCCTGTGTTTCAAAGTCGTAATAATATTCAATCTTTTTCTTTTTATAGTAAAACAACTCAGAATTCGGAGTAAACCAGCCCTTACGGTAAACCCCAAGTAAATTTTTAGTATGCTCATTCAGCCCAAATCAACAAGTTGCATATATAAATACCATCAACAGACGCACAAACACAAAAAATAATTAAAGAATGACAAAGAGAATAAAAAAATTTGTCACCCCACATAAAGGTAGTAAATAAAAAAACAACTATTGCAAATAACAAATAATCATATATAACATTTCAAAAGTGGAATCTCAAGAACAAACATGTAAATACCAAAAACATTTATATAATAAACAAAGTTAGAACACTTGTATGGCATAAATACCTAGATTGTGGGTCGAGTGGAAGTGAAAATTTGTGTTTGAGAGGTTGAAGTTGTAACCCCTAATTCTCTCATATAACAAAATTCTTCTCTCGCTTTTATGTCGTATAGGATGGGTAATGTGATGTGTACCTGGTCCTTCGAGTTGACATGTAATTTTTATTTTATTTTAATCTTTTTTTTAAAGACACGTCATCTTTCTATTGCCACATAAACGAAAAAGTTAACATATGTTAGTAGTTAAACAAGAAAATTAATAACTTAAGTAGAATAAAAAATAGGTCAATAACTTAGCTCAAAACGACCCAATAATTGAGTGACTGGTAATTAATTTTTCCAACAATTTTAAATTATACAATAATTACATAGGATAATTTATTGATTTATTCCTCAAATTATTATGTTGATTTTGGTATAGATCCTAAAACAACATATTTGGTCAATCCTTCGACTAATTTTGTCATATTCCCATGATCCTTCTATCACATTTACATTAATATCCGTTAATTTTATTACTATTCTCAATTTTTTTTAAAATGCTAACGTGGATATTACATGTTTTGCCACGTTATTGTGTTTGACGTACTTGAAGTCAGTTTAATCTCAAGTCACAATTTTATATATAACTGAGTCGAAGACGAGGTAAAATAGGTAAGAAAATAAATTTCATATCCCATCTTAATATTAGGTTGGTAGTTGGATAAAATTATAAGGGCAAATATATAGCCACACCACAAAGCACTCCGGAAACAGGAGTTTTCATGTCGTTTTGATGAAATGCAACCAAAAGTTTTATTTTGTAATCAGCTTACGCAAGAGATAATATCTACATTTTCCCCTTTCTCATCTTTCCCGTGGGAGCTGCCCCAAGCAGCACAAACTTATACTTTCAAGTTCGTTATTTAAGAATTATCCCCACCGGAGTAATCGAATTCACAAGTTAAAAAAATGCATATAATCGAAACGAAAATTTTGGCAATATGCGTCTTCCAAGTATACTTAGAAATTATTTATCCCAAACAGTTAAATCATTTGTAAGATGTATTTGTTTAAATTGTAGGGGTTTTTGAATTTAAAAATTTGATATGCTTAGGGTTTATAAATTTTAGGATATTTTTGAAGATTATCCCAATTTGATTAATTTTGCTGCAAAAAGGATGGGTAAGACGCGAAACATAACAGAACATATATTGTCATGGAATAAACTAGGTTGAATATGACTGTGTATAGGCAGCGATGTTGGAGCAAATTGGTGATGTGAATACAAAGGACGAAAGGAGTTGAGTTTTTTTTTTTTTCCAAACGACAATAAAGGCGTCGTTTCGTGATATGTGGAGTGACTTTTGGTGTTGCTGTAGATTTATTTAAATTATAACGGGGGTCATGTAAAATTGCCAATCTTATTATATACACCCTCGCCAACACACCTGTACTAAAGCACGTCACTATATAAAATCTTGAACCCTCAACTTTTATATTTTAAAAAAGTGGGTCATAACCATTTTAGACATATACCGAGTAAATGCTATAAACTATTTTTAATTTACTTGTAAATATAAAATTTATTTAATACCTTGAAATATACACATTATAGATAAATATTTAATATCTCAAAAGGTGAATTTTATTAGAGCAACTTAAACATTTTTATTATTAATTTAAAATTTGAGGATGCCCCTCTTCCCTCAAATTCTTAGATTTTTTTATTTATTTATTTTTGTCATTCCTTCAGGTCAAAAATAAATAAAAAGGAAAGCCTCTTAAATAGTTTTTAAACTATATCAGTTTTACGTATTTAGTCTCTAAACTTTTTTTTATATTTTAGTTGATACTATTATATTTTTGGAATATGTACATTCAAAAATTTTCATTAATTGATTGTTAAATCTAATGAAAAAAACACCCGTACAAATTACAAATGTAATTTTTATAGGATCAATTTGTCAGTTTATCTCATATGTTTATTTCTTGTGAAAATTTATTTGACTATTCTCAAATTATAATAGTTTTATATATTTGGTCAAGAATAGTTAAAAATACTTTTTTGAATAGTAAAGACTAAAAATTACATTATAACTCACACAAATATATATTTTTTTATTAAATTTAATAAGTTATAGACGAAAATTTTTATTGTATACTCCTATATTTTAAAAAATATAAGTACCGAACAAGATGCCAAATTTTTTTAGGGAGCATACGTGCGAAACTATGATCAAAGAGATTTCCCTAAAGTCCTAAATACAACTACATTTTCGTACAGCTGATTGTAATTCTGGCAGCAATGACAGACCAAACCTCCGCTTCAACCTCGTCCGACCCACCATCACCACCGCCTTGGCTTGAGCTTCTGATTCCAAATCTACCAGACGACATCTCACTCCAATGCATAGCGAGAATCCCAAGATCTCACCACCCTTTAATCTCCGTCGTCTCCAAATCATGGCTCTCCACCATACGCTCACCCCAACTCTTCACCACTCGATGCCTCCTCCGCTGCACCCAACAATCTCTCTACCTCAATATCCGCGACAACGTCTCCTCCTTCCAATGGTTCCTTCTGAATCAAAACCCCACTAGCTCTAAAACCCCAAACATTCTCTCTCCTCTCCCCCCGATCCCCTCTTCTCCGGCCATCGGCTCTGCTTTTGCAGTCATCGGCCCCAAATTCTACGTTATCGGCGGAGCAATTAACGAAGTCCCGTCGAACAATGTCTGGGTCTTTGATTGCCGGTTCAATAATTGGGAAATTGGGCCTAAAATGAGGGTTGGCCGGGAATTCGCAGCCGCTGGAGTGGTGAACGGGAAGATTTACGTGATGGGTGGGTGTGTTTGTGATAATTTTGCCAAGTCGATGAATTGGTCGGAGGTGTTTGATCCAATGACTGGAATTTGGACTGCTGTGCCAAGTCCGATTGAGGTTAGAGATAAGTGGATGCATTCTAGTTGTGTTATAGACGGCAAAGTTTACGCAATGGCGGACCGCGGTGGGGTGGTTTACAATGCAGTGACAGGAGAGTGGGGCAATGGGGTGCCCAAGAGGCTTGATTTGGGGTGGAGAGGGCGCGCGGCGGTGGTTAATGGAGTGATATATTGTTATGATTTTTTAGGGAAGATTAGGGGTTATGATGTGGAGAAGGATAAGTGGAGGGAATTGAAAGGGGTGGATAAGAGTTTGCCTAAGTTTTTGTGTGGTGCCACAATGGTGGATTTAAATGGCAGGTTGTGTGTGGTTTGGGAAAGGAAAGGGGGTAAGGAGGAGGTGGAGATTATGTGTGCTGAGATTGAGGTATGGAAGGATGATGAAGAAGGATTAAGTGGGTCAGTTGTGTCGTCTGATGTGATTATTCGGGTTCCTTTTGGTTCTTCAATTGTGCAGTGCTTGGCAGTTGATTTGTGACCTCCATTGCCATGGCAGTGTATGTCTATTGTATTATTTAATGTGTTATGCTTTGTGCGAAATTAGTATATGTTGAGTGTTATCTTGGCAATTTATGTTATATAAACAAAGCTGAATACTTGCTCTTGCTTAAGGTAGAAACCTGCGCATAGTTTGGGCATAATTATTTTGTCTGTAATTGTATATATATGGTGCAGCAAAGTCATATATTTATGAGTACTTGCGTGAAAAGTCATGCATATACATAAATCCTTGTGATTGTGTAATGAGCAGAGGTTTTGTGTTTGTATGTGTATATGTGCTTGTATTTTATTTGTTTGCTGTTATTTTTGTTGTGGACAAATGATTAGATTATGGATACCAATGAACAAACCATATTTTGAAGCAAAGTTTAAGCTTGAATAGTTTCTGTTAAAGATTTTTACCGTAGACAGAACTGCTATACATCATTGACATGGAACAAGAAATTAGATTATTAATTTTAAATTTCTTTGTATTATTGGTCGGATATAAATATTAATGTAATTAATTAGTAGTTATATTAATGTTTAGGAATATTCTAGAATAATATTGTGGTAAATATTATTAGAGAGATTTTGGGGATTTATTATTAGGTCTAGGAGATATTTTTTTAATTGTTAAGTTGTATTACTACTATATAATATAAGAGATGTAATCCCTTAACTATATATTATCAAGAATTTAGTTCTGAATTGAATCATTGTATTGTTGCCCTAGTTTTCTCTTTAATCCATTTGTTCTTCTTTTCCCCTATTCCATCCTACATCAATCATTTAATACTTCTATTTACTCTTCTAGGATTGATGGTTATTCACTTTTAAACTTGCTCTTGCTTAAGGTAGGAAATTGTCCACAGTTTGGACATTTTTGTTGTCTGTAACCGTACATATTGGTGCAGAAAAGTCATAAATTTATAGAGACCGGTGCGGATATCATGTTCATATGCATCAATCCATGTGATCGTGTATGAGCATAGGTCTTGTGTATGCGTGCACGCCGTGCGGCATATTTAAAGTTTGTTAGTTGTTATTTTTGCTGTAGATAAATAAAAATTCATGGAAGCCAATGAGCAAAACATATTACAAATAAGAAGATACATTGCAGCAAGTTTAAGCTTGAATACTTTATCTGTTAAAGGTTTTATAGTAGACAGAATCGCTATGCATCATTCTGTACTTCTGCGTTTCGACCTTACTCTTTTTGGATTGATGGTTATTAACTTTTTACTAAGTTAGAAAATTTTAATTTGGGTTTAATGTTAGTACATACAAAAATTTTATGGCCTAAATGAAACACCTCATCTTCCAAAGTTAGAGAGACATTTCAATTTGATTTCAGTACATTTGTTTAATACTATAATCCTAGGATTCAATTTGGAACATATATATAAGAAATCAAAATTACTAGTATAAATTTTTTGTTCACAAATACTTGTCAAGTAGTTTGTAATGTTTCTTTATTCCTTATCATATACTCCATAATGAAATTCTTTACTATATTGCCTACATTTGCATAAAATTCTAGATATGCCCTTGATCTTGATCTAACATGTACTCTTGATTTCTAAAAGTACCCCATAGAAAGTATCAGTCACTCTACTCTCCTATTTTTCACAAATATCTATTTTGAAGTGTCCAATACTCTTAACCATGTCCATATCATAACCTTTAGTACACGGGACATGGGTACTACAAGAAAAATGAAGATTCCATGTAACACATTATACATGAGTTGAATTAGAATATTCAACCTTTTTCCCCTTCCTTTTTCGCTTTTTTGGGCAAACAACCTTTTGTTTTCTGTTTCATTCTTTCTCCCCACTTTTAGGCCCTTTCTCATCATGTGTTTGAGAGCTTTATATATATATATATGTATGTATGTATGTATTTTGGGTTACTTCTAC